>SPJY01019283.1:587348-758151 GCA_005191435.1 Raddia distichophylla
CCCCCCCCCCCCCCCCTCCTTCATACCTCATTTTTTGTCACTTCTAGAAATTCTAAAGAACAACCATGCAAAAAGGGAGACATCTTTAAGAAAGTATGTCTTTTAAGAAAATTTTGGAGGTTAAGAGTTCATAAAAAATTATGTTTTTTCTAGAAAAAAAATTGGATATCCCACAATTTTTGTTTTACAGAATCATGAGAGTTTTTGTTGAATTTTAAAAATTACGCAAAATGTGTCGACTTACACAATCGTCAAACTTTTTTTGAAGATTTAAAATAATCACACAAAATTGAATTCACACATTCATAATGGTTTTATTTTTGCAATTTTTTAGTTCAAACGGATGGTTGTTTCCTAGTTTATTTTTTCATACCTTTTAAAACTTGGAAAAAAAACCCATACTTGAAAAACAAAATGTCCATAAGAAGTTTAGATTTCTTTGGAAAATTTTGAAAAATTCACAGAAACTTTATAATATAAAAATCATATAGTTTTCTAGGAATTTTTGAAAATTTCACAAAAAATGAATTTCCAAAATCATGATGAAAATTTTAGAAAATTTACATAATTTTGGACGTAAGAAATCTTGAGAGTGTTTTCTGGTAAAATTTTAAAAATTACCAACGATACTACAAGATACATGTTTAAGGATTTGAGAAAAGTAAAGCTAAAATTTAGAGAGCTAAGTGAGATTCACTGTAAATTTAGAGGAAAAAAGGGTGGGGGACGCGTGGCCGCAGGGAAAAAACGCGGCGCGCTCGGAAAAATGGGTGGCGACGGGGAATCGAACCTGGGGCTCCAAGGCGAAAATCTGGCTGACCTAACCAACCGGGCAAAGCGCCCGAGCTGGTGAGGTTCGGGCGGAAAAAAAAATCCTTTTATACGTAAGAAATGAATGGACGGCCAGATCCTGCTGCCGCGAGCGATCAGACAGCTGCGGATAAACGGGGCGACGTAGCACGATGACGATGACGCGTGGCATGCGAGCGGAGCTGGAACTCCCTCTTGTGTATTTATAGATGTATGTAGTTCCGATGTGGATATGTTTGTAAGTATTTCGGTTTGCATCTAAACTATGCATGTGATGAGTGATGCCTGTCTTTGTTTATAAAATGTGGGACTGTGAGTGTGATTGTAGCCGGTTGACTAGTTTGAGAATATTTATTGTAGTTTTAAGTTTATAGGTTGTATTGGGTGCAGTGATTGTTGCAAATTTCTTCTTTTCTCAATTTTTAATGCCATTTTAAACTATGATTGTATCATTCTCGGCGGCCTAGCTTAAACCGTCAAGACTGTAGGGCAACCCGACTACCATGATGCCAGGTCCTCTCTCGACGGTTATATATGGTCATGTTGTCGAGACAAGGGCCTATGGGCCCCACCCGCATAGCGCCGCAGGGGTGTGGATGGCGGGGTTTTAATGACAGCTTATATGATGCGGAGATAGCTCATGGGCTAGCATGGATTTGGGCCAGATCATATAGAGCCTTTCTCTCAAAAGCCTCGAGCCAACGAGACTAGGCCGTTAACCCCCAAAACGGCAAGTCGCTATCAATTCTTGACCACCCATGTTGTACCCATCAAGATAGCTTTGTCACGATAGCCGGACCGTCGAGACTGTGTCAACCGCACTTACGCCAGCTTTGTCTCGACGGTCGACCGTCGAGAAAATGATGTATCGATAGTTTTCAGACTTTCTTGACAGTTTTGACCGTCGAACCTCCTGTCTTCTTCTATAGTGTACGCTCTAGTTTGTGCTCACATAGGAGTCCAAGTTTTCTCCCCTAACTTTCACTAAGAGAAAATAAAATATAAGAGAGGAAAATGTAGTGAGGGATTGAAAAATGGATGAATAGTAACGAGATAGGAGAAGTTTAGAGGTAGGGTTGGAAATGCCCTAACATAAACAATATGGTGGGTTGTGGCAAAACTTCCGGTTAATTGTAAGTTGATTTAGATCAAAGGCTAATGAGAATTAGATATAGAAAAAATGATCAAGGCTAACCAACTGCTTAACAGCTTAAGAAAAGCTCACTCTAGGTTAAACTTATCTCTCGGGTCTCAGATAATTCCAATTGTCACAGAGAGGTACACCCGCTCCCTACAGCATATGAGTCCATGGCTCACACGAATTATTATGTACCGGTATTTATTAAAGATCATCTCCGACGATATTTTTTCAGAGATCATTTTTTTACGAAGTGATTCTGGTTGTCTGAGATGTTTTAACAGATTCTCTTTACAATTCTCCTAAGGAAAATGCTGCGCGCTGCGCACGGAACGCGCGCGAGGGGGTTGGGCACTGTGCGCATGCATGCAAGGACGCGGGCCCACATCGTTTTTTCTTTTGAATGGCCATAATTTTTGACTGGATGCTCCAATCCACAAACCGTTTGCGCCAACGTGATCCTCGTATTTTTTCGAACAAAACAAGATATATGTTGCCATGCAAAAATGGGAGACATCTTTAAGAAAGTATTATTTTAAGAAAATTTTGGAGGTTAAGACTTCATAAAAAATTAAGTTTTTTTTAGAAACAATTGGATATCCCACAATTTTCATTTTACAAAATCATGAGAGTTTTTGCCAATTTTAAAAATTCCGCAAAATGTGTCGACTTACACAATTGGCAAATTTTATTTGGAGATTTAAACAATTCACAAAAAATTGAATTCACACATTCATGGTGGTTTTTTAAAAGAAAATTTAGTTCAAATGGATGGTTGTTTCCTATTTTATTTATTTCATACCTTTTAAAAATTGGAAAAATCCATAGTTGAACCAAAAAAAGGTCCATAAGAAGTTTAGATTTCTTTGGAAAAATTTTGAAAAATCACAGAAACTTTATAATATAAAAACATATTGCTTTCAAGGATTTTTGAAAATTTTCACAAAAAATGAATTTCCAAAATCATGATGAAAATTTTAGAAAATTCATATAATTTTGAACTTAAGAAATCATGTGAGTGTTTTCTGGAAAATTTTAAAAAATACCAACGATACTACAAGATGCATGTTTAAGGGTTTGGAAAAAGTAGAGATGCAAGGGGTTGCTTCGCGGGTACCAGCGAGCCCGCTTATTTCACTAAAATATACTAAGCGCTATGAGCATTAATGTTGCTGAGATAGCTCATGGGCTAGCATGGATTTGGGCCAGATCATATAGAGCCTTTCTCTCAACGGCCTCGAGCCGTCGAGACTAGGCCGTTAACCCCCAAAATGGCAAGTCGCTATCAAACCACCCATGTTGTACCCGTCAAGATAGCTTTGTCACGATAGCCGGACCATCGAGACTGCTTATTTCTCTCAACCGCACTCACGTCGGCTTTGTCTCGACGGTCGACTGTCAAGAAAAGGATGTATCGATAGTTTTCAGACTTTCTTGACGGTTTTGACCGTCGAATCTCTTGTCTTCATCTATAGTGTACGCTCTAGTTTGTGCTCACAAAGGAGTCAAGTTTTCTCCCCTAACTGTCACTGTAACAGAGAGAGGAAATAAAATATAAAAGAGGGAAATGTAGGGAGGGATTGAAAAGTGGATGAATAGTAATGAGATAGGAGAAGTTTAGAGGTAGGGTTGAAAATGCCCTAACATAAACAGTATGGTGGGTTGTGGTAAAACTCCCGGTTAATTGTAAGTTGATTTAGATCAAAGGCTAATGAGAATTAGATATAGAAAAAATGATCAAGGCTAACCAACTGCTTAACAGCTTAAGAAAAGCTCACTCTAGGTTAAACTTATCTCTCGGGTCTCAGATAATTCCAATTGTCATAGAGAGGTACACCCGCTCCCTACAGCATATATATGAGTCCATGGCTCACACGAACTATTATGTACCGGTATTTATTAAAGATCATCTCCAACGATATTTCTTCAGAGATCATTTTTTACGAAGTGATTCTGGTTCTCTGAGATGTTTCAACAGATTCTCTTTACAATTCTCTTAATAAAAAATTACTTCGTGCATTTCATTAAGAAGGAAATTCTTTTTCTGTTCTTTTCACGAATTTTTCGAAGGAATACTGCTGGGAATGATGGGAAATGAAGAGAAAGAATATGTGGAAGGAAATGGTGAAGAGAATGAAAAAGGAATGGAATTAAGAGAAAATGTTTGAAGATGGTCTAATACTCATATTAGATGCATTTGCATCATTTGCATTGAGAAAGGAAAGGCACGATGCCTTTGGAAAACGAATGTTTTGTTGCAGTAAATCAAGTAGAATATAGGTCATGCATGGTACCGATCGATGTGTGTTGTCCACTTGTCCATGCTCTTCAACCGATGGCTGAATTAAAATTCTAACATCTTTTGGAATATGCTGTATGGTTATACTATCCGATAAAGATTCGCTACTTATATTTATATGCTATTTATATTTCTATCATCTTCTAAATTTCACCTGATAGAAAATAATATAAGGGTGACTAAAGATCCCTTGTGTTTACAAGGAACGACGTAAAGAATACCTAAAATAGAAAACTAGATGGTGAAAAAGATGCTTTTGGCTATTAGAAAGAGAGAGGGGAGGCGATGCCTATTGAAAATGTGATATGAGAGTTTTTTTAAAATGAGATATGAGATTTTAGTTAAAAGATGTTTTTGCCTAGCCTATTGAAGATATTTAAGGCCCTGTTTTTTTGAGTTGATCTGAACGGTTAAACAGCTGAACGACTGAAATGACTGAATTTCAAGAGCTTTTCGACGTAGTCTCGAGATTCGAATCCATTTTGTTTGACTTGCTTTTTTAAGCGTTAGGACCCACCTTCAAAACAACGAAAAAGGACTAAAAACCTCCATATGCATTTTTTAAACGTAGATAAGCCGTTAAGCCGTTAAGCTGAAAAGAAGATGGCCTAAGATTTGATCAAGATGAAAATGTGATCTTATCGATGTGACGATGTCCACATAAAACCATGGATTACGTCGATGTGTAACGTGGTTAAAGTATTAGTATGTGCCTCATCGTTAAGTATAGACCACGCAAGCATCCATCCTGTCGTTGCACGTTGCAGATTAGAGATCGCGGAACTGCTCTACGTCTCTACGCACTGCTTGCTGAAGCATAGGATTACTCATCATGATCATGATCACGATCATCGTCTAATAACAGCGACATGACAAACTAATCACCATCGATCGATCCTGGCTTGACGATCGGCATTGGGAAGCACCGAGGAGTGCGCGTCTGCTCCGGCGCCGGCGGCAACACCAAGGCGGAGGCAGGCAGTTGGCGTCACTGGCAATCTCGCCCTCCGCCTTATTTTATTTGCAGTTACCCATGGCCAAGGCAAGGGCAATGTCGTCCGTCCCCTCGTAAACCTTGCCATTGCGGCATTGCCATCGCCGTCTCCGTCTCCGTCTCCATCTCCATCTCTTTCCCATCATCTCCCAGGCAGCCAGGACCAGGAGCCCAGAAAAAGCGCATCATACCATTGCTGCCTCTCCTTGTCGTCCTCCGTCCTCGGTTCTCTCTGCTGCTGCTCAAGCCTCGCATCTGTAATGCCGGAATGAGGCGGGTGGCGCCGGCGAGCGGCGGCTCCGGGGAGCTGCACGAGGCCCCCGTTGTCGAGAGGGCCCTCCCCAACGGAGACGTGTACAAAGGCGGCTTCTTGGCCGGCGCGCCGCACGGCAAGGGCAGGTACGTCTGGGCCGATGGCTGTGTGTACGGCGGCCACTGGCGCCGCGGCAAGGCCTCCGGCAAGGGCAGGTTCTCCTGGCCATCGGGTGCCACCTTCGAGGGCGACTTCCGCGCTGGCCGTATCGACGGCCGCGGCGTCTTTGTCGGCCCTGACGGCGCCACCTACCGCGGGGCCTGGGCCGCCGACCGCCGCCACGGCCACGGCGCCAAGAGCTACGCCAATGGCGACTGCTACGAGGGGCACTGGCGCCGCGGCCTTCAGGACGGCCACGGCCGCTACGTCTGGAGAGGCGGGAACCACTACGTCGGGGAGTGGCGCGCCGGCGCCATATCCGGCCGCGGCGTGCTCGTCTGGGCCAACGGCTGCCGCTACGAGGGGCTCTGGGAGAACGGCGTCCCCAAGAACCCCGGCACCTTCACCTGGCCGGACGGCAGCCGCCACCTCGGGCCCTGGCCGCAGAACCGCACCGACTTCCCGGACATTCCCGCTGGCGGCAAGCTCTCCTCGTCCTCGCTGGAGAAAGTGCCCGCCTTGCCGCCAATCTGCATATGGGATTCGGACGGCGAGGCCGGCGACATCACCTGCGACATTGTCGATGCCTCCTCCATGGTGGTCCCGCGCATTCCACGATGTAACTCGAGGCTGCAGCCGGAAGGGAGGCGGCCAGGGGAGACCATCTCCAAGGGCCACAAGAACTACGAGCTCATGCTCAACTTGCAGCTGGGCATCAGGTGCGCCGCTGCCGCCGCTGCAATCTAGTGCATTACTGGCAGGCAAAATGCGTCGTGGATTTTGGAATGGATTGTGAACTTGCTTCTGTAACTCATTCATAGGCACGCGGTGGGGAAGTCCGCAGCAAAGCCGATGCGGGAGCTCAAGCCAGCTGATTTTCGTCCCCGTGAGAAGTTCTGGACATGGTTCCCGCCGGAGGGATCGAAACTAACACCCTCGCATACGTCCTCGGAGTTCCGATGGAAGGACTACTGCCCCATGGTTTTCAGGTGGATGGCCTGTCGAATGTGTCTCCATGTCAATCAGTAGATGCGGCTGATGTGTGTGAGTTTTGGGTTGGTTGGTGTGATGGATTCTTGATCTTGCAGGCATTTGAGGAAGCTGTTCACTGTTGATCCAGCAGATTACATGCTTGCAATTTGTGGGGATGATGCCTTGCGAGAGCTGTCTTCGCCTGGAAAGAGTGGAAGCTGCTTCTATCTCACGCAAGACGACCGCTTCATGATTAAGACGGTGAAGAAATCAGAAGTGAAGGTAACAGGATATTTCTTAATGTTATTCTGTAGAAAAAAACTGCGAGTAGATGATATGGATATGAATGGGTAGTATTGCTTATTGCCTTTTGTTTTATAAAAAGAACCTGAATTCAGAGCTGCAAAATCAACATCTATGGTAATTCTCATGCAGCTGTTAATTCGGATGTTGCCTAGCTATTACAAGCATGTTAGACGATACAGCAACTCTCTGATCACAAGGTTCTGTGGCGTGCACTCTGTGAAGCCAAATGGTGGGCAGAAGGTGTGTAATGTTTGCAACAAGCCAGCAATCATGGTGCTGAATGTATGACTGCTTCTTGGTTACAATATGTCAATATGTTGTTCTTTTGCAGGTACGGTTTATAGTCATGGATAATTTATTCTGCTCAGAGCACCAAATTCATCGTCGTTATGATCTGAAAGGCTCCTCCCATGGTCGAACAGCTGACGAGTTTGAGAAAGAGATTGATGAGACAACCACACTGAAGGACTTGGATCTCACTTTTGTATTTCAATTGCGGCAGTCCTGGTATAAAGAGCTGCATGAGTAAGTTCTCCAAACCAATGATGCCAAGGATTAAGGAACCTATGTTGTTTTCAGGTTAAACAGTAAGACTGCACCTTACATACATAGTATTATTGTTTGTTTAGGCAACTAAGGCGAGATTGTCAGTTTTTAGAATCTGAGGCCATTATGGATTACAGTTTGTTAGTTGGAGTTCACTTTCGTGATGGCACCCTTGGAACAAACATGGGATTATCTACCTTTACTACTTATCCAGGTAAGTTGATGTTGCTTGAAGGGCATGCTTTTGCAAAACTCAAAATGTCCAATTTTAATAGCATTACGGGATTTTTTTTGGTAACATCAACGATATTACCCAGAGCTATCAACTAATATGGTGTCGGCATGTCAAGATGGTGTCGGCATGCCTGAGCTGTCCTTCTCAGCTAAAGATTTAAACAAGATACCTGATTACCGGTATGTCATACTAGTGTTGGCACATATGAATCCCTGTTTCTTGTTGACACATACTGCTTATGGCCTGTCCTTAGTTATATCCAATATTACTCATTCACAGTACCACCGAATTTCCTAATCAAGAAAAGACTAATTCAAAACCCTTGGGGTCTCTTTTGTCTAAGGCAAGCTATCTGAAAGCATCATATTAGTGCCATGAAAATGAAATATTGATGTCTATCCTTCAATAACTATTCTGAATTAGACAATATATTTTGTGGCTTTGCTGCAGTAAATTAAATTTGTTGCTGTCTCAGGGGTCAGAATTACTAAAACTAATAAGCACTTTTCTTGCTACAAGTAAAGCGCTTCTGATTGAGAAATACTGCACTATGAAAATTCTTCTTGGACTATCAAAGTAATATATTTTTTATATCTTGGATCTCAGAGCTTCAGGCTTCATCTATTGGCCACTTAGTATACATAAATTAGTATATCACCTTTTGCATATGCATTAGTTCTCATGGAAGGCATGCTTTATCTACAAGTGCTACATTTGGTTTCTGTCTGCCTAAGATGTTACACCTGGTCCCAGTGTCCTTTTTTTGGGTCAAATTTGAGCTGTCACCATAGTGCAAACTTGATTTTTGTTCTCCTAGTTTGCACACAGTGCATGCTGTGCCATCATTTGAGCCTGTTTGACTTTGGCCAAACTGTAGTAATTCAGAGAGCACAATTCCTTGATAGTTTTACGATGTTGGTTGTTTCTTCTAGTCGTCCACTAACTTGAGGAAATCATTTGTTAGATTGGGTGCGCACTTGCCAGCTCGGGCAGAGCGTACAACCAGGAGCGAGATTGATTCATTTCTATTTGGTGGTGGGAAATTGTTGGCCGGAAACAAGAAAAGGGAAGCCTATGACGTTATTCTCTATTTTGGTATAATTGACATTCTCCAAGACTATGACATCACCAAGAAGCTAGAACATGTTTACAAGTCATTGCAGACGGACCCTAATTCAATTTCTGCAGTGGACCCAAAGCTCTATTCGCAAAGATTTCGAGATTTCATCTGCAAAATTTTCATTGAAGACAGCTAGTTTGACACTGGGGAAAAAATCAGCAGACACTCCGTTCACTAGTGTAAATGATTTGACTTGGTTTGGATAGGCCCTTGTGCTGAGGAAAGAAGCTTCATGTGCATGATTACGAGCAATCATCTCAGTGGATGTTCTTTACAGAAGCAGCTCATCAAGGGAGAATGTAAATATGTAGCTACACGATACAGTAAACCTTGAGCATCGGTTCAGAGAAACGAGGTTCAAATGGTTGGGATGGCTGAATTTTGAAACACAGCCATGAGAGGAGATGGTGTCTGTAAATTTGGTGATTAGGTAGTGAGAGAGTCCCAACTTTGTCCTTATCTTTTCTTTATTAGCCTTGTTTCCCTGTTTCTATATATGTTGAAAGCAAAGAAGGAAACTATATTTTTGGGTCTCTTTAGAAAGAGAAGATAGTTTAGTGCCTGTTGCAACAAGCCTTGGATGATGGGTAACAGTAAGATCTTCCACAGATACACTTTGCTCCAGTTTATGGGTGGATCACCAGTTAATTTCGAGGTTCCTTTCCTTATGTTATCCCAGTTTGTGGGGACAATTTGCTCTCTCTCTCTCTCTCATGTGTCTCAAAGGATTGTAGTTAGTACTAGCGTGGTTTTTTTTTTGTGCAGGGGGCAGGAGAGAGGAGAATAGACAGGCTTTGCTGTAACCCTGGCCTCCGTCTTTTTGAGCAGTATTGGTAGTGGGGAAAGTGATGAGGGGTGATCATGAAAAGGGGAGAAAGCTCAAATACTACACATGCATATGGTCAGAATGGGAATACTGAATCTGATATTATTATAAAACTTCTCTGTTAATGCCCAAATCACAGAAGCGATCGCTTTTGTCATTGGAATATGCAGCTAATCCTTGTCTCTCTTTTCGTGGTTGATATGCAGAGCGTAAGAGCATATAAAGATTTCAACTTAGCTTCTTTATTTCTATGGAGAAGAGAATGAAAGAGGAGAGATAAAGACTAGTTAATAATTTATAGTCTGTTTGTAGTGAATTACGCCACTATTACATGTGATTCCATATTAATTTTAGAGACAATTTTACCAGTAGTTTATTATAGTGATAGTTTATTTATTATTTATAGATACTCCTTCTGTTTTTCTTGACTTTTGGGCATACGTTTGACAATTCATCTTATTCAAAAAGATTATATAAATATCATTTATTATGTTGTGGCTTGGTTTATTATTAAATATATTTTGAGTATAACTTATATTTTCACATATTTCAATAGTTTTTTTTGATAAGATGAATGATCAAATGTGTGTCTAAAAGTCTGAAATGTTTTTAAAAATGAAGGGAGTATATCATTTTTCGTAACTATTGATCGACTATATCAAGTTAAGGTATTGGTCCACTTCTTGAGATGCACAGCAGCGGCAGCCTCGAGGGTTGATAATGGACTTCGATTAGTTTGGGTGAAGTCAAGCTTTGTAGGGGATCAAGAGGATCAAGTGGTAGCTTTCTTTTGATGTGCATGCAGTGCACAGCAGCAGTGGGTCACTTGCGGCCAGACTGATTTTGACCGGAAAAGACTTCGATTAGTTGGGGTGAAGTCAAGCTTTGTAGGGGATCAAGAGGATCAAGTGGTAGCTTTCTTTTGATGTGCATGCAGTGCACAGCAGCAGTGGGTCACTTGTGGCCAGACTGATTTTGACCGGAAAAGGATGAATGAGCATACGATTAGTATAAATCGATGTGCTGCTAGCTCAAATCAAGAAGCGGTGTGGCGGTATAAGATAGATAGATGGGTTTCAAGGCCTACTAATGGATGGGCCTGGGCTTTCTTACCACTCCGACTCTTTGTAATTCCTTCAAATGCTGAAACATATTCTTTTCATGGTTGCTTTTAGGAGAGATTTTGTGCAATTCCTTCCGAAGGAAATTCTCTCTCCGCTCTTTTTATGAATTTGTTCAAAGAGATGTTGCGGATGGTAAGAATTGAAGGAAAAAAATGTGAGGAAGAGAATACAATTAAGAGAAAATGGTTGGAGATGATCTCGGGACCACACTCGTGGAGAAACAATCTCCCCATCCCCACGCATGGTTTTCCTCTCTCCCTTGACTTGCTTGATCTTGGACTCCAACTTAGTTGCTCCCCTTGCCTACCCCTACTGTGAGGTATGTCTCTATCATTGTTGTAAGCGAAAAGAATATCTATTGCTGCCATGCATGAGAAGGGTCCCTGCTGCCGTCATGCCGAGAAGGATTCTTGTCGTCACCGTGTGCAAGAAGGGTCCCTGCTATCACTATGTGTGATTGTGACGGCTTATTTAGGTAAAGTGAGATGGGTGCAATGGTGGAGCCTCTTCCAGGAAGCGCGAAGTAGGGCAACAATGCAAAGAGAGATGTGCGCGTCGGTGGTGAGTCCTCTGGCTATGCTACAGGGAGAAGGCCAGCAAGGCAGATGGACACGAGAAGAGACATCGTCGAAGCGGTACCACCATATGGCAGTGGGTGCTAGACTTCCATGGTGGGAGAGCGAGGAATGCCCTGTTTGCTTTGCGGGAAGAAATTTAGGAGGGGGGTAGCGCGATGGATGTAGAGATTCTAAATGACAGAAAAATCCCTAATGCAACTTATCTTCCCCTGGAATTAATCCCCTCTTTGCAAACAAAGCCTAATAAGTTCTCAGCAAGCGGAGTGACCGTGTGGACACACAGCTCCTCTAGTCATGTACTTAACTCCTTTTTTCGTCACGCAAACATCACAAAAATGTGCAACAAGACATGGGTCTATTTGTAAAATGCTATTTTAAACCCCTACTTATAGTTATGTACTATAGCTACTAAAATGTTGTCTCCACAACCTTTCATGTCATCCCAAAATCCGGTGACTGAGGGTTTGAGGCACATCCAGCCACCTAACCCCTACAATTTTGTAAAAATATCCTCATAGTTCCCGCGAATCAACCCTCCATTAAACTTTATTCATTGTCACATCGCCTTTATTTCTCGCAATTTTTTGATTGCCTCGCCTATGTGGAATCCCACTATTAACCATTAAGCTCTGCACACAAAACCTACCACTAGTTATCCAAAAATCAAATTGCAAGCCTCTATCTAACCCTAGCCTCCTTCCTTCTTATTTCCCAATATTGGCATCCATTGACCACTTCCTTTTGCCCCCTCCCGAGTTATTCTTTGTTTTGTGGCAGCGACCATACCTCGCTAGTATTCAAGAACTTACCACACCCCGTAGCCTCGTATTTGATGACTCCTTCGCTAAAAGCAATTTGAGCACATGGCAAGCAATGATGTGGAAGGGACTAATCGACAACCCATGTCCCGCACTTGCTGTGAATCCTCTCCGCATAGGTGACATGCGACCAAGGTAAAAAAATTTTGTTTTATAGTTGATTATCGTTTGGTGGCGATTTTCAATTTTTAGTAGAAAATCGACAAAATATCAATTTTTTTTAGGGTAGTGTTGACATCCAAATTTGGCAGAAAATCGGATATTGTAAAAGGGCTATATTTATCGGAATTATTGGACCGAATCAGAAAATGGGCTTCATTGGCAAGGAAGAAAAGCATATTGAATGATACCGATAATTAAAAGACTCCGGAAGAAATACGCTCCGATTAGAAGATATCTTTAGCCGCGGTAAAATAGGTTGTATCGGTATCGACTTTGTAACACTATAAATAGGACTTTAGGTCTCGAGAATAAGATATACATCATACATCAAACACAAACTACTTTCTCGAATCCGATTGACCTCGTCGAAAGGCTTCAACTCGCAGGTAGAGCTATCTCGATGGGATAATCGATTCTCTCCTTGTAACCCGTATGCATGGCTGTATCATCTTGATCTCATGTATGCAAAGCATATTAAACTGTTTCGGGATTTACCGATTTTTAATATGTTCTCGCATATTGCACTGTCTCGATTTAATCGATCTATGATGTGTGTTTATCTTGTAATGCCGATTATCAAGTATTTCATATGTCTTTTCCTGAATCCGATATATGCAACTGTCTTGTTCAATCGATCTTGTGTATGTCTTGTTTAGGATCTTGCATATGTAAACGTTTGCCGATCAGCATTGCATCTACCTTTCTTAGTTTTAAACCTTTTAATCGGTTTATTAGTTTATATCTAAGCTTAGATCTGAATACTGTCTTGGCCTGACCAATCTATTCAATCTATTCTTTGGTTTAATCTAATGCATTGATGCAAAAGTTTACTGCTAACATTATATAAAAATGCCAAAAAGAAGTATAAGATCTGCAGTCGAAAGAATATTTACATTTAGTTGCTCTATCAGGCATTAAGCCGATAGATCTTGTAATCGGGTTATTTAAAACCGATTATGAATAACCTGATCTGGCTATATTGAAAAGCCGATTAGGGCTATATTACTGGCGATTTTCTCCTTGTCAATTACAGGTCAAATTGACTGGCACGCTTGGTCTTTGGTTGCGACACAATCACAGAATTGACGCTTCCGCACGTGTGTTCATAGAAATATACTTTTTTGTGTCAACAAGTAGGAGGGATTGAAATCATCATGCTTTCCGAAATAAAAATTCCAAGTGACATTTCTTGATTTTCTGCTCAAAATTTTGAAGACTTATCAGGTTCAAAGCTTTCAAAATCTTTAGGAAAGAACCCACTCGACATGACCAGTGCGCACATATGCAGTGCTACCAAATTATTTTTTTCCTAAAACTTTGCATGTCAAACTCTATGAACCCTTTAATATTATTTTTAGTGGTTTTTAAAATTCACTTTTTGGATTTTAATTTGTAATTAAGATTTAGGCCTTGTTCTTTTCAGCGTTTTGTTGCGTTGGCGTATTACTGTAGCAAGTTTAAGAGCCCTCGAAAAAAGGTCTAAAGATTATAAAAAATAGTTGAAAATATTTTTATAATCTTTGGAAGGATTACTAATAGTCACGAAAAAATGGCTACAAATTATCACAACATATATGTTGTATAAAAATAACAAAATTTGCTAAGTAGTACGCAACGGTGCCTCCAAAAACAAGGCCTTAGGGCATGTCCAATGATGCCCTCTTTTGATACTCATTTGACCCTTAAAACACTGTAGCAATCAGTTGGTCATAAAATATAAGCGAGAAAAATATATAGAGAGATAGGGTAATAATAGAAAAATGAATAAATAGGGATGAGATAGGGGAAATATGAAGGTGACACTGGGCCCTTGTTCTTTTCAATATTAAGTAAAGTTGAGTTTTACTGTAGCAAAATTTAAGAGTCCTCAAAAGGGGTCTAAAGAGGCTGAAAAAATAATTTTAAAATAGTTTTAAGATCTTTGATATGAACACTAAAAGTCTTGAATTTTTTTTTTACAAATTATTACAACATATAGGCTATATGAAAATAACAAATTTTGCTACGGTAAAACTCAACTCAACTTTACGATGAAAAGAACAAGCCTTAGAGTGATTTCGTGTCGGCACCCGATTTACATTTTCTGAGATTTTGTTAGACCCATAGGACACCAGCGAGGATTAGGTTTCATCGGCTTACTTTTATTCAGTAATTTGAGCGATCTATCATTAGCCGATGAAGCTTTTACCGTACGCCACTTGCCGATTTTCGGATGTCCCTCGGCATTTGTAATTTCTGGGCTTGAATCATGTGTGACTTTTATTTGTCTCCGGCCAACTAAAACTTTTAAGCATGGCCTTTCTTCAATTTCAGCTCGATCGTCAATTTGAGATCGGCTTTTCCTCGAGCCCCCAAAGCAATCAATATTCTTAGTCGAACATTGATCCATCGTAATAATCGGCATATTTTCCGATCCTGATTTTGATATTGCCTTGCAGCCCTCTTGTCCAGTTGGCACTTCGTCTTTTTTACGCGCTTCGCATTGCTCTTGATTTCTCAGACGTTGTAGATGACGCTTTTGTGTCTTGCTCAATCCTGCTGGGCACCATTGAGGTTTAGCTTTTATGAAGTTGGTGTTTACCTCTTCGACGTGATGAGTATATTGCCCTTCTTTTGATGTATACATTGGCATAATATAAATTTTATTTACCGATGCGTTTTGTTGGGACCTTGAGCGAGCACTTCGACGAAGATGGAGGTGAGACATCGGGCAATCATAAATTGTTGGAAGCCTCAGATGTCGTTCCCAGCAGAATTGGAAAAAAGACACTCCCAATAAGCCCTCTCTTCTTCCTCATGTCGGCATCTATTAGCTTGATTTTTCTGATACGCTTTCTTATATTGCCTTGTTCGCCAGACATGAGGTGATGTTTCCTTATAAACCGGTTTAGAAACCGATTGTTCGACTGTTTCAGAGCTTTCTTGCAACTTTTCTTTTGATCCAGCAACCGATTGTTCTTTTCCCTGGCAATTATCGGTTTTTTCTGTGGAAACATCAGAAATAACCGAAGTTGGAGCCAATGAATCGCTAGAATATGCCTCATTATCGGTATTTTCACCATCAATTTCACTCTGACAGTCGTAAAATATGGCATCGTCATCGGAATTTTCCTTCTCATCGCCCTGTGATGTAGCATTAAAGCAACGATTTTCATCAATTCCAATCGGCTTTTCACATGTATTCGTAAGCATGTATTCTTGTTGAAACGCTTCTTCAAGCTTTTTGGACGAATCATTCAGCCCCCGAGGTGAAATAATAATGTTTTTCGATGAGCTAGATACCGATTGCAGCCCCCGAGGCGAAATAACAACGGTTTCCGATGATTCAGATACCAATGGATCTTCAATTTTGCTCGACGCGGCACTGGACAGATTGCAATCACCATCTTGTTTTGAAGATTCCCTCTGATCCATGAGGCTTTTTGACGTGAAACCAGAACCATCGGAAAGTTCTCGTCGTTCTATTGTCCGTAGTGTGCCTGAACGTCTAAAACGGACTTCAGATGACTCCGTTTCGGCTGTTTGAAGTTGGGCTGTATTGGAAGTCCGAACCGAATCGCGATGGAATCGGCTTCCTGATCAAGCTGATCTTGATGCAACGAAACTTCGGGGACTCAACAACGGCTTTTTGATTTTTTGATAAATAATTGGATGATTTGACATGAACAATCATCTTCAGCGGAGACGTACTTGAGGACGCTGAGTTTACTGATGATGTTGAGGCAGTGGGAGAAGCCGGCCTTGCCGTCGATATTTCAGACGTTGATCTTGACGGATAATAATCCGATTTTGTCACAGATGCTTGTGGCGATGTAACCGGCTTAATTTCGAATTATTGTGGTAATAACACCGATTTAGTGAAAACAAACTCCGCCACCGGCTCTTCCATAGAAAAATCTGATATTGATGATGACTGTGTCATCGGCTTTTCAAGTGAAGTAACCGAAAAATCCGATTTATACGCTGTCGGTGTATATGTATCAAATATCGATCTTGTCGGCAAATAAACCGATGAGGCAAACTTTGACGTTGACCATGGCGTTGAATAATCCAGTGAAGCCGAATAATAATCCGATGAGGTCGAATTTGATATCGACCATGGAGTCTGCGGTTTTGGTGGTTTTGCTGCCCACTTCCAATTTCCATACATGATTGGCAGATCAAATGATATGGGTTCCATCGAGCGTGCCAATTTGTTGACGCGAAAAAATGGTTTTCCGGCACCAACTACAGCTGAACTCAGGGGATCGGGCTTTCCGAGGACGTGCCAGCCGATTTGACTTTTTGCAATCGGCAAGGTTTCCGATAGGCAAGCTGCCGGCGAAGCAATGAAGATTTACCGATAGCTTGGTGATAAATCGATGATCGGCTTAACGATGAGATGTCGAGCCGATAGAGCTGACAAGCCGCCGGCGAAGCGATGAGCGCTTTACCGATAGCTTGAACGATAATCCGATGATCGGCTTAACGATGAGACGTCGAGCTGATGGGGCAGGATGGAACCTAACACCTCCGGCGGACGGCGATGCGCAGCGATGCCGCCGAGAGATAGTATTCCGGGCGAAACCTAACTCCTCTTGGTCGACGGCGATGCGTAGCAATGCCACCAAGAGATAGTATTCCGATGCCGACGGCGAGGAGATCGGAATGAACCGAGGCAATCCCTACCGAGGGAGTTGACGGCGAGAAGATCGATCTTAGTCGAGACAATAGACGCCGGCATGTACTTTGAAAACCGGTACGAACGGATCGATCGGATTCATAGCACAAGGGTAAAAGGTAGACGAAATAGTAAATGTATTATTGATTGAAAGAGAGATAGATCGATTACATGCCGCACCGTGGCTCTTATTTATAATAAAGACGCACCGGCTAATCCGGTAACTTGACATGGACTCTATCTCTTAGTTACCTAAAATAACTAACTGACTAAACTTATCATGCAAGGCACGAACTAGATACAAACCGACTCGAATACTATTACTAATATTAATATTTATTTAGCCGACGTGATCTGTTGAGCCTTTCCATCTTTGACTTCACGTGCAAGCTCTTATCGGCCTTCTTCATGCATGTATGCACGTATGCATGTAATCTCATCATAATCGGCTAATTAACTTGATCAACCGACCATTAACCTCCCATGCATGCACATATGCATATATAAACCGATCGGCACAATATATATAATCGGCTTTCCCTTTTCCATGTGTATACGTATACAAACCGATTAATCCATACACCGATCAGCATATTCTCTTCCTTTAGGTATATGATCGGCTTCTAGAGCTCCATTTATGTATACAATCATGACCGGCTATATATATGCATTGAATGTTCATATGTTAGCCGATCAACTCATAATGACATCCGAGTATATGCCGATCTAGCTCCTTTTTTGGCCGAATACGCTGTTTTCATCCTCTTTTGGCCACTAAAATAACCGTATTTTTATGCTAAATTTGGGTATCAACAGGGGTTTAAAGAGGTTGAAAAGTAATTAAAAAATAATTTTAAGATCTTCGATATAAACACTAAAAGTCTTGAATTTTTTTTTACAAATTATTATAACATATAGGCTATATAAAAATAACAAATTTTGATACAGTAAAACTCAACTCAACTTTACGCTGAAAAGTACAAGCCTTAGAGTGATATCAAATTTAGGATACCGATCTCACTGGTACCTACGGCGTGTTTGGTTGGCAGTCGGCGCTCGCTGTGCCAACCCTTGGTGCGCCCTCAGCCACAGCTCGCCCGCGCTAGCGTTGGCGAGCGATTTGCTCGCCCTCGCCAGCGCTCGTGCTTGTGTGTACTGTCTGACGGCACGCCATGTGTTGGTGAGGGCAAAACGAATGTGGGTTGCGCACCAAACGGCCGCTGAATCCCACGGCGCCCCGACGCGGGTGTTGAGGAGCGGGGGGGCTACGAACCAAACACCTCCCTAGCACCAGGAAGCCGACCATCTTCGGCAGATTCGAAACACTGCAGCCTGCAAGGCACGTCGACAGTCTTGACCCTCGTCCAACGGTACAAGTCACTCCTTGGAGAAGACCGGGCCAAATCTACCGGATTCATGTGCCTACTGTCAGCTCAACTGGAGAATGGCTACTAGGAAGGGGAAAAAAAAACACGGTCTACTGTGCTCTGCTTTGCATCCTTTGGTTCGTCCCCCCTAGCCCCCCACCCGCACCGGCCACCTCCACCCAAATCAATCCTCCTCATCCCCTTCCTCCTCCGTCGTCGGCTTCGTCGCCCAGACCCGCAGCTCCGTTCATCGAGCAGGAGGAGGAGCTGGGCTGCTTGGGCAGGTGGGTGCTCTCTTCTCCCTCCTCCTCCTCCTCCCCTGCTTCGGATGCTTCCCTTCTTCTTTTACCCGCCATCGCCATCGCCATCGCCATCGCCTGGAAAGGAAGAAAGATGCCATCTTGGATCTGTGAGTCTCTTCTGCCGCCGCTGCCGATCGATACTCTCCTCGATTCCAAGATGGCGTCTGCGCGCTAGCACAGGTGCAGGCTTGTTTCCTCTCGGAACTGAGGAGTGAGGGTCATGTTGACTCACCCAAATGCACAGAGCCGATAGTGCGTCTCAGCAAGAAGTAAGTGTAATTTAGGAAGGAGAAGGAAATGCTCCATCGTTCGCTTCTACAGTAGTCAGTAGATGTTACCAGTGTGTTCTCGATGCGTGTAGCGCAAGAGCTGAGCAGGTGTTGAACTCACAGCTAGCTAACGGCTTCAGGCGACTCTGTTTCATTTTGTCAATTGATTTCTTCTCTGTGCTGAAAAAACTATGCTTCTGCTGCTCCTCTTCTTGTTCTCTTCTGATTTATCAATGAAAAGGCAGTCGTGATCTGCTGTGCCTCATGGTTCTCAGTCTCACACTTGGGGTTGTACAACTCATGTGTCCATTTTATCTTCTGCAGGGAATGCCGGGGGCGCTCTCTATGCGTTGAGCCTCTGAGATGGAGGGCTGTGACTGCTTTGAGCCGTTATGGCCCACTGATGAGCTTCTGATCAAATACCAATACATCTCAGACTTCTTCATAGCCCTCGCCTACTTCTCAATCCCTTTGGAGCTAATTTATTTTGTCAAGAAGTCATCCTTCTTCCCATACAGATGGGTTCTGATCCAGTTCGGCGCATTTATCGTCCTTTGCGGAGCGACTCATCTGATAAACCTATGGACCTTCACCATGCACACGAAAACTGTTGCGATAGTCATGACAGTGGCCAAGGTCTCAACGGCCGTGGTGTCATGTGCGACAGCTCTGATGCTTGTTCATATTATACCTGATTTGTTGAGTGTCAAGACGAGGGAGCTCTTTCTAAAGAATAAAGCCGAAGAGCTGGATAGGGAGATGGGCCTGATACGAACACAGGAAGAGACAGGCAGGCATGTCAGGATGCTTACCCATGAAATCAGAAGCACACTTGATAGGCATACAATCTTGAAGACCACCCTTGTTGAGCTAGGGAGGACCTTGGGTCTGGAAGAATGCGTGCTATGGATGCCTTCACGAAGTGGTTCAAGCCTTCAGCTATCTCATACACTGCGCCACCAGGCTCCTGTTGGATTATCTGTGCAGAATAACCTTCCTGCTGTCAATCAGGTCTTTAGTACCAACCGGGCAATTATAATACCCCATGCATGTCCTTTGGCAAGGATTCGGCCTGTTTCAGGGCGATATGTCCCACCAGAGGTGGCTGCTGTGAGGGTCCCACTACTAAATCTTTCGAATTTCCAGATGAATGATTGGCCAGAGCTTTCAGCGAAAAGCTATGCAATTATGGTTTTGATGCTACCATCTGATAGTGCAAGGAAATGGCATCTCCATGAACTGGAGCTTGTCGAGGTTGTTGCTGATCAGGTTGCTACACACGTACACTTTCCCATGGCTTCTTCGGTTACTCGTAACCTAGATGTTGAATTCTACAGAGAGAATAGTGTGAACTTCATAAGTATCAGTGTGGAAATTTTAATTTTCTTTTCTAGTGTGTGTCCTCCAACTGACAGAAGTTTTTTTCCCTGAAGTAGAAAATGTGAAAGATCTTTCACAGTAGCCTAATTATTCATGGATTTGTGATAACTGCAAACAACATGGGGTGAAAACTATTCTGACACAAAGCATGGAGCCATAGTATTCATCTTTGGCTCCAACAGTGATTAGCTACAAACTGCTATAGTGACTGAAATCGTACGCAAGTTTAGAACATTGTGCATCTTGAATGGATTATAATGTAGATTGTCCTGACTTTTCCCCTTGCATGTTTGCTGATTATGAATATGGGATTATTTCATAATTTACTTTAATGGAATAATGGTCAACCCCTAATATATGTTAAGACCTAAGACACAAATACTTGTTTTCTTCTTTGTTTGGGTGGGCTTAAACATAAATTCATTTGCTCAAACTATTATATTTTCTTTCCCCTTCTTGGTAATAGACAGATCTTTTTATTTGTGCTTCTGAACTAATCAACCTTGTCATTCATTTCTCATTTGAAATTTATAGTTCTCGAATAATTGTTCTTTCTACAGAAAAAAAATGTGCTGTGCTTTATGTTATGTTTTGTTTTGCTAGATTGTGAAAAAGAAAACTAGCTACTTATATTCATACTGAACTAGCATTATACACAACTCTAATCAGCAATTGTGTGTTACTCTGTCCAGGTAGCAGTTGCTCTCTCCCATGCCGCTATTCTGGAAGAGTCTATGCGAGCACGTGATCTACTCATGGAGCAAAATGTTGCGCTAGATGCAGCTAGGCGAGAGGCAGAAATGGCTATCCGTGCTCGCAATGATTTCCTAGCTGTGATGAATCATGAAATGAGAACCCCAATGAATGCAATAATAGCCCTTTCCTCCTTACTTTTAGAAACTGAACTTACCCCTGAGCAGCGCCTAATGGTGGAAACAGTATTAAAAAGCAGCAACCTGTTGGCAACACTCATCAATGATGTTTTGGACCTTTCAAAACTTGAGGATGGAAGCTTTGAATTGGAGATTACAGCATTCAACCTTCATGCTGTTATTAAAGAGGTTCGTAATGTTACACTTTTAACTATCTAATACCTGTAATGTATACCCTCTATTTATTTTTATATTGTGTATGTCAATTTGAAAAAGACAGACTTTGTTAATTTTGACCAACAATTTGTCAAATTATATGTATCTGTAGTGTACAAAAGACGTTCCAATAGCCTTGTATTTTAAATTGTTTTTGATATAATATTATTTTTTAGAGATTGACAATATATAATAAGAGAAATTTAACTGTCAAAGTATGCCTTTTAAACATTTTCCAAAAAATTAAAATATGCCCTATAAAAATAAACAGAGGGAGTATAATAATCCAACCTGAAATTAGTCTATGGCATTACAGGTGATGAGTTTCATCAAACCAATTGGATCTATCAAAAAACTTTCTGTATCAGCTATGCTGTCCCCAGATCTTCCTCTGTGTGCCATTGGTGATGAAAAGCGACTGATGCAAACTATTCTGAACATCTGTGGTAATGCTATTAAGTTCACCAAGGAGGGCCACATCTCACTTGTGGCTTCAATTGTGAAGTCCGACTCTTTAAGGGATTTCAGAACCACTGATTTTCATCCAGTTGCAAGTGATGGTCACTTCTACCTAAAAGTTCAGGTACAGATTACATTGTTGAAACCCTAGAAGGTCCAGGTTCTGTTTGATCTACTAAGTGAGAACAGATTATAGATATTGACACTGAACTACATGTTGTGACAATAGCATAGAGTTTTCATATGGCAGATGGATCTTGTTGGCCGCATTCTGAATGTATTAACAGCCACTTTTCCTTTGTTTTTTCAGGTTAAAGATACAGGGTGTGGCATTAGCCCTCATGATCTACCCCATGTATTTACAAAGTTTGCTCACACACAAAGTGGAGGGAACCAAGGATATAATGGCAGTGGTCTTGGTCTTGCCATTTGCAAGAGGTAGTTCCATGTTTCCTGTCTGAAAGATGTATGGTCTGGTAGATCGATAACATAGCAATTTGAAAAACCTGATTGAGTCTTTTTGGCAAAATCCCTTGGCAGGTTTGTCAGTCTGATGGAAGGGCATATATGGTTGGACAGCGATGGCGTCGGGAAAGGCTGCACAGCTACATTTGTTGTGAAGCTTGGAGCTTGTGAGAACACAAACACGTATCAGCAACCGCTGATTCCTCTAGTGTGGCCGAACCATAGCGATTCTGATACGTCCGGCCTGTCAGTTTTTAGAGAAGAGAAAGGGTTGTCTTCTCTGAAACCTAGATACCAGAGGAGTGTATGATAAGCTATGATATGATACTGTTTAAGTGATTATTGTGGGCAATGTGAGAGCGCCAAATTGACAAAGGGGAGGCTCATTAGTTTATTGTCTAATTTGGTGGTTAGCCTTGCTTGCTTCCATGGCCGGCAGATATTGTTGTACAAATAATGTAAAGAGAAACAGTGATGGGGAATTCTGCAGATCGCTGCGCAATACTAACTTTTGAATTTTTGATCCGTGCTATTGCTAATTGGTGCATCCAACATCTGACGCTGCAAGGGCATGCATGCCAACGCAGGATGATGTGGTGTCACTGCAGGAAGCGAGGAATTTCCTGTATCGTATGCTACCGAAGGGAGGTCTGCTGTGTTGAAAATCCATATTTCCCATGAGATTCTTTCCGAGGAATCAGCATACGTTTTTGTAAACAAAAGGAATGAACAAAAACACAAATTTGAGTGTCAAAGCATTGGAAAATCCTCGAGAGAGCATCTCGCTGCGCCGACTACGACCAAGAACGGGCGCTTGAGGGCGGAGAATTAACGAAATCTTAGAGAAAATCACAAGGACGGCTAATGAATAACTTTTTTTTTTGAGAAACGCTAATGAATAACTAGTATACTGCAGTTGTGCCCCAAGGTCGGCAACGATAGCTGCACAACTAATAATTAGTTAATTTGCATCATGCAAGCATGAAAATGAAGGGAGAAACAGGTAGGAAGAGATCAATGATGTGGAGATATGACGAGAGGATCCTAGTGATCATGATACAGGATCAGCTCATAATTAAGTTTGTGGTGCATCTTGAGCCACCACGCAGCGGAGGATATTGACATTAATTAATATTTTTCCATTTAATATCATTTTTATTATTCCATAGAAAACCATAGCACATTGAATCAATCCATTTATCTATGTATTACATATATAAAGCAGGGGCAAATGGAGCCACCACCACGTTAATCGAAAAAATTTCCACATGAATTAGAGAAAAAGAAAAGATCTCCACCATCGAATGTTGTGGCACAGAAAATAATGGATTAGATTGAATCTATTATCGTAATCAGAGAAATTCTCACATAAATCAGAAAAAAGAGAAAAGATCTTTGCCATCGATTGTTGTGGGGGCAGATTATAACGAATTAGATTGAATCTATGATCATAATCGGAGAAATTCCCAATAAATTAGAAAAATAAAAGATCTCACCAGCAATTCTTGTTGGGCTAGATTATGACGGATTAGATTGAATATGTTATCGAAGAATTTCCCGCATAAATTAGAAAAAGAAAATATCTGCATCATTGACCATTGATTATTATAGATCTACACATATATATTGATTATTAGAGAGAAAGAATGACTAGTGTACTCTCGAGAGTATGGATCTCTTCGTACTCGAGACAAGTTTATGAAATCCAAGAATTTTATCGACCGATCGAAACGTTGATCTTATTTGTCTCATCAAAATGTAGCTACCGATCAAGTTTCATATATTTTGAATTTGTTTATTTTTTTTGTATTTTTAAAAACAGCCTTCTAATTACTCGTGGATCGTCCGAAAAGGCTGATTTTTTAAAATGCAAAAGTAATATTAAATAAATTTAAAAATTATGAAACTTGGTTGGTAGCTACATTTCGATGAGATGAACGAGTTTGATGATTCAGATTGGTCAATAAAAATATCATATTTTGTAAACTCGTCGGGAGTACGAAAGGATTCATACTCTCAAGAGTACACTACCCATTCTCCAATGTATAGTGCACTATATGATAAGAAAAACATACATGAGTTTCAAAGTTTAGTGATTAAAGATAATTGAAAATCAGATGTGGCCAAACCATTAGAGGCTTTTAATCATCCTATTGTTTAGAGAAAACCCCAAAAGATCAATATATAGTGGTCTTAATTATATTTGTATATATCTTGAATAAGTTTTTAATTGTATTGAACAAATCTTTCCACGCAAATGCACGGGTCACCTCGCTATTTATATAATTAAAACGGGGTCCAACAGAGCCACCACGTTAATCCTATCCTAAAATCCTTGAAATTACCACATTAATCGGAAAGGAAATAAAATAAAAGATTTATACTGTTGATTGTTGTGGACCCGATATAACAGATTAGATTAAAAGAAAGATTTCATATAAATTATAGAAAAATTAAGAAATTCAAAATAAAAATAATATAAATAAGAGTCCGTGCTGCATTTAAAAAATAGTTTGTATCAACTACAACAAAATAATATAAAAATTTAGATTAAAAAATAATAGAAATAAGAATCCATAATAGATTTATAGAAAGTGTTTATACTTGCCAGAACAAAAAATAAAATTGCAAAATTTGAAACAAAAATAATAGAAATAAGAGTCCATGTCAAACTAAAGGATTGAGACACAAATCTAGGCGCCCAAATGTGTGGAACACTATGCTTGTTTGATTGATGTTAGCGGTTATATGTTCTAAATGTAGATGCCACATTGGTACCATTATCTTAAAGATGGTTTGTGTTACTGCAAAATTATATATTTTCCACTTGGAAGTCGATATTTGCAAAAATAACATTTCACAACCATCAAAAATTGTATAAATACCAAAGTGTCACTTTGAACTATTTTTTATACCCCTCCATCTTCTCTATCCTTGTTCTAACACTTTAATTATCTCAATTTTCTTCTATCTTCATCAAATTTGACATATCTTTCTCCTCCCTCTTGCATATGGGCCAGATAGAACCTTCGAGGGAGCTGGGCCCTGGTAGGCTGTTCGACTGGGCCGTTAGGGAGTGGGCCATGGTAATGGGCCGTAATTTTATCCCCGACAGTTTCACCTCCATTTAGATATCTTGATATTCCTATGCATCATAAGAAACTAAGTAGTTCTGATTGAAAGGAGTGGAAGAAAAGTTTGAAAAAAAATAGATAGCTGGAAAGGGAAGCATTTATCTTGGGGGGTGTTAATTCTTATAACTTCAGTTTTGTCTAGTCTCCCGATGTTTGTGATGTCTTTCTTTAAGATTCCTCGTGTGGTGCTTAAGAAACTAGACTCTTCTAGATCTAGATTCTACTGACAATGTGATGGGCATGAAAAAAATATCGTCTAAAAAAATGGAAGACTCTTTGTAGACCAAAAGACCAAGGTAGTTTAGGAATTCAAGATTTAGACATTAAAAATAAAGGGTAAAAAGCATACATGCCACTCTAGAGTCTCCTTTGGACTGGAATGCCATCGCTAAGTCGCTTTTGACATAGACGCCATTATAAACAGCAAAAATATGCACACATGCCATTATTTGGGCTGGGAGAGAATTTTGAACGAAATACACGTGGATATACGGTCTGGCATGTGGAACACACATGTCAGCCTCTTCTTCCTCCCTTCCCATTCTCTCTCTCTCTCTCACAACAGTGACACATGTAGTCGCAAGCTAGCTGGTGACAGTATTGTCCCTTCCCCTCCACCTTCTTCATCATCCCTTCCTCTCTCTTCCAAGTTTTGACCACCTTCCTCTCCATACTTCCCACTTACAGTTGTTGGCCATCTTCACCACCACCAATGTCTCCACCTCCCTCTTCCTAGATTGGGCTGCTTGAGCTCTATCTGCCATGTAGCACGCCCTTCTACACTCACTATTCATCATGATACCCCGGTTATACCGAAGGCCTCTAGCAAGGCTATTTGAGTGTACGAGTAGAAACAAATCATTCAGATCGTTATACTCCAACCTGTTGTTTATGTGAGTCCCGTGTGATCCATGTGGATTAGTTGTGATGGAACAATGCCAACATGCTAGTTTATAGAGAGATGCAATAGTGTATATAGTGGTAGATGGTAACATAGCCACTTGGGTTTACGCTTTTGAGCAAAGCGTGGATCAACTCTAGGTGGGCTAGGCAAAACGAATTTGGGGTCAGAGTGTTACACGGACAGTGGTTTTACCGTACTCGTATCAATAAATTTCTCGAATATTATCATATAAGAATAAAGATACTATAGTAGTTACATGATATTAGTTGCAAGCTAGGTAGGAGTAGATGAGAACATATGACCAGATACAACGGGCGGACATCCACCATGGTCCCTGTGCGTGAAAGGAATCAAATTTAGGATTTGGTCGGTATAATTCACATTTGTTATGTATAATTCTCATTTGTAATGTTTTCCTTTTGTTTTTGTGAGCAGTTGGCTTCCCCAGTGCCCAGTCTCCACCGGTGAAATGCCTTCATTTCATTTCACTGTATTAATTGCACCCCATCATCTTCTTCGTTCAACTACCTTATTTCCCTCCATTTTCCACTTGGGCAGCCTCGCAAGTCAACTCCTCGCCTCGCCGCGATTGCGGCGCAGCCTCCACCTCAGGCTCACGCAGTCAACCTGCTCCATTCTTATCTCCTCTTCACCTCCTCCTATGCGCGCGCCCATTCATGGCGTCTCCTCCGCCTCTCCTCCTCTTCCTCCCAAGTCTTCTTCTCGTGCTCCTGGCCCCGGAGCAGCCGGCGGCGCGCGACGTGCCGGTGGAGTACCTCTACCCGCCGTTCAACCTCACCTACTTCAACTTCATCGACACCAACGGCGTCTTCCTCCTCTCCCGCAACGCCACCTTCTCCGCCGCCGTCTACAACGCCGGCGCGGACGCGTCCGACCAGCAGTCCCGCTACTTCTTCGCCGTCCTCCACGCCGCCTCCGGCACCCCCGTCTGGACCGCCGCCGCTGGCTCCACCATCCTCCAGTCCATCGTCCTCACCCTCACCGTCGCTGGCCTCGCCCTCTCCGACCCCGCCGCCACCGCCGTCGCTGCCTGGTCCACGCCCCGCCTCGCCGCGCCAGTCGCCGCGCTCCGCCTCGTCGACACCGGCGAGCTCGCTCTCATCGACGCCGCCAACGCCACCCTCTGGTCCTCCTTCGCGCTGCCCACCGACACCCTGCTCCCAGCCCAGAGTCTCCGCGCCGGCGTCCCGCTCACCGCGGCGGCGTCGGAGCAGGACCTCTCCCCGGGCGCCTACCGCCTCCTGCTCACCGCCGACGACGCGCTGCTGCAGTGGGCGACCTCGCCCAACGCCTCCTTCGTCACTTACTGGGCGCTCTCCTCCGACGCCGCCTCCATGCAGGACTCCAACGCCGCCGTGGACTCCATGGCCGTCAACGCCTCCGGCATCTACCTCCTTGCCGCCAACGGCAGGGACACCGTCTTCCGGCTGCTCTTCCCGTCTCCGCCGGCAAGGGGCGCCTCCTGCCTCCTCAAGGTGGACCCTTCCGGCCGCCTGCGCGTGCTGAGCATGGCCTACTTCCCCACGGCGGCGCGCGCGAGCCTCCCCGCCGTGTGGTCGGCGCCGGCCGACGACTGCAGCCTCCCGCTGACATGCGGGTCCCTCGGTCTCTGCTCGCCGGGGACGAACGGCTCCTCCTGCCTGTGCCCGGACGCGTTCAGCACCTACACCAACGGCGGCTGCTCGCCCGCGGACGGCTCGGCACTGCCGGACCCGGAGAGCTGCGCCGCCGCCGCCGGCAATGCGCCGCCTGTGTACAGCTACATGAGCTTCGGCGACGGGATCGGGTACTTCGCCAACAAGTTCGCCGTCCCCGTCACGTCCGGCGACGCGCTCCCAGCGTGCCGCGACCTCTGCTCCGGCAACTGCTCCTGCCTCGGCTTCTTCTACAAGAACACCTCCAAGTCCTGTTTCCTCATGCAGAACGCCATCGGCTCCGTCTTCCGCGGCAGCTCCGACGCCGCCGCCTCCGGCTTCATCAAGACGATCCATCAAGACCACGGCGGCGGCGGCTCGTCGTCGTCGTCGTCGCTGAGCTTGTTAACCATCATACTCGGCATCGTGCTCCCGACCGTGGCGGCGGTGTTCATCACCTTGCTGCTCTACGTGATGGGCGTGCAGTGGCTGCGGCGGCGCCGGCAGCTCCAGGGAGGCAAGAAGGGCGCGGCGAAGCACGGCGCCGGCGAGGGCCGCCACCGCAGCTGGTTCAAGTTGCGGATACTCTCATCGCGTGCCTCCTCCAACGCCCCGTCGGCGTGCGACGACGGCGGCGAGAGCGACGGCGACGACAACGAGGTGGCGGTGCTCATCCCCGGCTTGCCGGCGAGGTTCACGTTCGCCGAGCTCGACGTGGCGACGAACGGGTTCAAGTCGCAGATCGGCTCCGGCGGGTTCGGGACCGTGTACCGCGGCGAGCTCCCCGACCGGAGCGCCGTCGCCGTGAAGCGGATGAACAGCCTCGGCACGCAGGGGCGACGCGAGTTTCTCACCGAGATCGCCGTCATCGGCAACGTCCATCACGTCAACCTCGTCAAGCTCCGGGGGTTCTGTGCCGAGGGCGCGCGGCAGCTGCTGGTGTACGAGTACATGAACCGGGGGTCGCTGGACCAGTGCCTCTTCCGTGGCGGCGCCGCCGCGCTGGAGTGGCCGGAGCGGATGCGGGTGTGCGTGGGCGCCGCGCGGGGGCTCGCCTACCTCCACGCCGGCTGCGACCGCAAGATCCTGCACTGCGACGTGAAGCCGGAGAACATCTTGCTGGACGACGGCGGCGGCGTGAAGCTCGCCGATTTCGGGCTGGCGAAGCTGATGAGCCCGGAGCAGTCGGGGCTCTTCACGACGATGCGCGGCACGCGCGGGTACCTGGCGCCGGAGTGGCTCACCAACGCGCCCATCACCGACAAAGCCGACGTCTACAGCTTCGGGATGGTGCTGCTGGAGATCGTGCGTGGAAGGAAGAACTCCAGGAAGGAGGAGCGGAGCTGCTCGGCGGCGACGGGTAGCGCCTCGTCGTCCTCGTCGTCGGCGGCGGCGAACGGCGGCGGCGAGCGGAGCAGCTACTTCCCGGCGCTGGCGCTGGAGCTGCACGAGGAGGGGCGGTACGAGGAGCTCGTCGATGCGAGGCTCGAGGGCCGCGCGGCGGCGGCGGAGGTGGCGCGGGTGGTGCGCGTCGCGCTGTGCTGCCTCCACGAGGACGCGGCGCAGCGGCCGGCCATGGTGGCGGTGGCCGGCATGCTTGACGGCAGCATGGACGTCGGCGCGCCCAGGGCGGAGCTCCTCGGGTACCTCAGTCTGTACGGCCGCGGGATGGTGGATTTCCGGCCCGGCGGGTGGCCGGAAGGCGGGAAGGGGAAGGGTAAAGGGTCGGAGGCGACCGGCGGCGTCAGCAGCAGCTGGTCGCCGCCGTCGTGCGTGTCGGCGCAGCAGCTGTCGGGTCCCAGATGACACCAAATTTTTCCTTCTTTGTGTACGGCTGCCTGCCTGTGCTGTGAATAGGAATAGCATACCCATACACAATTTTTCATGCTACTCTACTCCTCCGTTCTTCTTCTTCTTGTTTAATTTTTGCCGGCGGATATGTGATAACATCTGAGTTATTGCGAAATTGGAACATAACATGATAGATTTCATGTATTCTACTCTTCCGTGTTGTTTCTCAGTTGCTCTCTCATCTTGATCATTCACGCATGAGGACTTTACACATGAAATCCACTTCACACTCACTTCGCATCCAAATAAGGCCATTGTCATCGATTCTTGCTCCAAGATCCACACGTTGTCCCACCCCCTCTTGCACACTATGCAAACTTACTAGCCCTTCTTCCCGGCCGGCGAAGATTTCACACACGATCCTTCTCGTCATTCCCCTTTCTCTCCTATCCGTCGCCGCCACGCCGGTTCCTCCCACTATGGTTAGGCTACCACAATGGTGACCAACATGGCAGCCCAAGAGCGCTGCACGGTGCTCACAGCCTAGCACAATTTTTAACATCCCAAGAGGAGGCCGTCAGGCTGCATGGATTTTAATATCTCGTTTGGGCTTTAGCCTAGCTCGACCCATCTTACATGTTACGTACTAGGAGATCGAGACAAAGGGGAACAAGGAGATCGATCGCTCCAAGCACGTAGTGCCATCATCGCCCATCATACACCGTTGTCACCCCTGCCTCGTGTAGCCTGTTTGCCAGGTGCACCATCGTCCACGCCAAGTGACACTGCCATCTGCGCCGAGCGCTGCCTCCGCCCTGCCTCCCATTTTTCCACAATTGGCTGTTGCCCGATGGCTGACGGTTTGGAGGCAAGGTGTCGTCCAGATGAAGAGGAAGGAGGTAGAAGAGAAGAGGAAGGGGACGAAGAAGTCTATGGAGGAGATCAGGGGTAGAATTTGTGTCCCCTTTGATTTCTCTATCAATTTTTCCTTTGAGTCTTGGGATTAGATGTGTTCTCATGGATAACCCCCCTAACTAGATGATGGATTTCATTGTTAGAGAATGTTAGTTGTTTGGATCGAAATTTTAGTAGATCAGTTTTTTGTGCAGTAGGCATGGGTGAGGTTTTGATCTATGTAGAGTCTTATTAAAAAATTTGATCATATGAAAGAAATTGTGTGTCCCTATGTCTTGGATTCGTTTCGTATACAATAATGTGAAAGTTGGAGTAGCGGTTTGGGATATATGACCGTTTTATTGTCGTTGTCCAGAAATTAAAATTAACCTGTTTTCCAGGTTTTTTTGGTCGTGGAGAGATGATTTACTTGGTGAGGAGAAAGAAGTGGATGTAGGTATGATGGGGTTTAATTATTTTGTTAATTATAGAGTAATTATATTAAGAATCATTGTTTTAAGTAGGTGTTGGTGCTGGATCAATATTGTCTATGCATGCTCTTAATTCCTATGATGGAAATACAAGTATATGTTAAACAAATAACTTCTTGGATGTATATGGCTTGCTAATATAATGCTATGTTCTTGATCTTGACTTGTGGATGGGTGATTTAGTAGCTATATAGTGTTTACTAGAATATTATGCTATTTATTAATGACATATGCGTTTTTGTATGACAGTGGAGGCATTACTGCATCATATTGCATATGAGCCAGGTCGATGAGGAAGTCGTATAACTAATCTAGTGAGATAGGTGAGAAAGTCATGTGACTAATCCGGACTCCATGCTCTAGAGAAAAACCTACTTGGTAGACACTCCACAGGAGTGGAGTAATTGGTCCCCGTAGGCAAGGTGTGGCATCGACAAGTGTCCACTATAGGAATAGACATGTGAATTGCATTGCATCGAATTGAGGAGTAGATTGTGTGGAGTATCACATCAAATTGATGAGATGTGGGCTGTGTGGAGTATTGGAGCGACTGTTGCTTCTAAGTATGGATTCATCGATGAAGTTTTGTCGTTCTCTCTGTTTATGCATATATTGTTTATACATATAACTTACTTAGTATTTTTAAATACTCACTTAGTATTTTTTTTAATACCCACTCTTGCTTTATTTGCTTTATTTGCCGTTCAACCGTTCAGATCAGTTCAAAAGAACAGGGCCTAAGTTTATGATTTATGTTAGCAATGCAACTAAGGGTTTCTATGACTTGCGGTTTTGGTTTGGTTTTGATTGGATTTATAAATTTTGTTATTTTTGTATGTACCATTCGGTGTGATATTTTAAAATAATCTTTTAAAGACTTTCTGAGATTTTTCTCAAAAAATTAAAATATTTTTAAACAAATTTTAGCCTTTCTATGTCTTTATTTATAGGTTCTCAACTTTTCAACCACAACCAAAACCTAACTACAGCCGTGATTCATGGAGAGCCTACATTACAACCAGCGGAATTCTTTCATTTTGTATGCACTATGGTGGGTATAACAAGTCAATGTTGCCGGCCTGGAGAAGCTTAATAAGCTGAAGAAAAATAAAATGGCCCTATCTCACGTGAAAGGATACTACTGTTCATAACGTTTGTACCCACATGTCCAATTGTTTATGGCAAGGAGAAATACATCTAAAATAATTTGTGATTTCACTTGCTCTCTTGACGTTCTGCAGCAGCAATGGTGAACAGGTCGACTAGACACTAGACCCTTCTCCGAACCTATTATATATGCATAATAAACAAACAAATAATCATCAACAACGCTGAATCGAGGGGCAGGGTTTTAAGGTTCAGTGGGTTGACTTAAATATTAATTAATCAGCTGTTTTTCACGTACCGTCCACGTAACATACTGGTTTTTGGTTCCCTTCTTTGTGGCTTTTCGCAGGCAATGTTCTGTTTCCTTTTCGTGTTCTTTCAGATAAAATCTTTTCAATGAAATCTAGCAGCAAAGCAAGCACTACTGCTAGCTGTTTGAAAGCTAGCAAAATCCTATTCCGAAGCCACAACTCTAGTACGTTCGTCTGAACTCAACACCTTGAATGAGGTCCTTGTTATCACTAATTAACAGTATTTATAATCTCATCTAGCGTTGGGTGATCTTGGGATAATGAATTCCCTCGGTTTATACTTTTGCTGTGGTCATCCCGATTGTTAATTAGTACTTAAGCATATCAATTGGGTGTAGCAAAAGAAGAAGAGTAGCGTACACGTCGCGTAACGTGGAACACGAGACATGATGGATGGATATGGAGCTACTGCTTTGTTTTTTCCTAGCTTAATTTCCATTAATTAACTTACGGTGGATGATTCCTAATCACAGGTAACATGCTAGCGATCCCCTTCCTCACCCTCTCCCTCTCCCGCTTGCTTCTTCTGGTCATGGCTGCAACGATCAATTATAAAAGACCCAAACGAACCCCCTCTCCCTCTCATCGCTGTTGCAGAAGAAGTCTAGTGTGAGTCAACCGCGTCGTCTTGTCGGGTTGCCCGCTACGTCGGTCAAGTTGTTCGACCTTTGGCCCATGGTGGCAGCGGTTGCGCTACGGTTGTGTCCCTGTGTTCACACGAGTTTTTTTTTCTTTTTTTACTCTTGTTTAATGAAAATGGAATATTTTTATTATCTCAAAAAATGGGTATGTATAAATGTCGTCTCGAGTCATGATGATAGAAGGAAAATTTTAAGAAAATTCATCCATCAGATTCAACAAACTAAGAAAATTCTGGCAATTCAGTTGTCATGCTGTTTGCTCCTGCTCCGATGGGCCATTAATGAAATACTACCTCCGTTCTTTTTTGTTTGACGTCTTTGACTTTTGGACATGTCTTTGACCATTCGTCTTATTCAAAAATTTAGTGCAAACATGCAAAAAAAAAGTCATGATTAAAATACCTTTATCGATAAAACAAATCACAACAAAATAAATGGATGTGTCCAGAAGTCAAAGGCGTCAAACAAAAAAAACGGAGGTAGTAGCTAGCTACATTGGGGTACATAGAATTGGAAGAGGGGGGATTGGAGGAAGAAGAAGAGGGGGATTTTATCCTCTGCCGTTGAGTATAAAGGCAGAGGGTGAACAGTGTTTGTGTATTTTTACCTATAAACAGTGGCAAACAGTGAAAATAAACAGTGAACAGTATTTTTATACAATAACCATGAACAGTGATTCGCTACAGTACTCGTGCGTTTTTCCTTGCTCGCTACAGTTAGACCTGCTGATATGCCGGGCCGGGCTTCAGGCCGGGCCTGGAAAAGCTCGGTCCCAAAAAACCAGGCCCGAGCCCGGCCCGGCCCGGGGCGTCGGGCTCGGAAACTGGGCCCAAGCCCGGCCCGACCTCCGGGCTTCGGAAATGAGGCCCGAGCCCGGCCCGATGCACCGGTCGGGCCGGGCCGGGCTTTTTTGGGCCGGGCTCGGGCCGGGTTACCAGGCCGGGCTTTCCGTGAACAGGTCTAGCTACAGTACCCCTCTGCAGTTTTGCTTCAACGGCAGAGGATTTGCTTCCAGAAGAGGGGGACTCCCCAATCCCCATGGCGAAGAGCAGGACGATGATATAGAAGAGGATGACGATGAGCTTCGTGTGGAATATGGCGAGGAGCCGAGGAAGATCTTGAGCATGAACACCACCAGCAGTGTGTCGAACAGTAGCGTCAGAACCACCTCGAGAGCCACCATCCCAAGCAACCAAACAGGAGACGCAAATATGCAATTGCAATGGCAAGTGGGGAGCCAGGAAGGGGATGGGTTCTTCTCAATGTACTCCCTCCGTATCAAAATATTTGTCACTTTTGACTTTTGAACAAACGTTTGACCATTCGTCTTATTCAAAAAATTAGCACAAATATGTAAAAAAATAAGTCATACTTAAAATATATTTAGTGATAAAACAAGTCACAACAAAATAAATGAAATTTACATAATTTTTTTGAATAAGACGAATGGTCAAACGTTTGTTCAAAAATCAAAAGTGACAAATATTTTGATACGGAGGGAGTATGACTTTGGACGTAGCGGTAGTGATGGATGGACAATTGTCACATATATTATGACGAGCACAGAGTAAAATACATATTAGCCAGATAGCGTTTCATATCTCAGACATTGATTCATATAACATTATTAAGGAGATTACAAAGGGCACTAGGGACATTAATATGCATGATCACACTAGGGCCATCGTCTTCTCGTTCCCGGCGACCTCGGTTCCACTGCCCACCTCGTCGCAGTTGCTGCCCTCCCGATCCAGATCCGTTTCTCCCGATCCAGATCGGGTTGGGCTGCATCTTCGCTCGCGCCCCTGGATCTTGAGCCGCAGCTGCTTGGCGCCGTCCGTCGCCGGCCTGCGCCGTCGCTTGGCGTGCTTCTCCTCTTCGCTGTCCGCCGCCGCTGTTCGGCGCCATCCGCCGCCGGCCCACGCCGTTGCTTGGCGTGCTCCTCCTCTTCGCCGTCCGCCGCTGGCCCGCGCCGTCGCTTGGCGCTTTGCCGCCGGCCCGCGCCGTCGCTCCGTGCTGTTTGCCGCGTCGCCGTGCCGTCCGCTCCGCGCCTCTGCTGTCACCTCGCCGGTCGTCGTGCCGCTCATCGCCGGCAAGCCGCCATCACCTGGTTCGAGTCCCCTTTGGGACCGCTGTGCGTGTGGTGTGGGTTGGACCGGTTGGTGTGTGTGCGTGCATGAGTCAGTGTGGTGTGAGGTAGTAAAAAAAATCAAACAAAATATCGTCGGGAACTGTGTCTGTTCCTTGTTGCCATGTACTTTTTGATGGGCTAAATTATCAGGATTTACATGCGTGGACAACGCCTCTCGGATTTTCTTACCGACGAGCTTCCTTGCTCGCCATGTCCTGATCCCACAGCACTGCCCTCTTCGCCGTCTTCAGGTGTTGCTGATGCTAATAAAAAGATCTCCGATGAGTATAAGGAGGCTATGGAGTCTTATAATTCTCAGTACACCGCCTACAAATTTTGGTCAGATGAGGATGCTCGTGCCTCTGCTATTTTGATTGCTAGCATGGAGGTGCATCTTACTGGAGACGTGGTTTCTTTGGCGTCTGCTTAGCTGATGTGGTCCTATCTTCGGGATCGGTACGAGCCCTCGGGTGACTCTCAGTATCTTGCCGCTCTTCGTCACGAGAAGTCTCTACAACAGGGTAATTCTACAATGGATGAGTTTTACGCTCAGCTTTCCACTGTATGGCTTTCGTTGGACTCTCTAGATGCGGCTCTTGATACTGGAGCTGATCATAACTCTCGGACTTGTGCTTGTTGCCTACGTCAGCGATCTCGTCTGGAGCTTTGTCGTGTCTATGACTTCGTCATACGTCTTCGGCTCAAGTTTGAGCAAGTTCGTGCTCAGCTTCTTGCTCGTCACCCTCGTGTCACTATGTTGGAGGCTCTCTCTGCTCTTCGTACTGAGGAGGTTCGTCTTCGTGGTGCTGGTCTAATGACTTCTCTGTCAGTTCTTGCTCTTCGGCCACCGGCTTTGACTTCTACTGGTTCTCGGTCGTCTTCTTCTCCAGTCTTGTCGTTTTTTGGAGTGACGACGAAGACTGGTCTTCACTGCACCTATTGTGACAAGGACGGTCATATCGCTCGTTAGCGTTCGCCCAAGGGTACTGCAGCACCAGTCACAGGAGACTCAGATTCCCAGCGCAGTCCAGATGCCTTTACTGAGATTCTTATGCTATTGCGTCGCATGCAGTGGCGGACCCAGGAATTCGCTAAGACCCGGGCCAAGTCTAAACGACAAATGATGCTCATACTAATATATGATGAAAAGTAACATACAAATTTATGGTGATGTGATATAGAAGTTGAATACCTTTTTTAAGGAAGGTTTGCTTCTTCCAGGACTATAACATCTTTATCAATGGTAGTTCATCTTGAACCTACGGAAGAAAATCCACTGAACCACGTCTTAACTGAGCCAAATGAAATAATAGAACATAAAGTGATGCCTTGTTAGAAGATATAATGTTGTAAGAAGCATGCAATATGCTGAATGGTGCTTACAAGGAAAAAACAACCAACTTTACCCAGATAATTAGGTGCTTGCAAGCTTCTAGAAAGCACAATTTAATAGATTTTCATCTTGGGGTTTTAGTGTCATATTTTATTTCTTTGAAAACTAATTAGTTCGGATGTGATTGACATAACTATAAAGTAAAATACTCGGTGAGACCAGTAATTTAGTTATCTCGAATGTAGGCAGTCATGTGATATAAAAATGAGGCTGACCTGTAAGTATAGAAACTCTTAATCTGTGTCTTTACAAATTACAAGGATGTCGGTCTATGTTGTGCTTTATGCACATTGTAATCCTGAAATTATGAATCAACATCTGCTTTGTTACATCATACCTGTGATTTACGCCGTGTCACACAAAACCAGGTCCATTTTCTCTCTGAAAAATCTTCCTCAAATCGCGGATATGCTAATGATCTAGCCTTCTCGGATTTCTAAGATTATAAAAAATAGATGGAACAACTAAAATTCAGGACAGATTAACAATATAAAGCTGGGTGGACGAAATTGAAGCAAAACAATAGATGCCACGGAGGGAGGCGGACCGGTTCACCATAGGGAGAGGGACCGAGGGCGAGGGAGGCTCTGCAGGGGCGTCCTGCTCGCTGGCGCCGGGCGAGGGAGGGGAGGCCGGAGCCGGCGGCCGGGGAGGCCGGGAGGGAGGACCAGAGGAGGAGCCGAGGAGGCCGGGGGGCATCGAGCTTCGGGACGGGGGGCGTCGCCGTCGCACGTCCAGGTGGGGGGCGTCGCCGTCGCACGTCGGGGCTGCCGGCGGTGGCTGCCGACTGGGTGTTGCGGACGGCCACGGGGTGTAGGGGGGCGTCGGGGCGGTAGGGCTAGGTGGGGGACTGGGGGCGTCGGGCACCTCGGACTGGGCCGGCGGGGGAGGGGGTCCTTGCTACGGGCCACGACCCAGGTGGCCCTGGACCTGGGTCCGCCCCTGGTCGCATGGCTGCCTCTTCACCCTCAGGCTATGCTGCTTCTGCTTCGCTGTCTTCTACTGAGACACCATGTAAATCACCATGGATTAGTGTATATGGGCCTGGCCCGTCCCTTTATTGTATTAGGGTTTTCTAGACTTTTCCCTTTTTGCCCTTATACTCTATATATATACTAGCCCTTTGGCCACCATATGAATACAAGTGCTATTCCTAACACACACAAGATCACATATGCGGTAATACCACGCGTGCATGGCGCGTTTATACTCTAACACTCCCCGCAACCATAACGGTGGATGCACAAACGCCCTGACTAGGCCGAGAAGCTAGCACTTCTCTACGGTCAGACATTGGAGGCACGAACATTCAAACTAGGGCGAAAATCGTTGAAGCCTAAGAAAGGCAGACCTTGGTGAAGATATCAACATACTACAATGAATTCAGAACATGGAGAACGCTAACTTGCTTGAGAGCGCCACGGCCATGGACAAAGTGCAAGTCGATATCAATATGTTTAGTTTGTTGATGCTACACAGTGTTGACGACGCAGATATTGTCGCGGTAGACAATTATAGCTTGGCGTAGTGGACTACTGGACTGTGAAGGTCCTAAAGAAGTTGGCGAAACCAGCAAACCTCGGCAACTCCATTGGCGACGTCGCAGTACTCAGCTTCAGCATTGGACCAGGGCACAATACTATGTTGATGCTTGGACGAGCAAGAGATGAGGTTGTCGTCGAGGAACACACCATAACTACATGTGGACTTACGATTGTCAGGATAGGAGTCCAGACAGTATCTAAATGCACAGTTAGATATACATGTGTGGTTCAATGCAAGAACAAGCCAAGTATAGATGACCAAACAGACCGGGCTAAATGAGCCGACCCGAGGTACGATATTTTGGCCTGGCCCGAAGCACGACACGGCACGACATAACTCGAGCCTGAGCCAGCACGTGTCGGTCAAGCGTGTCGTGCCTAGGCCGGGCCGGGGCAGCATGATTATTTTTTTGATTTTGTATTCATCAATATGTATATTAAATATAATATGACGCAACCATCACAAGAGAAACCATGTCCTAGTGGCTAGCAAGTGTGGCAATAGAGCTTTGGAAGCCAAGAGGTTCTAAGTTCAAAGCCTAGTGCCAATATTTTTACCTCCCATTTTCTATATTTAGTACAGATGGCCTGATAGGCCCGATGTGGGCCCGCTGTGCCTTGGCGGGCCGGGAGGATCGCATCAGGCATTGAACTCCATCAACAGAGAGTTTGGACTGTATTGACAGGAGTGTTATGTGGCTTGCAATCGGTCATGCCGGCATGTTTCAAGATATCCATAACATCATGTCGCTATGAGAGAAGCATACTATCAAGCTAGGGCTAGGCTCTCTTAAAAAGAGATGTAACAAACCAAGATCCTTGAAGGAGAGCTCGTGCTCAATGGCAGATATAGTCCGACTAGAGTTTGGACTGTATTGAAGTGCTATGGGGCTTGCAATCGGTCATGCCGGCATGTTTCAAGATATCCATAACATAATGTCGCTATGAGAGAAGCATACTATCAAGCTGGGACTAGACTAAAACTCCTAAAAAGAGATGTAACAAACCAAGATCCTTGAAGGAGAACTCGTGTTCAACGGCAGAGATTGTCCGACTCAGCAGATCATTGGACGATGCGGTCAGGACATTGTTATCCACATAGAGTAGGAGGTAGAAAGTGCCAGCAAGGCCGAGGTGACCAGGGTGACAGTCAGGCCTACCAATGGTATTGCCATTGTAGTCGATGGTGGGGCCGATAGTGGCACAAGCATGGTGGTCGGTACGGAGAACGCATGTTACCTGCAATCAAAGAGGGAGAACAGGGCCCAATAGGATATGGAGAATGCACTCATCGAAGATAACGACAAAAGAGTGGGTGAGTGGGAGAGGAGGTGGGAGAGGTAAAGGGAAAAGAGGACTCGTTGAAGATAACATGTTGCAAAATGATGGTGCAGTTGGAGGACAAGTCAAGGCAATGATATCCTTTGTGATTGGAGGGGTAGCCGAGGAAAACACAAAGCGTAAAACGAGGTGCGAGATTATGGGGAGTTAAACTAGAGAGGTTTGGGTAGCACACATAACCAAACATGCGGAGATGAGAGTAGGTAGGGTGAAAGCCGTGGAGGGCAAGGAAGGGAGTAGAGTGAGAGAGAGAGAGAGAGTGGACGTGGGACGATGGTTAAGGAGGTAGGTGGCAACGTGGGACGATGGTTAAGGAGGTAGGTGGCAATGTGGAGGGCTTCTACCCAGTAGAAAGGAGGCAGACTGGCTTCAAAGATGAGGAACATACAAAATCATTGGTGGTACGGATGGCGCGTTCAACCTTTCCATTCTGCTGAGACGTATAGGGACACGACATGCGGAGTGCAATTCCATGGGTGAGAAAGAAGGACCTAGGTGTGGAGTTATTAAACTCATGATCGTTATCACACTAAATGTTTTTAACGAAGGCTGCAAACTGAATTTGAACGTTAGCCGAGAAATTGGAGATGGTGGGAAAAGCCTCATATTTTATACGTAATGAAGAAGTTCATAAAAATGAGAGAAATTATCAATAATAACCAAATAACATTTGTAACTAGAAACACAGGCGATAGGGGATATCCACATGTCACAATGAACTAAATCAAAATTCTGGACAACTCGACTATTGGAGGAGGCAAAGGGGAGACAAACATGGCGATCAAGTTGACAAGCATGATAAATCAGTTCGGGGTTGTCTTTATTACAGGTAATAGCTGAGGAGAATAAGTTGTGGTCAGAGTGACCAAGGCGATGATGCCAAAGCATCCAAGATGGAGCGCTGGTGACAAGGGCATGAGGAGGGTTGGCGGCTGGAGTGAAGGAGTAGAGGCCCTCGGAGCTATTGCACGTAGCGATCATGCTGTTGGTACGAACATCCTTCAAAGAGAAGCCAGAGGGGTCAAATTCAATGGAACATTGGTTATTCATAGTAAATTTACGAACGAAAATAAGTTTTTCTATGTGGGGTGTAAAAAGGACATTACGAAGCGTAGGGGACGATTATTAATTGGAAAATAAAGAAAACTAGTGGAGATGACGGGAAGACGAGACCCGTTACCAACGATGATGTTGGTCAGTCAAAAAGGGAAGGATGAGACGATGAAAGGTTACCAACATCCAAAGTCATGTGCAAGGTCACAACAGATTTCATATACCACTCCGAATTAAGGTCCTGGTGTAGAAAGCATTGGCCAATGACTGTTGATCTCATCTGGCCCCTGCCATGGGGGTCCATGATGCTGGAGTACGAGACTACCACATAGCCCCAATGTCCAGGCCAGTAGCTTGTGGGGAGAGGGGGTGATAGCACCAATATTGGAGGTTACAACTAGGGCATAAAGAGACTGGCAAGGTCCTGGTGTGGGGGATGGGTGGCCAAGTGAGTAGGCCCAGTCTTTGGTGAGGCAACAATTAAACTATGCATGTCCAAGGGTTGTAGTGAGGTGCCACTAACTGAGGGAAAGAGGTGGGAGGTGTACCACCACCACTCGTGAAAGCGGGACATCCGCTACCCCACATCCACCACTGCCTCCTCCACCACTTCCATTACCAACATTATGGCGATTATTGTTGTTGTTCCTGCTACCGTTGTTGTTGTTGTGGCAAGGCACTTCGAAAGTGGTGCCATACGTAGAATCACCTGAGAGTCGGGGGCACTGGAAGTAGTGGTGATGATGAAGGCGGTGTAGGGGGTGCTTGACAAGGAGTTCTGTGTAATCTCTTCGAGCGGTAGCTAAGACCGAACATCCACGAAGGTCGGGAGGGCTTCTGAGTCTGAAGAATGGCTTTCACTATGTTTAACTTAGCGGAGAGACCACGAAGCACGTTGATCGGGTCGCCAAGATCACCGAGCATGTCAGCCATGCTCTTCAATCACCTGCAGTAGTTCGTAATGGAGAGACCACCTTAGACAAAGGTGCAAAACTCGACATCAACGTAGATGACACAAGCCTCATTTCCAAGAAGCTATTGCTCTAGGCTGACCCAGATGAAGCGGGCGGTTGTAGTAGTGTTCATGACAACCCAGATCGATGGAGAGGTGACCATATATCCAAGAAAGGATGACATAGTTGAGTTGAGCCCACTCCGTATCGAATGGCCGCCCAACCGAAGAGAGTGTGTGGCCGGTGAGGGTGAAATGGGTGAGGGCTACTAGAAAGAGCATGCACCATTTGTTTTAGTTCAAGCTGGCCACGTTAAGAACGTCTGGGACCAGGGAGGCGATATGCATAATGTTGACCACCTGTGCATGTAGTGTGGAGACAGTGGCTGCATCACCAATTGGATACAGTAGCCCGGGATTACCAGGCATGATAGTTAGATTGACGGCTGGGTGGCCACCAATTGTGAGGTCGGAGCGGAGGCCTGCGACAGTAGGGAGGCCGGCGGCGGTAGAAATGCTGGTACCAGGGGTTTTTATATCGGCCATAAAGAAATTTCGCCGTGGGACGAAATTGACGAATTTCCCGAAATTTCGGATGAATTTCGACCGATAAAGAAAGTTGAAGACAAAAAATGAAAAATCTAAGAGACCTGGGCATCGAACCCAAGACCTCCTATGTGGCGGCCAAGCACTCCACCCACCAGGACGCACCCTTCCATGTGACAACATTGGTTTCGGACCAATTTTATATATCGCTTTGGTCCGCAATACACAAAATATCCGATATTTCGGCGAAATTTTGACGATATAAAAATCCCTTGCTGGCACCGATAGGGAGGCCGACGGTAGAATGTCGATGGTGGAGATGTCGGCCATGGGAAAGACGGTAGGCCCGCCGGTAGAGAAGCCGATGGAGACCTCGCAGAAGTTGCGAGCTTGGGTGAAGGCAGTCATGCGGCGGCAGTAGACAAATCTTTAGCTTCCCCTAGTTTATGGTGGGTGGGGCTTGCGAGGCCGCGGGAGGGGGTGAGCGGTGTGGTGAGGCGGTGAGGGTGCCGCCAGCCGCGGGTGGTGAAGAAGGTAGCAGCGGCGATGGGGGAGGCGCGTGGAGCAATCCAAAGAGAAGGGCAGAGGTGGAGGAAGGCACAACGGAGATGGAGTAGTCGGAGGAGAAAGGAGCTATATTGTTCCTCCGCCTGGAACGATATAGTGCGCTGTAGCACTTCTCTTTTTGTATTCGTCATCTAAAAACCACTAGCTACTACTCCATAAAACTCTATTTATAAAACACAATGCAATTATAAATATTATAGAATATAAAAGCACTTTTCAAAAGTCCATTTATGTAATCTCAATATTCAAAAAAATATAGCCGTAGTTTCAAAAATTTACCGAAATTTATAGTGGCAAGTGGTAACGTTAGCAGCGTGCATGCAACCAGCTGGGGCATGATCTAGTAGGATTAATACTGTGCACATGGATCCATGGATGCATACATGCTCGATGATAGTATACAGCCAGCACCGAAACCGATGGAGCGATCGATCCAGCTTCTTCTTCTTCTTCTTGATCTCGAGCAGCTAGTAGGCGTAGTAGGCATAGTAGCGCGGCGGCGGAGGCGGAGGTGGAGAGGAGTCGAAAGCCATGGAGAAGAGCAGCACGGTGAAGAAGAAGACGAGCAGGACGAGCGCCGATTTGAAGACCACCACCAGCAGCAGCATCAGCAGCAGGGCATTGAACAAGGCAACTGCCACCATTACAGCTAGCCCCCCTTAAGCTTGCTTTGGTATACCTGTATGTGTGTACATTAATTATGGCCCAAGAAAATGGCCAGGAAGATATATATATAGGCAAGGCTGGGCAGTTGGTGTTGTTCTTGGTGACTTTTACAGCCGAAGAAGAGGAAGGAGAGCGAGAAAATTAAAGGGCCCAATGTAAGAGGAGAAAAGGAGAGCAAGTGATGCGGAAATCCCAGGGTAGAAATGGAGAAAGTGATGGATTTGATTTGGACAACATTGCCATCGCCTCACTATTAACAAAGATGCCCTTCTCTCCTAGTTGATCAGGTTTTATGTTTCCTTTATGTTTAGATTACGCACTGTTTTTTTTAGGATGGAAATATGGTTCCAAATTTGGGGGTTTTGTGTGTATGTCTTGAGGGGAAAGGGTGAATGTAGTATCTCTGTCTAATGATAGATGGGTTCCTATGACCCCATGTGAACCATTGTGCCGCGGAATAGTACCACTTGTTAGTAAAGAGTAGCATATTGACACAAAGATGGCGAAGTCAAGAGTGGTGCTACATATGTGTGCACTAACCCCTTACGTGAACTCACTAGGCTAATAACAAATATGGGATAGGGCTACTCTCCTGGTTGATGACGCGATGATGGATGTGACTGGGCACTTCGAGGGCTTGAATCTAGGGGACACGGATCTAGCGCAGAAACTGAGACACCGCAACCGCATATATAACGGTTGCAGCACTGGATCTGGTTCCAAACTTACATGACAGCTTGATCTCTTGATTGGTTGCTAGGGCTCTTTGACAAGTTTATTTTCTTATAAAATACTAGAACTGCAAGGCGCACAATAATGGTAGTATATGGTTCTATAGTTCTCTCTCTGATTTTTAGAAACTAAGTTTTGGTCATTGACATAGTTTTTGAAATACAACTTTAACCACTAATTATCATTACAATTTATTTATAAAATCTGCAAAACTATCATATTATGAAAGTTCTTTTGAAACAAATCTATATATATAATTTACTCAGGACATGCTTGAAATGATGTCATGTTTTTAAAAACCAGAGGGAATATAATTTAGGTCAAAACAATGACTAGAGAAGATATTAACAATATATTGTTCTATCCATAATAAAGCCCTTAAAATATTTATCTACATTTATCATGAGTTGTCAACCTAATGTCAACCCTATCCGCCGAAAAGGATTTCCCCTAAATTGGTGGTATGATGTATTCTCAGAAACAACAAAGCTACGATGTAACACCTTATGGATCTAAACATAACACATAAGAATAATGCTTTTGAGCTACCATGTGTCAGGCCAAGCCACTGTTGCGACGGCCTGCACAGCTCAAGCAAGCAATTAACCGCATGGTCGTGTTGGGAAATCTTTCTCATGAAGGGGATAGGGTGTGTTTGGTTCGTAGCCCTGGATTACCATGCCAATTCAATGGTCATGCCAATCCAGGGCATGCCAATTTTTTGGTAAAAATTAAGGTGTTTGGTTCGTAGCAAAAAAAAATGACCAATGAAAATTTTAAAATTCAAAAAATCTAAAAAATAAAAAGTATTTAAAATGGGTTGCTTATGATTTTACATGAATTATAAAATTTGTTTCATATGATTTGGACACCGTATGAATTTTACATAAAATTGTGAAGCTTTAAAATGAACTTCACACTTCAGGACAGCTAGCAACGCATGTGGGCAGCCAATCAGAAGACCATGCAAGTGGGCCCTCATCATTTTTCCTAGCGTCTCAGCCGCGCCAAAGCATTGGCGGACGATTTCTTCGCCAACGCCAACAAGCTCGTCCACGTTGAAAAATTTTGGCACGCCAAAATTTTTCGTTGGCTCGCCAATAGTTGGCAACAAACCAAACAACCGCCAATTTCAAAGGCACACCAAAATTTTGGCATGGTAAGTGAAGTTAGCAAACCAAACACACCCTAAATTAGATGAATTGATGCCCCATGTAAGAAATGTGCCTTAAGATATAAGCCTTGCCTTAGAAAAATTTTAGGCTTTTTCACATGTGACTGGTCGGGAGAAAGTCACCAAACAACAACCACAAAATTTAAGATCTCATTTTAAGAGAGGAGAAGATGAGAAAGGAGAAAAAGAAGATGGGAGGGAAGATCTTGCAAACAATCAAAGGGATTCCATTCCCAAGATTAAAGAGGTGCTAATCCTATTCTCCTTGCCTCTCCATTTGTTTGTTTCACCATTTTTGGAGTGAGACCCATCAAGAACTCTAGTCTTGTAGTCAACAAATCATTGTGTTTCCATTTAAGATGTTGCAATATTGACGTGTGTGAGCCTCTATTAATCGAGATAGGAACTTGATGTATTCCTTCATGGTCTTAATCCCAATTTGGGGGTTTTACACATTAATATTGGTATTAATCGTGATGTTGATGTAGTGGTAGTCACTATCATGTCTCCATATATGTGTATGCATATGCTTCCTTTCGTAGTTAGGTTAATTTGTCGACGAAGTGAAATTCTTGCTTAGTTATGATCTTGTTGAAATTGTTGAGGAATAAGACATGCATTTTCTAAGAAATGCGCTTTTAAAAAAGGACCAAGCTCTCCATATCTTAAAACAAGGAGGATAACCTCATCAACGACCAAGAAACTAGACTGGGCAGGCATGAGATACGCTGGACTTCGCCACCTCAAAACAATGGAAAAAATGTGTTAGCATTGGCAGGTCATCACATCATGACTTCTCAACATCACGACATGTCATGCCTCACCGCATGGCTACTAGAGCGATGTGTTGGCCTAGGGGGTCATCGTTATATATCCTTTCAAGTACTATTACGGTATTACCATATGTTGGTCGCCTTTTATATGATCTAATAAGATGTCAACACTGCGGGTCGTCACAGTATATATGACTCATCCAAACACAATGATCATACGGGAATCTAGAAAAAAAACACAAAGGATCCCACTTGATTACAACGAGGATACTTCTACCATGAAAACTAGATAAAAGAAGATTCCCAATCCTAACATGTACTAATAAGGCGACAAGACAAATATTAACCAAAAAATAAGCCAGCCACATCCTTACACGTCAAGGAATGGTCGGCTATAATAATAACCCAAGAGAACAAGGAAGGAGAGAAATTCAAGACTGGTAAACCAAGCATGATAGAAAATCCGCCCTGAGAAACCCATTGAGTTTCATAGGAGATCCTTGTAAAACTCTTTTAATTGTAACCCCATCATGTAGGCACCCCTTTTATTATTTGTACCTCATGGTGATTGTCTATTCACTTATACATTGGATGTAGGGCTATTATCTTTGACCTAAGGAGTCCCGAATTAGGATAAAATTCCGCGTCGTTGCATTTGTTCAGTCTTCAATGCATTGCTCGTAGAGAGGAAGAAAAGGGGTGAAATATTCGATGTCATGAAACTATAAATTTGCTATGGGTGGTGGGATTAATTTTCGGCACTATGAAAATAAGCAAGCACTATGGTGACATATTGCAATAGGACATAGCCATAGAGGCTCAGCGTTCTCCGTTGGTAGGGCAATGCTGAGAGTAGCCCGCCTAACCGCACCAGAGGTGATAGGGGAGGTGACGAAGGAGGAAGAAGAACCAAAGCAAATAAATATGAGTTTTTTTTGGGGAGAAGGCATTTTCTACAAAATCATTGCATGAATATGGTGTCCAAGCTTGATCCATCCACTTCTAAGGACAACAAAGGCAGTACACCTTTGTACCTTGAAGGCAGGTGCCGCGCTTATGAGCTCACCTACCTAGTAATTGTCAACGATGTCTAGGATTGGACAAAAAACTCATAATTGTGGATTGACTTGTAGCTTAGTCGTACGCTCGTGGTTGTGAGGCCGTACATGCTTGCATTCGAGTCTCGGCCTTGGCACCGCTGTCACATTTCATGAGGACTTTATCTTGGGGCCTGATCACACTCTTGGATTTATTCCAAAAAATGCACCCTTGTGTGCCTAGTGGTATTATGTGTGCCCGCATACCGAAAGCTCTTGAGCTTCTATTTTGATTTTGTATTTGCAGTAGTCACGCACGCTTGCATGTTGTGTGGTGTGTGATAGTGTGAGTTGTATGGGTCTGTGATTTACTTCCTTTAAAATATAGAGGAAATTACATATTCTACCGTGGAAGTTGTTACCAAATCTCATTTAACTCCTCAAATTGAAAATTTTAGACCCCTCGAACTTGTTGCCATTTGCACACCCAGCCAAGAACCATCCGATCATCCATTTTTTTGCTGCTGCAGCAAATTAGATGGATAGCAGGGTATCCAGCATGGAAATGGCGGAAAGTTTCCCGCGAAGCCATGGAGAAAGGATGGAAATGCCCATGGTCAACCTTAAAAATGACATAGATCTCCCCTTTTTCTCTTGCCCTCTTCTATGGCTCTTCTCATTGTGGATCATCCTCATTGTGGAAGAATCAAGATGCAGCGACAACAATCGAAGGAGGAGGATGACGGGCCAACGTCTGATAGATTGTCCATTTTTCGATGGTATACCATTTTGGAGTGTTGACCGAACACAGTTGAGAACCCTCAGGAGATTTTTTTTTTTTTCAAGTGTAGCGACAATAATGAGGTGAATTTCAGATTTGGGTTTTGGGTTTTGGTTTTTGGTTTTTGGATTTGATTTTAATTTTTATTTTGTAATGATGATTGGTCATGCTAGTTTTAATTTCTGGCCATAGGAAGATGAGTACCATAGGCACTTAGAAGAGCAGTAGCACAATGGGTCAATGACCATGAGCAGAAGGTTTGGCACATCCATGGAAGAGCTGGAGCATTTGAGGCAAGCCGAACACAAACGAAGCAACAATAGGAATACTGAGAGAAAAATATCCTTCATACTTTGTTCGGTTGTGTTTGAGTTGCTTGTAGTCATTGCATTACTAGCCATCAGCTCGTTTAGGCTTGATACGACACAAACTTAAGAGGAATAAGAATTATGGAATGATGCACTGTTTTCACAATCAGAATTGAGAATTTGTGCATGTTGACGTGAGAACAGATGGCTCTGAGTGCTTTGATCACCGCTAACTATTAATTGCCAATGCAATTTATTTATAAACTCATAAAAATATGATATTATGCAAGCGTTTATTTATTTATAAATTTATACAATTATGATATTATAGAAGTGCTTATTTATTTATAAAGCTACAAAAATATGATACTAAATAAATGGTTTTCAATATATATATATAGTAAAAAAATGAAACTCAGTTACTGATTACGTTTTAGTGGGACGAACAAAAATAAATAATTCGGATCGGTTGTTAGACATCTCGGATTTCGAAAACTTGTTGAGAGTACAGAGTACGGAGAGATCCGTACTTCCGATAGTACACTAGCTTTCCTAAACCGCCGAAAATAACTATAAAATACATCATATGTGACTATGATTTTTAAAAAATTAACCATCAACTGTTACCTTTGTTTACTGTAGCGATTGGTGGTTAATTCTTGTAAGAATTATAGTTACATGTGGTGTATTTTATAGTTATTTTCGGCGGTGTAGCTACATCCTGGTGTAGTATAGCGGGATCCTCCCTCTCTCTCTACACACACACACACACACATACACATATATACATATATATAGGCAACATATTCAGTGCAAAAAGAGTATTCAGTGCAAAAATGCAAGCATCAATCCTTGGTCCTTGGATCTCATCCCAACGGCCCGGCCCTAACCACCTCTCCCCGATTGATCTCTTCCTGCACGTCAGCTCTAAGTTCTCCTAGTATCCAGGAGAAGAATCCAAATCCTCACTTTTCACGCCTCCCTCACCTAGAAAGGGTAAATGTGGGCGAGGATGAGCACACCAACCGCGCTTGAGCCAACTCCCCGCCTAATGCAATTAATGATAATAGGCTTTTTGATGAGGCTGTGTTATTTTATTTGCAATAATGCCAATTTTATAATACCATAATAATAGAAAAACCTAGGACTTAGCCATTTTTCAAAACAAAGACGTATTGTGTTATATACGCGATTCAAATCATCATCAGGTGTATTTCAACAACAGGGCAGCACCTTGTGCTCCCAAACACGGCGAATCCAAGCCATCCTAGTGGTCATGGTCCCCGAACAAACAGGCAGACCGGTACCTCGTACCGTCTCCAACAGGAAAGACCATACCCTCACAAAGCGTATGTCTTCCTAAGTGGCGGCAGACTCACCCTCTCAGTGAGGTGTGATCCCCTTGAGCTAAACTAAGGCCAAGATCCTCGGATCCTCAATATCATTATCATGAGTATGAGTGTTAAATGACTTAATATTCGCACTCAGGCAGAAAGGTGCACCCAAGTGCATGGATAATATCTGGGGCTTATCTGGGTTGCATGGTAAGCTCGAGATAGTGCACAGAGCATCACCATAGGTATGGTAATGATGGGACTAATCCATATGAGGAACCAGCTCCGTTTACGTTGATGGTCAGAAACCAATCATTGCAGAGTATTGATAGAAAAGCTATACCAACAGAGCGTTGATAGCAAGACTATACCGATGCAAGAGGACTGATCCGTCATCCCATGCCGCAACGTTGAACAGCCGGGATGAAACACATTGGACTCTAGACTTATCCAGGTCTAAGCATAACCAAAGACTTACTAGTTCAAAAGTGTTATAATCTATTCCAAAGTAACCAAATGACAAGGTAAGAAATATATGAAGGAGGGGATTGTGTTTAGCAACACTAGTATTAAGTGGGTGATATTTAGACTAGCTCTAATAGCATTTTGTTTCACATAATTTATACAAAGAATACATAAGCATGCAATTTCATAATTTTAAAGCAATATAACTTAAATAAAAACTGGGATAGAAGAATGATCTAGAGAATTTGGCTCGCCTGGCCCTTGAGCATTGAATACAAGGCCTTCAGGTTGTCCGTCTTGTTCGTCCGAATCTAACGTGAAGATACAAATAGCACAAAAATCTCAGAAGAATGCTGGCAGCATGATGCATGAAAATATTCTATAATCGTCACATTTTATGTAAAACTATCGTAAACCACCAAGTCTGACACTTATTTTTATACGAAATGTCGTGAATGTATGGGTATGCATGATAGAATGAATCAACCCCTATAGAGACCCATAGTATGAAAATAGTTATTTAAAACACATCACAATAATAAATGCATTCAAAACAAGCATTCAACTATTTCTATGCAATAAAAAGATTAGAATAATAAACAATACAATGATGTGATCAAACTAGCATTTTCTTTATAAATATCAATCTTACCTATTTTAGGGTTAATTAAACAAGGCAAACAATTATAAAAAATTCTTACAATCAAGATACAAAGCATGTCCAGCAAAGCTAAAAAATCTAAAAGCAGGGGCTAGAGAATTTTACAACAATACAAGTATAGCAATAATCCTAATTTAAGTATTTGACCTATAATTGATTTCTAAATAAAGATACAAGTTAAAAGAGACAAACTCACATGCTCACATGCTAACAATGGTTTAATAAAAGGCAAACAGTGAGATATACAATTTCAGAGGTTAATAACAATTTATACAATTTTCTTAACGAAAGGAAATACAATTTGAGCAATATTCAAAATACAAAGTTTGATTAAAAGACTATTTTAATATTACAGAAACATAATACAGTGCAACAAGGAAAGTTATATTTTTCCTAGGTTCCAGATAGCCTGTAATAATTACCTAGAAATTTTCATATTTTTCTGAGGTCAGAAACTATTTTTAATAAACAAGAATGCATTTCTAGTTAATCCATATATGGAAAAAGGACTAGAACAATGCTACAAATTACTTACAGCAATGCAGAGAAGTCAAACAGAAAATATTATAATTTTAATAAAATCTACAGGATATCTAGTATCTATCATAATTTTCTCACAATTTTACAGAGCATATAGCTACTTATAATAAATCCAAAGCATTAACAGACAGAAATTAAATTAGGAAAAGGCTAGAAAAACACTGAGAACAGTGTGTGGGCTGATCTGCGGACTGCGGCCCAAGGAAAGGAGGCCCGTGGCTGGCGTGGTCTGCGCAGAAAGCGTATTTTCCGAATACGCTTTCACTTAAGATTACAGGTGGGTCCGAAGGCCCACACGTCAGTCTCACAAGCGAAACTGACGGGAACTGGAGCTTGCGCAGCGATGGTGGGGCCTACTGGTCACCCTCGGAGAGGGATTTAAGCGGGGTTTAACCGTTAAACGAGTGGAGTCCACCTGTCGGCGACACGTATGCACAACAATCCAAACAGTGACGTCAGCGTGACGTCACGTCGTCTTCCTCCTCCGGACGCGCGCGACAGCGAGGGGAAATGGACGGCGGTGGCGCTAGAGGGCACGAGAAAGGGTGCTCTCGGGCTCGTTGGAATCAGGGCGAAAACGCGCATCTAATGGTACCGATTTGGTGTCTGTAGGTGGTCTAGGGCGGCGGCGCCATGTGCGGCAGCGGCGGCGGGCTCGAGCGGACACGGCTTCAACGAATCATGGCGAAAGGAGTCAATTGAGGCATGGGTGAGCATTAGAGAGGGGAGTGGATTCTCACCGAGGCGATGGGAGAGCCGGGGAAGGCTTGGAGAGGTCCAACAACGTGGTGGCTGTGCGGCGGCCGGAACAGGGGAGATGGCGTCCGAGTCCTCCGCTGAAGCTCGCGTCGATTGTGTTGGAGGGAAAGTGGATAGCGCTTTCGTTCTTCCGTAGACGGGGGCAGGGCTCTCGAGGAGTCACAGATGACGACAAGGTTCTAAAAATCCCGATTAATCCCCGATTAATCTCTAGTCGATTGTCTTTCGATTAGGACTGATTAACGATTAATCCCGATTAATTCCGACTAGTGCCGATTTATGTGTCCGATTAATCCCGTTTAACCCTAGTCCCCACCTCGCCGCCCGACTAGCGACTAGCGACTTTTAGAACCTTGGATGACGAGCAATCCGAATGGGAGAAACCAGTGGCGGCGGCGAAGCTCTCCTGTGCAAGTCGAATGGAGGTGGATCAATTGGTTGCTAACGGAGATAGAGAGGGAGGAGGGGAGCCGATTGGTGGTGGTGTAGGTGATTGGGGCACACCGGGACGAGCTGTTGATGACGCGGGCTCCAATCGGGCGGCCGGAAAGAGGAGAAGAAGAGGGCGCCTCGGCTGGGCATTAAAGGGCAATCATTTCTTCAGCATGGTGGAAAAGGGTGGCTAGGGGAGGTGGTATTGACTTTGGGGGTGAGGCCGGCTTCGGACCGCTGGGCATCGCGGCGTTTCGTCGGTGAGTCATCCCGGCGTCGATGTCGTGGCAGCATAGGCATGCTCGCGCTGGAGCTTTCATAACAGGATTTGAAATCCAAATTTTGAAATATGAATTTAGTGCAAGACTTAAATTCACAAAGCTCAAAACATTATTTTTAGAAATTATTTATATGCACAAACTTTAAATAGATGGTCAATTGACCTTATAGAATTTAAATTGCATATTTGAAATATGAACCTTTGAAAAGGTTTATAATTTGGAAATCAAACTATTATTTTTAGGAAATTATTTGTATACACAAAATTTAAATAGATGGTCTTTTGGCCTAAAATACTTTGATAATCAAGTTTGATATATAAACCTTTACAAAAAGATTTATATTTTTGGAAACCAAAATATTGGTTTAGGATTAAATACTATAATTTAGCAAACACACAAATTGGATGGCCAAAGTACTTACCTAATCAAAAATTAGAGAAAGTATTTACATGCAAATATACATGCATTCAAAATTTAAATTCTAAAATAAACATTTGCAAGAGGGCATACAAGATTTGCAAGAAGGGGTACAAAATAAATAAGTTCATCCCTTTTATCTAGGCTAGATGAGCCTTTTCTATAATTTCAAAATATTTACTTTGCAAGCTTACAAAATTAGATTATTGAAAATGTTTAGAAGATGACCTTCATGATTTGCAGGGAGGTTTTTTAAAAAAAATATATAATAACTTTATCCTTTAATAGAGGTCCAATGAATATTTCTATCAAAAAAATAAATACCTTGGTATATACCCTACATGATTAATAACGCATGGTTTCGTATTACTCCCTCCGTTTTAAAATATAAGACATACTTTGACCAGAGAAAAGTCAAACTTAGTAAATTTTAACTATAAATAAATCAAATATTATGCATTGTTAGTATACCAAAGTTGTACCAAATTGTTCATATTTCAAAGTGCTTTTTGATACAATATACCATAAATAAATCAAATAATATGCATTGTTATATATATATATATGATGTTTTTTCAACAATTGTATTTAGCATGTCAAAACATGCTTATTTCAGAGTAACTATACATCAGCAGCTGCAGGTCCGACGCCTCAGTTCACTGCTCCTCTACTTTCTGCTGTGCTAGCTGCTCCTGTGAAACACAAAACAAAGGATTCCCTTTCAGTATTGGAAATTTCTAATGATTTCATGCAGGTGTTAGCTAGATTGGCAGGATAATTTCCTTTCTGTCCACCTGAAGATGTGTCAGGCCTAATTATCTTGCTAATAAGCCACAGACTTGTGGCTGCACAGGAAAGGGGAAAAAAAGCAGAAAGGCCAAAACAGCTAACGCCTCGCACAACAAATTGAAGGTTATAGCAGAAGAGCAAAGGTGCAAAACATTTTAGTACCTCGTTGACAAAGAAGGCATGGAACCCGTAAGGAACACGGTTTGGTAGCTCAACAACAGCTACTGGATCAGCAGACATCGTTTTTGCATCTATCACATTTACTTCAGATTTCCTGCATTCACCAAACAATTGTCAAATTAAAGCTTAGTGGCAATGTACTTACAAAACTGAGAAATTTTAGCATGCATCGGCCCTTAGGTAAGTGGAAAAGGGTACCCTGTATTCTCATCATGCACAAAGAATATCAAATAACCATCATCTTCTTCTCCAGATACACCTGGCTGCTTTGGTACAAAAATTGCCTCTGAACCGAATCTGCCAGGCCCTAGGTCATATATACCTCTCACATTTCCACCCACTTCAAGCTGTTTCTTGCCACTCTCTGGCTCAGCATGTAGATCAAATTTTATGATGCCAGTCACCTTTGCTATGCTGTCCAGTATAGTGCAGTAGACGTACCGCTGCTTTCTGGTTTCAGAAAGGGTAACAAATTAAAAGGTCGAATCACTTTATTAAGGATCTCAATAAAAGCTCTCCTAGTTGTATAATACTACTACTAAAGAGAGTGGAATTAATGCAACTGATGATAAGCATCTTGTGCAGTGGTGTATTAATAAAGAATCATTATACATCTTGAAATTGAAACATTTAATAGAAGTACCTGCCGGTGTAGCTCTCATTAATTCGAGGAAAATCAACAGCAGAAACGGACAGTTGCTTTTGTGAAGCAGTACCAGTTTTCATGTTGAATCTCATCTCATACCTACAAAACATAGCATCAGGCAAAGAATTCCATTACATGCAATTAAAGTAATGTTGAGATTGTAGATCTATACAGCTCATTCCCGAAGTTCTCAAGCTTGTCACTTTGGTAGCCGTTCACCTTGTCCAAATCTGGATTCTCGAGGCGGCAGGTTATTAGAACAACTTCGTCACCTTCTTCCCAAGCATTGGCTGTAATGAGAGACATATTTAGTGGTCAATTCACTAAGAACACCAGCATGAAAATAATTATTAATATTGTTTCTTCATAAAGTTGATAACTGCGCAAAATGAATGGAGCTGCATAGTCTCACAAAATAGCAAGAAATGGCGCTAGCTTTGGTTATCCCCTTCATATGATTGTCATCTGATTGTTATGTAGATTTTCATCATGAAGCCTTCAAGCAAATGCATGCTAATTATTATTTAAAAATATTTTTTTGCATTTTGCTCACTATTTGTTTCTGCTTTTTTGGCTCTAATATTGCAGCTAAAGCACTCCCTATTTAGATATGCCAAGAGTAAATGCTGCTACGCTTCCTAATTCATCTTCATGAACAGGCTGATAGCAGCCCAGGTGCCAAACAGCTTCACCAAGCGACAAAAAATTGGCTGAAAATCATCATATTTTATGTTCTCTCTCTTTTTCCCACAAAATACAACACATTCATCCATTCCTCGGGTGTGATTTCATGATAAATGATATAAAAGGAATACATCCAGAGTTCAAGAAAGAGGATATAGATGGCATACCATTATGGAATATGAAACAGTTGGGGAGTTCAAACCATCGGATATGTTTGTCATCCTTCTCATAGCGTGGGAGTATACCAAAACGAGCTTTCATTGTAGAATCAAACTTGAAGATAAACTCACCATTCTTCACCATTTCCTTTATACGAAGAATAGAGAATAAAAAGGTCAAATTGTAAAGAGGTGTATGTCTGGTCAAAAGTCAACTCGTAAAGAGGTGCAGAAAAAAATATGCAAGGAGGAATTTCACAAGCCAATATTAAGAAAAACATGCATATGGATGGTCCCCTAGGATTCTCTAATCAGTAAGCAGCTAAATATGTGTGTTGACTAAAACGTTGTACAAGCTGAAGCAGTCTTCCCACATGACACAAAGGCAACAACTAAAATTGTCTATGTTGATGCTATTAATCATAAATTTCTAAGTGCATATACATCACGCACCTTTGGTCTGAACAACAAAGGGAGGTCCATGAAAATAGAATAATTTTCTGTGATGGCAAAGTCATGCATCATTATGGGTTCTGGTATTGTTATTGGTACAGGATCAAGCATAACTCCATCTTTGGTAATGACTCGGTATGTACAATAAGGAGGTTCATGTGAGTATCCAAAAGTGAACATTTCATCTGAAAGAGGGGTACAAATATCATTTAACCCAATTGTCAGGGGGGAAGGACACAAAATAGTACAAGTCACTGTCATTTACCTGTAATTGGATCGACCTTTGGATGAGCAGTGAAAGAATGTTTCAACCTTTTGTCATAATCCAACAATCCAAGAGTTTGCAAGTCTCCATCTTCGAGGACCTTAACAACATCTGACAAACAATATAGAAACTAATGCTTCACAGTTGCATAATTATTATTTTTTCTGAGAAATAGGGCAGGATCTTTGCTTAATGCATTAAAGGAGGAGATTTACAGCCAAAGAGGAAGGGTTTATACCATGACTGACAACACAGGATCAACAAGCGGACCCGGGCCATGGCTAAGGGAACACGGGATTACCAGAATGGCATTAGTCAGAACACATAACTATTGTAATAAGCAATAAATGTGGGGAGTTGTGTATGAATGTATAATTACAAGTTGCAATAAGCTGCTACAATTATCACAATCTATAAATGTAGTTTGCATAGATATAAGATGAAAATGAATCCATCTAGCATGCACAATTTGGCTTGAGAAAATATCAAGATTCATATGGTAGACAGTATATGACAACAAGAAGAAGAACAAAACCTTTAGGTCCCAAACAAGTTGGTTTAGTCTAGAAATAAAACCCAATAGAAGTCACCAACATGTTTTTTTAAAAAAATTATAAAAAGACAAAGATGGTGAAAAGCTTGGCCATGGTTCAGACCCATGAATTGCTGATTTCCATGCACCCCTATCTAAGGCTAAGTCTCCTGGATATGTTGTGATCTTTCAAGTCTCTCCTTGTTGCCTCCTTCCACGTCAGGTTAGATCAGTCCCTACCTCCCCTTACATTATCAATGCGCCTAAAAAATCCACTATGCATCGGTACTTCTGGAGGCCTTCGTTGAATGTGTTCAAACCATCTTAGCAAATGTTGTATAAGCTTCTCTTCAATTGGTGCCACCCCAACCCTATCATGTATAACTTCATTATGAACTTCGTCCATTCTCGTATGGCCACAAATCAATCGTAACATATGCATCTCTGATACAGTTAACTATTGGATATGACGTCTTTTGGAAAACCAATATTCTCCAACATACAACATCGCCGGTCTAATCACCATCCTATAGAACTTACTTTTAGCTACCACGGACTTTATATCACAAAGGATGCCAGATGCCAATCACCATTTCATCCACCCAATGTTTGATCCTATAATTAGTATCTTCGTCAATATCACCATTTCTCTGTGGAATCGACCCAAGTAACAAAAAGTATCCTTATTGGGTATTACTTGTCCCCCACGAGAAATTGTGAGATAATTGTGCACAACATAGTGCAATGATTAATCAGCAGTCAGCACATAGTTTGTATTATACTTCTGTACTGCAAATCAATTTCTTTCTTTCTTTTGTTATTGACCAGAAGGCCGGGAATGTTTCTGCTCATCTTTTGGGATATTTAACCAGTTTTCTAACTACACAAAAGTAAGCTGCCAACACTGTAACACCCTGACCCAAATTCGTTTATAGCCCAGCCCACCTACGAGGTTAGCCCACGCATGCATAGCACCACTCTTGAGTTTTTGGCCCCACTTCATCCAAAAGAGTAAACCCAGAGATGTTATATTTAGGTCCATCAAGCATTATATGTTACTACAGATCTCTCTGGACTAGCAACCACCACAACCAATCACATGGGCCACATCGGCTCACAACTCAACGAGCCGGGGTATCCGTATTACAAACACAATCTCATTTGCCAAAAAATGTCATCGCGTCATTTCCAATGGCATATGTACAGGGTTATAAAAAATTGTGATAACTGGTTGAGAACTTACAGGGTTTATCTGCTTCTGACAGGGCCATGAGTTTACCATGATGATATATAAGTGCAGTATTTGCTGAAAAGAAAGGGTAAAATAAAGTTAACAGTTCACAAATTGGTTCTACCATCAAATGTTCATGAATAATATAAAGATATGCATACATCGTTCAGAGAGAAATAGATTCCCTGTATTTGAACAGACACTGCATAATAAAGGTAATGAATGAGCTACCTGTCCCATATCCATAAGTAAAATCCAAGACTTTGAGTTTTTTCCGAAGTTGTTGCATTTGGACCATAAACAATCCAAAGAATCCTTTCAGATCTCCAATCTGTCAAAATCAAGGAAAAAATTAACACCTTAGAGATGGAGGCAAGAAAGAAAGTATTACAGTAATAATTGGCTAATTGGTAAATCATATTAAGGTTTTGAGTCCAATAAGTAAGCAAACCTTCATAAACTTTGCTCCACCAAAATACTCTTCTTGCTTGAGGCGAGAAGTCCTCACATATCTTGATACATAGGTGGCTTTTCCATCTTTAATACGTGTTGCATGGATCATTCTGTAAAAATGAATAAATATTTTTATTCACATATAACGCACAATAATGGAGATACTAATTTTGATGAGTTAAATGGATTGTTGGACAGCTATGACGAATAAATTTTAGGATTCTAATGTCTAGCATCTTTTAGTGCTTCTGAAATATTTGGACAACAATGCATACAATTTCTTGAAAAGTGTGAGCTAGAATAATTCACATATCGCATCAAAACATTCAAACAATTCAGAAGATACTAGCGACCATTACTGGCGTGCCAAATCCCCAATGAAATTGCAAAATAAAGTAGTAAAAGCATTACCCTGTAGCCTGGAATATTTTCACTGAATAATAATTTCCCTAGATTTGTTCCTGTTAGGTTTTATGTCGAATAGGTGTACGAGTAGTTACATGGACTCTGTGTTGTAATAGGCAGGGTTGGTTTAGAGTTAGAGTCGGACTCTAGCCAGGCCTCCACTATATAAAGGGAGGCAGCCCTGGTGTAACCGTATGAACAACTTCATAATAGTAACATAGGTAAGAGGAGGTCAGCAGCCGACATGTGGTCGTGACCTGTTCAGCCAGTGTGCTGCGGTATTATGGTTTGGGGAGGAGCGCCCATAATTAGAGTCTCGCAGATGTAGGCGAAAGCCGAACTACGTTAACAAACATCGTGTCTCCTAGTGTCGTTCGTGATATTGCATCGGCACATATTCTAACAGTTCCAAAGCACTGAATTCCAGTTCTAAGTAAATCATAGGGGAAAAATGAGCTATGGTATGGTAAAATGACAAAATCATGTGTCGAAACTTCCTTTTTTTAGTGAACAAGTGTTAAAAGTTTGAAGCATCGAAAAAACTAAAACTAACTAAACACCGTGAGCTACAGTACAATGCATCTGTCACTGAAACCAGAATGGAGTTTCAAGAAAATTTGCAACTTATAATTTGCATAATAAAGCAACAATTGCAAATACAGAACAATTCTTTGAACCATATATCTAAGTAAAATATCATGTAAACCATGAGAAAAAGATGGCATATAAACCATGAACTAGTACCGCATAATTGCGGCAAAAAAATTGTTTGCACATCTGACCCAAACTTTGGAACAGAATTCAAAACATAAATTATGACAAAATGTGGCTATAGTATAACAGATTTGGAGTCAAAACATTGCAATTTACCAAATACAAATATTGTCATAAAACCATAATCTATAACATGGCTAATATGCCATGGAAAAGTAATATAAATCTAAAAGAAATTTTGTCTAAAAATGTGAGTTGACTGAGATTTTTTATATACTCCAAAGTCCAACGCTTTATGGTCCATTTCCAATCAAGTAAAACTGAAACAAAATGTGAGCCATAGTAGAATTTTCATGTAAATTGTGAACCACTGCATGCCAAATTTGTCTGTGTACCATTAAAATCTAGATAAGCCCTTGAAACCACAGAAGTGATCCCCCATCCTGACCCACCCTGCCCAAAACATCCAATCAAGTCATGAGCAAAAGTATGTTTGTATGCGATATCTGCACCAAAGTTTTTTCCTCGCACTAACTGCTCCGAATCTACAAAGTGATGTTATTGTGCGGGAGAAGCATTGAAATCTGGCTTGGGTGGGACATAAAAACCATGACTTATATCAACGCAAATATGCCCTTGAACTCGAAACTACAAAGTGAATTATCCTGGAAAAAAATGCCATTGAAATATGAGCTACAGCATGGCATGTTTGCACCCAAGACCATTTGTTTCAGACCTGGTCTAAAATATTGCTGATAGCCTGATACGGCGTTCAAACATTGAAATTTAAACGAAGATAGAATTTACATAAAACCATTGACCTGAGCAAGAAGAATATGCATCATAAACTACAACCTTGAAGCATAGATCAAACATTGATTTCTCAAGATCATGAGCTATGGTATTGCAAATTTGGTGTTAAAACATCGAAATTGAGAGAGGGAGACGGAGAGCTAAAGACGAGTAAACCCATGATCTATAGCATGACAAATATGGCAATGGAACAGTAATATAGAACTGTATAAAAAATGTTATCCAGACAAGAGCACAATAATGTACAGCACCACAGCTAGATGTATATTATTTCAAATGGAAGAGGTTAGATCACATACCCATCTCCATCAAACCTGAAAAAAGGATACAATATAAGAAAACAATTAGGAATGTGATGCTTGATTATTTGAAGCAATAGTATGAACATGGACACTTGCATCACAAGAGGAAATAGACAACCACTGCGCTAAAAAATAAAAAATGTGTGCTCACTTCTGTGTGCATCAAGGCGGATGTGATTATAAAACTATAAATGCGCATAATCGCATATGTGTGACTTTTAGACTTTATAAAAACAGTTTTTACAAAGAACTTAAAGAAGACAACAATTCACGTTAAACAGCCACCCAAAGTGATGTTTGACCTTTTGAAGGAAACTGGGACAGTGAACAGAATAATGTCTTTTAAGACAAAAGGAAATAGTCATCAAGTAAGAATAAATACCAGTGATACCCTGCGACAGGGACAAACTTCGGGTTAGGCCCCACCCTGACAAACTCTCCATTCAAGCACTCCTGTTGACGAACAAAAGGAACAGCATTGATATTCTCAAAGAAGAAAAGGGAACACTGTGAGCAAAAGGTATTTTTTCAAAAAGTATGATCAAACTTTCAGACGCGAGATAATTCTAGCCAGCAAAGGTACCATAGTAGAGAAATTTGATTTAGAACTTAGAAGGTATTTCAGGTAATACTAAAATAAGGTGGGAAGCATAAATTCCAGATATCTCTGGCCTTGACAAAAGGAGTCTACTGACACCTCGTGAGCATATTTGACCTCAACAGAGGATTTGGACTTAATTAAGTCTACCCTAGGGCCAGGTGAAGATGTAAGAATACAGAAAAGGTAATTAAGCTAAGTCATTTCTTTTGTTGGGAAAAAAGAATGAACTTTACTTTTCTTTGATGGAATAAGTGGAGCTGCAGTAGTAGTACACTGCAGTTCTTTCGGGAACTTTGTTACAAACTGGGCGGCCGTGTGCATATTGATGAATTGAAAGGAGGAGGAGGAGGGGGAGTGGGAATGACCGGGAGGTGGCCGCGGACGGGAAGGTCGGGCGCCGGCGGGGTCTCGTCGTGGAGGGGGCCGAAGTTGCCGGAGAGCCAGTGGAGCGGCTTGGACTTGTCGTAGGCGAGGCGGACGGCCAGGTGCTCGAGCAGGTCGAGCGCCCAGGAGGCCACCCCCTTGCGCGGCCGCGGCGCCGGCACCACAACCGCCTTCTTGCCGGAATCGTCGCCGGCTGCCTCCACTTCCCCCATGGCCGCCGCCGCCGCCGCCGTCAGTGGCCGCTACTGCTCCCCTCCACTCCGCTACTGGCTACTGACGGAGACGAATATTGCAGAGCAGATTAGCTGAGGCTTGTGGCTCCGACGGCCGGCACTTGTCGTTGCGTGAGCCGGCACTAATCTCTTGTTCTTGGCAGTGCCTCGGTGCTTCAGCGACCACGCCATGTCGGCTCCATGGAGTTGGCATTATCGTCTTCGTCAGACGTCAGTGGCCACGCTTCAAGCGCCAATCAACGTCTCCCTCATGGAGTCCAGACACACACTCCAATTGCTGATTCGCAGAATAAATCGGGTAATTCTCTCGTTTGATCGAGCATTCATGATCCAATGAGTAGTACTAGTAATACTCTATTTGAAGGGAATTTTATGCAAACCACCAAGGAATTCCACGCAATTGCGCAGATAAATCTCGTATTTAATGTAGACTTTTTTAACCTTGTATTCCAATGAACTGTTTGCCTCACAAACAAAAAGAACGGGAAAGAAATATTTTAAATTTTTTTTATTTTTGTTCTTTTAGCTTTTAATTTAAATCGTTATTATTCGGATCCATAATAATTTTTTCTTTCTATTTTTGATTGATACGTACTTTTTTTAGTATTTTAAAATTAATATGGTAAATTTGTTTAACTCGGTTGTACCATAATAACGAGCAAGGCGTCCCGCGCATTTGCGCAGCTAGGTCTCGTATTTGATGTTGTCTTTTTTTTTTAACCATATAACGACCGACGCGGGGGCGTCCTTCGCGCGATGGACTGTGCGGCGTCCAACGTGCGCACGGCCGTACGCATGTCCCCGCGGCGCCGTAGGATCCAGCCAGCCGCGCGCGTCGAGTCTTTCACCTGGCGCTGTACGCTCGTCGCATGGCTCGGCTCCTCTCCAGGCTGCTCTTACTCGGCTCACAGCGCCTGCGGGCCGTTGCCCCCACTCCCGCTGCCTCCTCGCTCTCGGCTCCTTGGACCTCGGCTTAATTGCTCAGAACGCTCGTGGGCCTTGCCCTCCAGCGACGCCGCCGTCACCGTTGTGTTTGGCCCACGTAAAAACTAATTAGATGGAAATCAGGAATAGATTCTTCGGCTCTTCTGTGAAATCGTGAACAAAAACTGCCGCAATCCCAATCAAGAACATGTGAGCATCCATCGCCTTTTCTACTTCAGGTAAATCACGTGTGCTGTTGTTCTTCTTTTGTGCAATCCGGGTTAAAAATTGGCATGTAATCAGCATACTGTTCTTCCTCAAAGCAATCTAGATCATGAGAACATGCCACCCCTGCCCTATAGGGATCTTGATCTACCACTCTTCATGATTTTTCTATAGATACATCACGTGTTCCGTCATCACTCAGCACTCGTTCATCTCAGTAACAATGGAAAACACTACGTCTCCTATAGGTACTATCTCCCTAATTTATCATCAATTTAAAGTTTGTTCTGTTCGAAAAATTGGGATGAATATTTAATTAACGTATTATTTTTAGATGATTTTGGTGATGGTATTTCCATCCAAACAGATGGTCAAACAAAAAATAAAGCAACACCGATACTTGGAATGGAATTTACCACGGTAGAAGAGGCTTACAAATTCTACAATAATTATGCGTTTGATATTGGTTTTAGCGTCAGGAAGAATGAAGATCGGAAGAATAGTGCAAATATTTTTTATAATGAAATGTTTTACTTGTTCGAGAGGAGGTACACAAAGGTCAGTAGATCCAACTAAAAACCCATCAAAAGTTGAGCAAATGGAGTCTAGAGTCGGATGCAATGCACATATAAGAGTTCAGATGTGCAATAAAGGAACCTATGAGGTGACTTCTTTTGACTCAGAGCATAATCATGTCTACACAACCCCATCAAAAACAAGATTGTTGAGGTCTTATAGAAATATTAGTAAGGCACAAAAGGCAATGGGTGATTTGGCTGATGCCTCGGGGATAAAACCAAAAGAGACTTATGAGCTTTTATCTAAACAAGTTGGTGGAAAGCATCATTTAACTTTTCTTTCAGATGACTACAAAAATTATTTGAGAACAAAGCGGGAACAAGATATGGCATTAGGGGATGCTGGGGCACTAATGCAATATCTTCAGGAGCGCCAAAAACAAGATCCATCCTTCTTTCATGCCATGCAACTTGATGATGAAGATTAAATCACCAACATATTTTGAGCTGATGGTAGATCATTGTTGGACTATGAGTATTTTGGTGATGCTATTTGTTTTGACACAACTTACAAAACCAATAGTTATGGTCGACCTTTTGCTATTTTTTTTGGTATTAATCACCATAGACAGACCGTAATTTTTGGTGCTGCTTTGTTGTACGATGAAACAATTTCATCATTTCAATGGTTGTTTCAAACTCTTTTAGATGCTACTGGAAAAGCTCCAATGTAATGTTTTGCTTTGAAGTTTTATTTGCAATTGTAAGCTATGAAAAACATGTATTAAACTATTGTTTTTTCAAGTAATTCTGACAGATCAAGACGCGGCTATGAGCAAAGCAATAAAGAATGTCTTTCCAAACACTACCCACAGGTTATGTGTGTGGCACATGTATCAGAATGCCGCAAAACATCTTAGTTATTTTTTTACTGCCTCAAAAGATTTTAAACGTGATTTTGGCCATTGTGTGTATGACTGTGAAAATGAAGAAGAATTTTTGGGTGCTTGGCAAGACATGCTTATAAAGTATGATCTATCTAGTAACAAATGGTTGGCTAACTTGTTTGCAATACGTGAAAATGGGCACTTGTGTATGGCCGCCAATACTTTTGTACAGACATGAAATCAACCCAATCCATCTAGCTTCGAACACCATGAAGTTCGTTTGTTCTGGAGGAGGGGAATTTTTTTCAGAAAAAGAGGGGAGTTTGATTGTTATTCATCTCAAATCCCACTTAACTCTCCTCCATTCAAATAGGTCTTCTGAATCTGACCATGGATCATGATTGATGACACTTCCTTGATCCAATGTTCTTGAACTTGTCACGTTAAACTTTGCCGAATCCAAAAGAGCGGCAAATGCAGAGCTCTCCTCTAAATCAGACCCCCGAGCTTTTGCTCAAGGGAAAAAAACTATTAACCAGAGGGCTTCACCGCCGACTGGGAAGGATGAAGAAGATGCGTCGCCGTTCTAGGGTTTAGAGGAAGGGGAATTTTCAGAAAGGGAAATAGGAGCGAGGAGGCAGCGGGAGTGGGGGCAAAGGCCCGCAGGCACTGTGAGCCGAGTAAGAGCAGCCTGGAGAGGAGCCGAGCCATGCGACGAGCGTACAGCGCCAGGTGAGAGACTCGATGCGCGCGGCTGGCTGGATCCTACGGCGCCGCGGGGACACGCGTACGGCCGTGCGCGCGTTGGACGCCGCACAGTCCATCACGCGAAGGACGCCCCCCGCGTCGATAATCGATAAGGACTCATTTTCTAACCTTGCATTTGATATGAATTCTTTTTAAATTTTTTTCTTTTATTATTGTAGTTTTAAATTAAAGTTGTTATAACTCGAACCGACAATAATAAACAGTGTAGATCTTTTTTTCTTCGATTAATGTGAGATTTTCTACTATTTTAGAATTAATGTGGTGTTTCCCTTTAAGTATATGTTAATATAATAACGAGCAAGGTGACATGCGCGTTTGTGCGGCTAGATTTGTGTCAACATATAGAGTTTATCTCTAACTCATAATCTTTTTTAGTGTAATCTACAACATAATCCATCTCTAATATCGCATATTAGATTTCTAGTTTATCTCTAATCTATTAGATCAGCTTTAGTAGTTTGTAAAAGAGATTAATATTGAACAGTAGATTTAAATAATATTATCCACATTCAAAGATGTAGATCTTTCTTTTTTCTGATTAACGTGGAATTTTATAGTATTTGTCGATTAATGTGGGATTTCTAGGACTTTAGGATTAATGTGTTGGCTTCGTTTAACTCTGCTTTATATATATATGGAGATAACAAGACTGATGTCCCGCGTATTTACGCGATTAGTTTTGTATTTGAAAGAGACTATTTTTAAATTCTGAGTCCGTCCTTTTATTGTGTTTGACATACTCTTTTTGTAGCTTTGCAGTTGACATGAACTCTTATTTCTATTAATTATTTAATGTGGTTGATAAAGACTCTTTCTTTTAATTTAAGCTATTATAATTTGATCTCATTATAATCAATGTTTATATTTTTTTTCTTTCTCTTCAATTGATGTAAGAGTTTCTATTATTTTAGGATTAATGTGGTGATTTTGTTTAACTTTTCTTTAAATAGATAGATAGATAGATAGATAGATAGATAGATAGATAATAATAGATTGCATGTGTTTTCTTTACCAAGATCCACTAGCACCCAAATCCAGGTTTTTCATGGATCTTTTCGGATCCATCTTCTTCTACCGTATTTGTGGATTGGTAAAAGCATCGGACATTATTGAGAGAAACTCTACACACCTGACGCAAAACTCCCATCAGGAGAGTGACAAATCCCAAAAGCCATGGACAGATTAAAAAAACCAGTGGTGCCGTAAGAGAAATTCTTGGGGACGGGATCCCGTCCGAGCGGGATCCGAACGGGATCAGTTCCCGCGCGCCACATGGCACCCAGCTTCCCCTTCCCCGCGCGCGCTGTGCAAAGGAGGAAGAAGGGAGGAGGAAGGAGGAAAAAGAAGGCCTACCTCGCCGCCAGCGCTCGGGTTAGGGTTCAGGGTGGGGTTCGGGTTTAGATTTGGGCCGGGAAGGCGGCGGCACGGCGGTGGGTGGGGTTCGTCGAGGCAGCGGCGGTGGCGCCGCTAGAGCCAAGGGAGGGGCGAAGGCGGTCGGCCAGCGGTGGAGAGGGGACCGCATGCACCTCACCCCCTCGGGTTAGGTTGGGCGGCGATGGAGTGACGGTGGGAGGATGGGGCGATGGAGCGGCCGACGGTGGCAGCGCCGCCGGCCGAGGCGGAGGAGGGAGGCGGCGGGGGCGGCGGAGGTGCGTGGAGCACCGGCGGCGACGGAGAAGACGACGGCAGCGGGGCAGGGGCGCGGGTGCTAGCGCGTGGGGAAAGGGGCGGGGGTGTAGTGCGCGAGAGGAGGGAAGGGATCCCGTCGGGGTCCCTTGGGACGGGATCCCGTTGGGTAGTCCCCCCTGCCGTAAATACGATAGATAGATGTCTTCAAGACCACCACCAAAAGCAGCCTGAGTAATCTAAGAAAGAAACTTATTACCATACAAACCGCTCCTCACTGATGACCCACGGAGAACACGGCAAATAGCAAACCTTTAGCCTACAAAATTAGAGCCTTGTAGTTTAAAAAGAAGAAGATCAAGGTCTCGATCACCTTCCATCAGTGACGAGGTTGTTGGAGCTAAGTGGGCGAGAGGGTCGGGGAGTTTAGCCGGCGGATACTGAGTCACGGTGAGTCGCCTTTTCCTTCCACCGTCTTTCTTGCACGCTTGTTGTGTTTCTTGGTATGTTATGCTTGGTATCTGACTCTGGCCTGCATAATCATATATTCACAAGCAGGTACTATTGAACACTGCAACGTTTTATAGTTTTCAGTTTGCACGACACATCAAACGTACAAAAACAACTCAGCGATATTTAAATTTGAATAAGGTTTTTCAACTTTTATACAAGGGCATGCTTTCACTATCTACACCATCCATTTATTTGTCCACCAATCTTCGTACAAAATTTTACAATAAGTCCATATCATCTTTCACATTCTTCTCTCCTCCATATCGTATTTTCCTTCCTCCTCTCTCTTCTTTCCTTTGTGTGAGCACGACTTTGTAATCCACACCCTGGCCACCAACCCTAGCCTCGTGCTGCCATAGAAATCCTGAAACATTTGTTCCCCGACGACAAAAATGTTGACAGTGGCTAACAAAAACCCTATAATTATCGAAGAGTCCTGCATCACGGATGGGTAGAAAACATATCCATGTTGACGATGGGTTTCCATCATCGGCAGTGGAACATCATGACCAGGCACAGCGCAGGGCAATAATCTTTGGTGGGGGTGCGTGTGGCACAAGGCTATCTTCAATTTATTTACTTGTCTACTTTTCATCTCATAATTAGTACATTAACACTTACATGCGACACATGCATGTATCTCTTAGTCAAAGATAAATGTTAAGATAAACTACAAGGAAGGGGTGGGTGGGGAGAGGAAGAACATGAGGGAGTGGACGGGAGTAAAAGAGATTTGGGAGAGGGTTTTTGCACATTAGGTGGCTTGGATAGTTCAGGGGACTCTTCCACAAGTGTGGAAGAATTTCTATTTAAGTTTATACTGCTGAAAGATTCGCACATTTTGCTCTCAGGTTTGTCAATCGTTAGTCATTTCTAATTGACTCCCTTGCTCCCTTAGTGCTCTGACGATGATGATGGAGGTGGTGGCGCCGGGTTAGGATTCTTCATGTTCAACGCACCTGGCTAGGGAGGTGAATTGGTAGTGGGCTTTTGTGGAACGAGGCCATGGTGGTGTGTGCCTTGGCCGTAGGATGAGCGGTGGATATATAGTGGGAAGCTTGGGGTCATTAAGAGGTGGCTGATGGTGAGTATCAAATTTGATAGTGGGAATAGCTATAAATGATAAATCTCAAATTTTGCATTTCGAGCGGTTCGGAGAGGTGGTTTCAGCTACTTGCTTGCTTCTATAAAAAAAATGATTTCGGATTTCGAGCGGTTTCCAGGCCTTCCAAATTTCGACTGGACCGACTAATCTAGTTAACTCTTGCCTCCTACATGCATTGTTGCTTCAATCACCACTTCTGTCGAGAGAGAGTATTGGCTCGAGGCTCGGCTCCGCTAGGGTGTTGCTTATTTTGAGTTAAACAACCACGCCACCGAGTGTGGTCAAAGGTTGTTTATACATACGTAGTTCGTAAACGACGAATAATTATACATAATAGATAGAACACAATGCAGGAGAAAATAATTTTTTATTGCTTGTTTTTCTAGAATACATAATAGATTGATTTCTATCTATTTAGACTCGACCATTTGAGGTTTCGACTGGCCCACGTGACGTCTCCCTCGAGGGCAGGCTTTCAAGGGGCAGTTAGCTGCCGATAAGTTACTCCAACAAATGCAACAAGCCATCCGTAACTGTGGCAGCATTAGACGACTAATGTAGCACTCCCTCGTCATCGCAATTCGCAAATCGGCTAGCGAACACCATATATAGAATCAAACGTCATTAATCTACGAATTTACTAGATTTGCACTGCAATCAAACAAGACCATTCGTTTCTTAGAAAAAAAAAGAGGCCATTCGTCGTCGTTTGTTTCAAGCACCACGGCAACCTACTTCGGTTTTGTTATCTTTGCAAATTTCAACTACGATAATACGTGGGATGATACACCCGTCTCCTATGATAATATTCTAAAACAAAGAAGTTTTATCGAGCTTCCAGTGGCCCTACAAGTCATCCCGTGATTCATGTTTTACTTCTTCGCTCTTTAAACAAGGGAGTGACTCGTGGACTGAAAATAGATAAAATTCTAGTTAACGCCCTTTGTATTATTTCGATGGTGTAAAAAGAGTATAAAAATCAATTAGATGATATGTTTTAGTCGTTGCAAATTCATTCAAATAGAAAAAAAATGTACATAAAAGACTACTCGTAGAACTGAAGGTGTATATCAAAATAGTAAACAACCTTTTTTACGGTTAAATTGTACACTTTCTACAACATCGGACCAATTGTAAATTTAGTTTTTGAAGAAGTATAAAATTGGTCCCCAACTATTATCATTGGACCAATTTTTTCCCTGAACTATAATACCGGACTTGACCCCTCCACCTTCCCCCTGCTTTCTCTCCTCGGCTTAAATTAAAATTAAAAGGTAACGCTAGAAATTTCTCATTCTTGAATAAGCTAAACAATGTAGTACTTTCTAGTCATTTCTGGAGGTCTTAAATTGACCCTTTTTAGATTTTTAAAAATATTTTTCGTAATTTTTAGACTCTTTAAGATCTCTCTCAAGTTATCATAACTTTTTCATATTAAAATTTCAGCTATTTTCAACCAAGGTTTTCAAAACCGCCAGTTAACCGTGGTTAATCGCGCCTCCGCGAGAGCCCGGTTTGGTAAACCGGCCTTTTAGCGTTTAGGGTTTTGTTCAAAATTCATTCAAATAAATTTTGAATGTAAAATATACATAAAATTCCTAAAAAATACTACTAATCATTTTAAGCATTTTGGCTTAAACAAAATTCAAAATTTCAACATATATTTTAAAGGATTTTAGCAATTTTCATCGATTTTGACCTTTTTTTCTCACAAACCATGGTTAACCGTGGAAAACTGCCGGTTACCACCAAAAACCATGACTAACAGCGAACAAAATCGGCACGCCGTAGTTTTGCATTTATGGTAAAAACCGGCTGAAAACCGTGGCTAACTGCGGTTAACCGTGATTAACTGACTCCGCGTAGTAGGCGGCTCGGAGCTCCTCCGCGGTTTTGTAAATCCTGCTTTCAACTAAAAATAGCTGAAAAGAACAAGGAGCGTTGGTCGCGTCGCTGCTGCCAGTCATGCACCACACCGTGTCCAAAGCATAGAGGAGAGGGGGAGGTGTCAGCGAGAACATGCCTTGGTCACGCTTAAGGATGGCAATCGGGCAGGTCGGGCACGGGTAGAGGTATCGTTGACCCGTACCCACGAGCAAAAATCAAGCCCATATCCGTACCCATATCCACTCGCGGGTACATACCCACACCCATATCCGTATCCGTCCGGTACCCACGACCCGACGGGTATCCGTTACCCGCCCGCTGGTTGTTGCAACCTTTAACAGTATACAATATTTCAACCAAAAACAACAAAAAACAGCACTGTAAATTGCAGCATAATTGGAGCAAAAGAACAGCAGCAATAGCAGGTATCTTAGCATGATTTCAACAACATTCCAACACCATTTCATCATTAATTCAACAACGGGTAACAGGTATCGGGGAAATTATACATTGTTAGGTTGGCGGGTAACGGGTAACGGATATGGATATGCCAAAACCATATCAGCGAAAAAATACCCGTGGGTAGAAAATTTACCCTTATCCGTACCCATGGGTATAATTTTTCACCGTATCCATGCCCGTCGGGTAAATATCCGGGGGTTTTTACCTGAACCCATACCCATTGCCATCCCTAGGCCCATGTTGGGCTGTTTTGCTTGATTTGAATGACTAGTGTACAAATCTGTGGGTGTATCGGCTATAAGGTTGATGATTGAGAAAGTGAGTGTTTGTGACAAATCAATGAATATTTGCATGTTTTGATTCAATTAAATTGAGCTTATACACTGGACAACATTCTACTATTTACTGCTAAGGGCTTCTGTCAGTTCAGTTCAGCTACTACTGATTAATGGTCGAATCTCTGTTGCACTGTTATTTTTGTAACAGTTTTATATGTTGAACGAAGTGATTTTTTAGCACTTGTTTACTGATGATCGATTACTTATTATTGTGTTGTTTTGCTAAACTCTGTAGAAGTGTCGTAGTCCATGTGTTGAGGTTCATTCAGATTGAATATGCATCAATTATTTTTTAATTTGTCGTAGACCAATCAATGAACTTCACTTCATTCTTGGTTGTCATGAATGGTTGTTCAGCAACCTGACATCTATACTTTTCAAGAGCAATATTTTTTAACATGCAAACTGAGTTATGTTGCTTTTTATATGTTACATGTTGCTACTTTTTACCATGGTTATTTGTTGACTGAGTACTATAACTTAAACTCTTACAGTTTTAACCGAAAAGAATTCATCTTAGAACACTTAGAGCATGAACAGCACGGCCAGGGTCAGCGCGGCCGGCGTCACGCTAATCGCGCGCGCGGCCGTCCGCCTGCTGTCTGCCATTTCAAATTTATTCCCGCCTGTGCCGCGCGTTGATGCCGGCGTGAGCTTGATAGCTCCCCTGCTGAGGATGCTCTTAGGCCCTGTTTGAGTTGATCTGAACGGCTGAAATGACTGAACTTCGAAAGGCTGGTCGGTCTGAACCGCGACCGGGAGCTGCTTCCGGGCAGGACACTGGTCAGCGACCTAATCCTTTCGACAGCCTCGATCTTTTCGGTGTTCGCACCGATGCTCGCCCCGCCGATCACGTAGCCTACGATGCCGGACTTGATGCCAAAGATGCATTTCTCGGGGTTTAGCTTGACCCGGTGCTGTCTCAGGCTATCAAATGTTCCCCGTAGGTCGGACACGTGATCACGGGCGTCCTTGCCCTTGACTACGATATCGTCCACGTAGACTTCTACATTGCGCCCTATTTGACCAGGGAGAGTTTTTTGCATGAGACGTTGGAACGTGGCGCCAGTATTTCTAAGACCGAAAGACATGGTCGTATAGCAAAATATGCCGAAAGGCGTTACAAAGGCAATTTTCTCTTCGTCCTCTTTACACAACGCGATCTGATGGTAACCGGAATAAGCATCTAGGAAACTCATCAAGGCTGAATCCGCCGTAGCGTCAACTAGCTGATCTATGCGTGGAAGGGGAAAGTTATCCTTGGGGCAGGCGGAATTAAGGTCGCGGTGGTCAACACACATGCGCCACTTGCCGCCCTTCTTCTGGACTACGACTGGATTCGCAAGCTAATCGGAATGCTTTACCTCGCGGATGAAGCCCGTTCGAAGCTGCTTGCCGAGCTGGTCTTGGATGATCTTGGCCTTCCAGTCGGGAACACGCCTCTGACACTGCCTTACCGGTTTCTTGTCAGGCCGGACAGCTAGCCTGTGCTCGATCACCTCCCATGGAACACCGGGCATATCGGACGGTTCCCATGCGAACGCGTCCTTGTTAGCCCGGAGGAAGGTAATGAGCTCGAGTTTCTATTGAGGCTCGAGGGTTGTCCCCATGTGGACCACCTTGGAGGGGTCTGTCTCCGTGAGGACGATGGTTTTGGTGGGCTCCTGCGGCTGCACCTTCGGGCGCGCTGTGGAGCGCTCCTTGCTGCTGGGACCACGGTTAGGGAGCTGGCTTACCATGATCAGCGCGGTCTCGTCGCAGTCGAGGGCCATCTTGTGGTTCCCCCAGACGGTGATGACTCCCTTTGGCGCTGGCATCTTCAGAAAATGGTAGGCGTGGTGGGAGACCGCCATGAACTTGGAGAGCGCGGGGCGGCCCAAGATGGCGTTATAGGGGAGCTCGGATTCCACCACCTCGAAGGTGATGTACTCTGTCCGGAAGTTGGCAGAGGAGCCAAACGTGACGGGCAGCACGATCTGCCCGACGAGGCGAAGGGACGACCCTGGGACGATCCCGTGGAAGGGGACGATGATGTCCCTGATTTTGGAGCGCAAGTCCTGCATGAGGCCCAGAACGCCCGCCGTAATGATGTCCGGCGAGTTCCCGCTGTGCACGAGGACGCGGTCAACCCAGGTGTTGCCGATGGTTGGGCACAGGACCAGCGGGAGGCGCTGCGGCTTGGAGAGCCCGGCCGGGCAGTCCGTCACCAAAAAGGTGATGGCCTGGCTGGACCAAGGCAGAGACTCCGCCGCGGGCTCGCCGCGGGAGATGTGGAGGACCTCGCGGGATGCAGCCTTTAGCTCACGGTGGGAGCTGTAGGCCGACGTGCCGCCGAAGATGACGGCGACATGGCCGCGGGCCTTAGGGAAGGCCTGGTCCTGGCCACCTTGCGGAGGAGGTACTGGGGCCGTGCCCTCAGGTAGCTCGGGCATGGGACTGCGGCCAGCGTAAAAGTCCTCCAACTGGCGGGCCCACGTGCGGCAGTTGCGCAGGTCGTGGCCGGGGCGCTGGTGGAGGCGGCAGAAGAGATTGAGGTCATGGAATGGGTCCTCACCTCTGTTCTGCTGCTGCGGACGAGGAGGCCGGCCCTGTGGAGGCCTCTGGCCGCCGCGCGGCCTACCTCCAGCCTGGGGAGGTCGCTGCTGGCGCTGCTGCGGCGGGCGCTGAGGCGACGGGGGCATCGGCGGAGGACGCTGCGGCGGCGGGCACTCAGGCTGGTCGGGCTCGACGGCGGCGATGAACTTGGCGGGCTGCTCCGACCGCTTCTTCTTCTTCTTGTCCGCCTCGGCCTTGCCCGGGCCGTCACCGACCTTGGCCTTCTTCTTCGCGCGGCCCCTCTTGCGCTCAACCGTCTCAGAGGCGTTGACATAGAGGGCCGCGGTGCGGAAGAGCTCACTCGCGGTATTGACCGGGTGGAGCTCGAGGTCCTCGGTGTAGCGCCGATCCCTCACACCATCCTTAAAGGCCTCAATGATGGCTTCATCTGAGATGAGGGGATTGTGTTGCGGGCTCTGACGAACCGGCACACAAAGTCCAGGAGACTTTCGTCGTCTCGCTGCACCACAAGTTTGAGGTCCTGGGGGCGCCCAGAGCGGGCGTAACACCCTTGGAAGCTCGTGCGGAAGGCATCCTGCAGCTGGGCCCAGCTGCGGATGGAACCAAGCCGCTAGATGAACAGCCAGGTTCGAGCCATACCCTCGAGCACGGTGGGGAAATAGTTGACCATAACGGTCTCGTCTCCCCCCATAGCCCGGATGGCGGTGGTGTAGATGGACAGGAACTCCTCGGGATTCTTACTCCTGTCAAACTTCTCGATTGGCCCAGGTCTGAACCTCGACGGCCAGGGCGCCTCACGGAGAGCGTGGAAGAAGGCAGAGCATCCTGGCGCGGCCTTCGGGGGAGAGGCATCCCGAAGCGGGCCTAGGCGGGAAAACACTCCGCTCGGGGCACGCGACGAACCTCCGGCGGAGGAGGCTGTCTGGGTCTGGCGCGAGCGGCTACGGTTGCGGCGTGAGCGGTTTTGAGTGCCGCTGTGGACAGATCGGTCCGCGCGCCAGAATTCTGGGCGTCCACCGCCGTTTTGCTCCTCGTGCCGGGCGATGCCGCAGGTGATGGCACCGAGGCCTTCAGCGATGGCTGGGCCCAGGTCTGCCATGGTGAAGCCACGGGGTCCTTCTCCAGGTTGCGGACGACCGTGGCGATGGCGCGCGCGCCTTCTGCTGGCTGCGTAGGAGCGGGTTGGTCATCGTCTCAATGAGAGAGTCGACCGGCCGGCGGCCCGGCGGGGTGCGCTGGCGGCTGTCCTCACGGCAGATCCCATCCATGACGCTCCGGACGGCATCGTTGAAGAAGTCCTTGGTTGCAGCGCAGCGGCGCAGATGCTCCTGGGCCTCCTCATTCCCGGCGTCATCGTCGGTTGCGGCTACGAAGACGCAGCGAGACGTGCGCGAGGCCGGGGAAACGTCCCGGTGTCGCCAGCGGAAACAGCGGAGTCACCAAGCAGCTCGAACTCCATGGGAGTCTTGCTGACGTGGGTGACAGAGGGGTCTAGCTCAGGGAGCGACTCCTCGGGGCGAAGATCTGCCCCAGGGGCGAGAGGGGCGTCAAACTCCATCTCGTCAGCCCCGGCTTCGGTGAGGTACTCCTCCCGCCAGCCATCGTACGATGGGACCAAGTTGTCCAGATCATCGCACTCATCGAACTCGAGGTCCAGGACCTCGTCGCCGCTCGGAATCTCAGGCATGTCCGAGGAAACGGAGTGCTGAGGGCTGCTCATGGGCCCCATGGACGGCGCCACCTGTCGGTGTCTGGGAAACGCGCTCCTGAAGAGCAGCGGGTTCACGGACCGGCAGACGAATTTGTATTTGGTGTGAGGCCCAACGACCACCCTTCTCAGCAGCCCGGGGCGGCGGCCGAGCCTACGGGGGCTCAGGCCATGCGGTCTTCCCGAACTAAGCCTGGTGCGATTTGGCGATCCAGGTACGAGTTCTTTGTACAGTGAGGAAAAGAGGGGGGAAAGAGAGGAAGCAATACAAACCGTGAAGACACAAGTGATTTACCCTGGTTCGAGCCCCCACTACCGGGTAATAGCTCTACTCCAGCCTTGTTGATTATATGGTGGAAACCAGTACAGAGGTGCCGAAACCGAGCTTGAAGGCGCCTATCCCGAGCTTACAAAGGTGGTGACTAAGGGCTATGGCTACTGCTAAGGAAGCTTCGGATGCGTATGTTGCTTGGGTGATTGCTCGATACTTGGGTCACCTGGCCTCGACTGGGTCGGAGGCCTTTCCTTTTATAGGCGCGGTGAGTCGTCCGGAGCTGATGCGGCGGGCCCAGCGCCGTTTCTGCTTTAGTGGCGGTGCCTTTGTCTCATTCCGGGGCTCTGTCTGGTCTGGAGCCTGCACGGAGAAGCTAGTCAGGTTAAAACTGGACACGTGTTTGTCTTGGGATGCCGATACAGGGGAGAAGCATGCTTTAGGGAGAAAGCACTTTCCCTTTATCCCCAATATAACTGGACCGGGCCAGCCTCGCGCCACCCGTTGGGGGGCGTCGCGTAGCGTAACAACTGTCGCCGCTTGCCAAAGGGGCAAACGACAAACCAAGCTGCCCGCGCGCTTCCCTTCGGGCTACGGGTTCCCGGGGAGACACAGTTCCTCCCGGTCAAGGCCGGGGAAAGTACGGTGGGACACAACAGTTGTCGCCACCTGCCCTCGGACAGGCGGACTGCCCGCGGGACCCTTTCCCTGGCTAAGGATAGCCCGGGAGGCGCGCAATGCTCCTTGCTGGGACCCAGGGAGGCGCGGTTGACCAGGTCAAGCCCGAGGGAAACCCCGGCGGGCTAGATGCTTCCTTTAGTACGGCCAGGGGCGGCCTTTTGGACCTTCTGTACGTGCGGTGGGCCGGTACGAAATCGGCCCAAGGCCCGTCTCGGGATGGGCCGCTTATCAATCACCAACAATTCTTTTGGTTTTTTCCTGGCTATGATTATGTGTTGCATGATGATGCCAACGACTGAATAAGTAGCTGTATCGACAGATCCAACAATGCTATAGAGGTCTATGTATATTGTTCGATGGTACTAATTTTTTTTCGCTTGATTGGCTTGGGATTGTTCAGCGCATTTAGTAATGCTGTAAAGGTAATACACATCGTTTGATGGTACTGTTTTTTCCCCTGATTGCTTTCTTCATCATGGACTTAGGGTACTTTTCAAGGTAGTGTACGTTACATTGTTCCAAGGGGTAGGGAGGCAGTATATACAATTAAGTTTACCCATTGTTGTACCTATTTTATTGCCATTTGTTTGCAACTTTCATATTTATCGACTGTCACACTATTACTTCTACAATTCCACTATCATATGCTATCTTGCAAGCTAATTTTTCCATATTAATTCTTTTTTAAGGTTAAAATATTGTAATTTTTTAAATTTTTAAGTAAAATCCGAAAAATTCTTACAAAATATTACACTATAAAAAATAAATTTTGGTCCAACCGAACCAAACTAAACTAAATTAACAAGCTATAGAAGAGGGGTGGCATCAATTGATTTCAAACGTGTGTGTAGCTAGCGCTATAAAATCTTTGGCAATTCATGCAGCGTCTAAATTTTATAACTTATCTAATATTATAAGCAACCTGTTTCTAGAACTTCTATTTTTTATTTTTATAATTCAATTTTGGTTTTATGGTTTTTATTTAGCATGCTTAAAATATTTATTCAAAACATTTTGGTATTTCAAATTTATTAAAATTTTATAATTTTGTTTAACTATGAAAACATTTAGCACATTTACTAATAACAAACCAAACATATGACTATATACATCTATATACCCAAATTTTACAACCTTCAATAATCCAAATAATAGAAAGAGATGGTAATGCCTTTGATTTCATTAATCAACAAACATACCATCACTCATCACTCGATGATAAGATAGGCTGTTGAGGACTATGAAACAAAACGTATATATTATGGAAGTTGTCTATTATTGTAATGTAGATATTGTAATGCCTATTATTGTAATAGACAATATATAATTAATTGTATGAGAGTTGTCTATTGTTGTAATAGACATAGTTATATAAGAGTCGTCTATTATTGTAATAGACATAACTATAGTCGATTATTGTCATATATAGACATAATTATAGTTGTACTTTATACCGTAATCATCCTCATATTCTAAGGAATTAAGGGAATTGTACGCTTATTACAATGATAGTCGATCATCTTCATATAAAATTAAGGAATTGAGAAAACTATACACTTGTTACAGGGACATAATTGATCTCTTCATTTAAAATTAATAAATTGAGGAAACTGTACACTTGTCACAACGACATATAGTTGTAGTGTGTCCAGGAACAACTGTAGGCAACTCAGAGGTTCTGATGTTCTTGTACCGATAGAGACAAGAACGAGCATCTCCATTTAAAATTTCAAAATTTCAAATACACACTTTAAAACACTATTTATTACCCACTATATCCTTTCTCTAAAATTTCTTTAGATTTTAAACTACACTCCAAAGATTTCTTTTCTTTAAAATTTCTTTATATTTTAAACTACACTTTAAAGATTCCTTTTCTCGAACGGATACTCTATTTTAGACCCAGTTCTTTTCAGCTTAACGACTTATCTACGTTTTGAAAACACATATGATTTGAGTTTTTGAGTTCGTTTTTTCGCTGTTTTGAAGGTGGGTCCTAACGCCTTAAAAAGCAAGTTAAACGAAATGTATCCGAATCTCGAGACTAGCTCGAGAGGCTCGAAGTTCAATCATTCCAGCCGTTCAGATCAGTTTAAAAGAACATGGCCTTAGACTGGACTCTAAAAATTCTTTTTCTCTGCAGACTATTTGCGGATTTTATTTTAGGTTTCTCCTGTAGATGCAGCCCTAGATAAGTATCAGGAACTAGCCCTAGATATAAGAATCATGAACCGCGTAAACGAACGCAAACATCGGTTTTAAAATTAATGTTAAGACATCTTGAATGATTAATCGCATCTATAATTTTTTATATTTATAATTTATGACTAGGATACAATTTCCTTGTTTTCTTTTGCATCATACCTTAGAGCATGGCCTGCATCAGACTGCGATGGAAATTGCGCATTGCGTTAGATTGTGAGCGGGAGATTTAAAATTGAAACGCACTGTGCGCATGCAGGCTAAACACAGCAGGCAGCACTGTGCGGATGCAAGCTAATAAACACGATCGACATGCAGACTAATTACAGTAGCAACAGTAAAATGCAGGAAGTGCTGGGATGCTCTTATAATGCTGGAGTGAGCATAGATCGGAATTCCAGTGCAGCGGATCTGCGGATGTGCTCAATTTCAACGCAACTTGCAACTCAACTGCAACATTAAACATTTTTAAGATAAAAAAACTCGACCTACGAATTTACATGTGTTACAACGTAGGTTGCACGTGCGCACGAAAGAGAAGAGGGTAAAAAAAAAGGGTAGAAGATGAGGATCGATGCATGCAGGTGTATATATACTACGGTATGCGGATGCAAGCTAAGTGGGCGAAGAACCATCATTCCTTGGTCCTGAGATTGCCCATGACGCAGGTCTTCACCAGGTTCTTCAATCCCTTCTTCTTTTTCCTCGTCGCCGTCTTCTTCCTGAGCTCGCCGCTGCCACTGCTCATGTCCGATCGAACCTCCATGTCCTCCTCCATCTGCACCAACCACCAAGCATACATGAGTCGTACACGTGTGCTACCACTCGTGCTCATGCATGCATGCTTCAGTACGTACGTACGTACATGCATGTATGTAATAGCTAGGTTACCTAGGCTAGCTAGGCACCGATCGACGCGTCGTACATGCATATATGCGTACGTACCTTGAGGACTCGGGTCTCGAGGATGGCGATGCGGTCGACGAGGCTGCCCTTGGCCTGCGCCTCCTGCAGCGCCTCCGTCGCCGACAGGCAGCGCCGCCGCGGCGTGCTCGCCTCCGACGAGCAGGTCGACGCCGACGGTGAGGTGCCGCCGCCGCCGCCGCGCATCTCTTCCAGGTACCCCACCACCAGGTCCAGCCGCTCCACGCTCTCCATCATGCTCGAACCCATCGATGATCGCGTACGTCCTTGTGCATGCAGTGCCAGCAGCTAGCCGCCGCCGTGGATAAATACTGCGACGACGGGCTACACGTGCCCGCCCGGTGACGACGTGGCAGCCGCCACCGGGGCGCGCGTGGCGGATTTTCGGCCCGGTCCCGGTGCTTACGTGGCCTCGCCCGGTCCTCTTCCTCTTCCGACACGACGCGTGGCACACCCCTAGTACCTTCGACGGTGCGGAGAGTGTCCACATCTTCTCTCTCTCTCTCTAAACTCGGACCAGCTACGTACCGCGGTGGAATTTCACGCTTCGCTCAATTGCTTGTGCGTATCAGTACTCTCGGTTTTCTTCGACCATCCCTTGAAGAAGTGCCGGAGCCAGAAAATGTTAAAAGCACGGGTAAAATTTCATCGCTATCACACACATCGCGAGCATGTGATGTAACCAGCGTAATCATGCTAAAAAAAATTCAAAATGAGACGCTAAAAAATATCTAAGACGGTTAGTTTGTTTTACTCCCTACATAGTGTCGTTTATTGGGGATGGCACCGGCCTCGTCAGGGCGTCCTGGGCTCGTCGGAGTTGCGAACCTGGTGCTCGCCGGCGTGGAGCAAGCAAATTGTTGCTAAAACGAAGACATGGTTTCCGTTGTATTGGTTTTCTGGTGCAATGGAAAATGGGGCTCTGTCCTCTTATAAAAAAAAATATCTAAGACTATATATCTAGAATTAATATATGTTAAAAGTATAAAAAATTACTATCATAATTTATCTCTACATAAAACCCACTGTACTATATATTATATTACAATATTACATAAGTGCCCTTGTGACTAATATGCATTTATATTTTCACGCACTGAATGTACACATAGTTCAAAACATACCATCGCTATAGTTTGAAAGTGCACATGCCTCAAAGAACGTTGATTTTTTACGAGAGAATTTATTATATACATGCCTACCAGAAACATGTTTTGGCGATCATATCAGTAAACTGTGGCTAATTAAAGACATTATACGCCGATAATGGTAGCAAATAAGTCATCGATAAGTTGTATTAAGTATTGACTATGCTCTGCTCTTATCGATGGGACCTTGGGCAAATGACCACCCTACCCGGACGGCAGATCCACCCCTGCATTAAACCTATAATCTTTTTCGATCCTGAATTGATTATATTAGGTTAGTTTGATTTGTATCAACAAAAATCAACGAGACAATAGAATAAATGATAAACATCCTATTATAAAGTAAAACAAATCGACAATCTAGTAGAAAGACCAGTAAACAGACTACAAGATAAAAATATATGATCAAATAGCATGTAGAACGATGAATAAATGATCTAACGGTCAGTCATAACGAAATTAGCCCATCGAAAATGAAAACCAAGCAAAAAGATAGGACTAAACCACCCGAGGTGTATCTAAAAATCAATGAAAAGGCGATGCACCAGTAATCGATTGAAGATTTAGAATACGACAAAAGATTTGAAGTTGATTGTCGATTCTTAACACGGCCCTCAAAGCCAAGTATTTATACACGGCCACACCCAACACAACTTATCGTGTTATCCACGGAATCACAACGATAAATTCCTATTTTATCTCTAGTTCCGACACAAGCTCTTCTGTTTTGGACTCTTGTCGTTGCCTTCCTTTTCAGTTCTGCGCTAGCCCAAACTCATCCCAATCTTCATTTTTTTTCTTCCAAACAATGATATCGGTCCAATTCTATTTTCTGGTGTTAACACATGCCCCCCAGTTTTAGAATATATTTTATATTATCAAAACTAAAGCCGATATCGTGGCGCAATAAACCTCCGGTCATTTTTCGTTAGCAACATTTTTCCGCAGCACACGCGCTGTCTCTTCCCAACGTGTCTTAATGAAAACTCGCAACGCGCCAATGTGGCTGATGGGTAAGGTTTAGACTATCAAACTAGGAAAGTCCCCCTTTTGTATTAGTATAGGTATCTTGTAAAGAGAACTTCTTAGGGACAGGATCCTGTCCGGGCGGGATCCGGACGGGATCGGTCCCCGCCACGTGGCACCCCGCGCCCAGCACCCAGCTTCCCCTTCCCCGCGCGCGCTGTGCAGAGGAGGAAGAAAGGAGGAGGAAGGAGGAAGGAGGAAGAAGGAGGAGGGAGGAGGAAGAAGGTCTACCTCGCCGCCGTCGATCTCGCCGTCGCCGCCGGCCATTCGAGGTTAGGGTTCGGGGTGGGGTTCGGGTTTAGATTTGGGCCGGGGAAGGCAGCGGCACGGCGGTGGGTGGGGTTCGTCGGGGGCGACAGTGGAGGCGGCGCTGGCGCCGCCGGAGCCAGGGGAGGGGATGAAGGTGGTCGGCCGGCGGTGGAGGGGGGACCACACCTCACCCCCTCGGGTAAGGGTGGGCGGCGACGGCGCAGCGGCGGGAGGCTGGGGCGGCTGAGCGGCCGGCGGCGGAGGAAGGAGGCGGGGGAGGTGTGCGGAGCATCATCGGGGGAGGCGAAGAAAGGAGGCGATCCCGTCGGGGTGGGCTCCCGACGGGATCCCGTTGTGTGGTCGCCCCCTTTTGTAAATATTGGCTTCTACCAAATAGGAATGAAATCCTTGTGTTTTCTTTATATTATTCTTAATTTAATTATTTCAACCAATATAAATTTCGAGTTCAATCGGCTTTCATGACTTGTATATTAGCATGATTTTTTTAAAATCATAATTGGTTTTAAATAAAAATTATTCAACATGACTTTGCCACAAAAATAAAATAATCGGCTTTAAACAATATTGTTATCATTCAAGCATGATTATATTGATTTTACCTAAGATAATATCATCGACCTTAAATATTGCTTCGGCATGATTATGTTAACTCATCCAGTATAGTACCGTCGACTTCAAATAATAATTTTACTATTTTAGTTCGGTTGTAATGTCTCGAGAAGACACACTATCATTGGCTTAAAAAATAACTTATTATCTCAGTGTCATCAAATAAATAGCACTATCGGCTTAAATAGTAACTTATTATGTCAATGCGATAATACTGCTCTACTCAAATGATACCATCGGCTTCAAATAATAACGTATGAAAAAATTCATTTTACACCCTGAATTATCGGGCTTCGTCTACTTAACCCCAGGAACTATAAAACCAGGTATCCTAACCCACGAATAAAAAAAAAAGTGCAAATAACCCACTGACGATGGTTTTGAAGATAATTTCGCCACCATGGCATGCAAGCTCGCTCGTGTGCCATGTGACATGGCATTGGGCCCACATGCGAGTGCCTCATCCCATTTTCATTCTTTCTCCCCTCTCTTCTCTATCTTTCTTTCTCCCTGTTATAACCCTAGGAAGTTTATGGGCCGGAAGCCCACATCAAACCCTATGGGCATTATGGGCGAAACCAAATTAAAGCTAGGCTTTATATATGAACCCCTTGTACCAAAGAGAGAATATCAATAAAGATCATTGTGCCTGGCTTTGTCTCTCTAGATATGTCTTCTGTCCATTGTGATTGTGTTTGCGTGTGTGTGTGCGACAACGATTTACAACACATTATCAGCACGAATTGCTCTCAGGTTTGTGATCATCGGTATGTCGCTACCCGCAACAGATCTATTATTTCCAATCTACTATTTTCGTTTGTCGATTTAGTAGATGGATTTCGATTGTTGATTGAGCACCGCCACCCTGAAGGCCGCCGCGCTGTTCGCGCCATGCACGCTGCCCTTGGCCACGCACAGAGCCGGCCGCGCCGCGCCCGCCGCCACACCCGCCGCCCCGGCCGCGCCGCCGCCCCAGCCGCCCGCGCCGCGCCGGCCGCGCCGGCCGCGCGTGCTGCGCTCGCCACGCCGCCGCGCCCTCGGCGTCCAGCGGACCGTGCGCCGGGCCCGCCGTCGCCGAGCCGCCCTGCAGGCCGCGCCCGCCCCGCTGCGCCGGCCTTGAGCCGGCCGCCGCCGCCGCCATAGGGCTAGGGAATCCCAAGAGCAAGGGGTTGGCTGGGAGGTTGGGCCGAGTAGGCCAATTGGGCCCAATTCGGTCTAGGAAATATGGACAGTGGGGAAGAAAAAGATAAAAAGGGCTGGCTGGGCCGATCCATTAAATGGGCCTTTTATGGTCGAAAACAAATTTAATAGGGCTTTTATTATCTGTTTTCACCTTGTGCACCTTCAACCCTTCGATGATGATACTCCAGCAGCAGTATCGTCTACTCAAGTTCACCAAACACTATGACCTTATACTGACTCTGCTCAAAGCGGAGAAGCATAATGAGATTCTCATGAAGAATCACTCGGTCCGCCCCCCAAGGACCAAGGGTGCGCCTGAAGCGCACACCAATGCTCAGAGTTCTTCTGGTGGCAAGCGTCGCCAGAGGGGAAAAGGGAAGAAGGGCCAAGGCAATCGCCTCGGTGTGCAGAAGAAGATTGAAAAGGGAAAAAAAGGTGGAAAAGGCAAAGGGGAAGTCTAGCAGAAAACCCCTGAAGATAAGTCGCACCAGGCCTCACAGCCGTGTTACCGCTGTGGTAGCAAGGGCCACTGGTCGCGGACTTGCCGAACCCCAAAGCACCTTGTTGAGCTGTACCAGCAGTCCGTCAACAAAGATGGCGAGAAAAAGAAACTCAAGTCCGAGGTGCACGTTGTTCAGCTGGAAGCTTCTCATTGTGAGGAAAAGAATGACGATAGGATGGCCGTTGATAGCCCGAAGCAAGAGGCCAATGCATCCGATGATGAGGACGACCTCCTTGGCATGGAGCTCGAAGATGCATACGGTGATATGCAATAGATTATCTATGCTGGACATTATCTTTACTATAGTTAGCATGTTTGCTTAGTTCCTAGAGAACACTTTACCGTCTTGTTTAGTTAAACAGTTCAATTCTATGTCTTTGTAAGTCCTTGGAGGACCTCACTTTGTGTCGAGATGGTTAATCACTTTGCTTATTTATTATGCTGTTGGCTTTTAATTTAAGCTTGTGTTTGTTAAAGATTATATCTTGATTGGGTGTATGATATACTCTTATGACATAAAATCTACTCCCTTGGCTTGAATGGAGGAAGAGCTCTGTCTAGTAGACAGTTGCACCGCTAATACGATACTTAGGGAGACGAAATATTTCCAAAACCTCCAGAAGAGGGATGGGAGTATAATTACGATTGCTGGAAGCAACGCTAGGATTGTTGGCTCCGATCGAGCTACGGTCACTCTCCCCTTGGGTACCACCATCACGATCGAGGATGCATTGTTGTATCCGGAATCAACCCGTACCCTCCTTAGCTTAAAAGACATCCGCATGAACGGGTTTCATATTGAGACCGATCATGAAGGCGGGGCAGAATTCCTGCTTATGACGGTAAAAGATGGATGTCATAAGCGTGTAGTGGAGAAACTTCATTCTCTTTCGTCTAGCCTATATTATACTTATATAAAGACCTCTCCTCACATTGCTATGTAATCTGAATTAGCAACCCTAGACCCCTATTGGATCTGGTATGATCGTCTAGGGCATCTTGGTCTGAGCATGATGAAAAGGATAGTTAACAATTCTATAGGTCACACCCTGAAGGTATCAAAATTCACGAAACCCAAAGTTTCTATGTGCCCTGCATGTGCCAAAGGGAAATTGATCATTAGACCCTCTCACCTCAAAGTCCAAGATGAGTCACCGAATTTCCCGGAGAGACTTCAAGGTGATATATGCGGACCAATTCTGCCCGTTTCTGGCCCGTTTAGATATTTTATGGTACTGTTAGATGCCTCTACTAGATGGTCCCATGTATGCCTACTGTCTGCAAGGAACCATGCTTTTGCTAAAATTATTGCCCAAATCATTAAACTACAGGCCGACTTTCCTGAAGAAAGGATTAAGTCCATTAGGTTGGATAATGTTGCGGAATTCAATTTGCGTGCGTTTAATGATTACTGTATGGCCATGGACATAACCGTAGAGCACTTTGTACCACATGTGCACAACCAAAATGGCCTGGCAGAATCACTGATAAAGAGGTTTAAATTAATAGCTAGACCTTTATTACAGAATTGTAAACTCCCAGCCAGTTGTTGGGGTCATGCGGTGTTGCATGCCGCATAAATAATCAAACTCAGACCGACTGCATACCATCAAACCTCTCCTATCGAGTTAGTGCGTGGGAAACAATCTTGTATTTCCTATCTGCGTAAGTTTGGCTGTACTGTGTACGTGCCGATCTCACCACGACAGCGGACTTCCATGGGTCCCCACCGGAAGCTGGGGGTCTATGTCGGATTTGATACTCCGTCTATTATAAAATACCTCGAGCCTATGACAGGTGACCAGCATAAGGCGAGGTTCACTGATTGTATTTTTGATGAGGGCAGTTACCCGGCATTAGGGGGAGAGAAGTACCACCATAAAGAATGACGGGAACTAGATTGGAATGTCTCAGGCATCCAGGCCCTAGACCCACGCACAAAAGATACTGAACTGGAAGTTCAGCGGATAATTAATTTGCAGCAAATTGCAAATAGACTGCCAGATGCTTTCACCGACTATAAAGGTGTAACGAAGTCGCATATACCAGCGATAAATGCACCGGAAAGAGTGGAGGTACCCCACCAGGCCACTCAAATCCCCCTTATTGGTAAGAGGGGGAGAGATCCGGGTGCACGCGATTCTAGCTCGCGGAGACGTCCGTAAAAGCAAAGAATCGGTGCAGGCTCATTACCCTTGTCGGGAGAGATAGATCGACCTGATGTCGAGAAAGACCACCCAGAAGATGGCACCCACCTAGGAGGTGGCGGACCCAGCGACCACGCGTGCGCACACTCAGGCGTTGGGAGATCGGAAGGCCCTGACCCCATCGTGTTGGGAAATCATAAGGAGTCAGAGGATCTGAATGAGGAAATTTCCACGAACTTACTAGTTCAAGAGAGTTATATAAAAGAAAGTCCACTGTTGTCAACACATACTTTGCCTCAAAGATTGCTAAATCCTTGGAATTAGACCCAGAACCTAAGACCATGGCAGAGTGCCAGAAGCGCTCGGACTGGGCTAAATGGAAAGAAGCAATTGAGGCTGAACTACGCTCGCTACATAAAAGGAAATTGTTTGGCCCTGTAGAGCCAACTCCTCCCAAGGTACTCCCAGTAGCAGCTAAATGGCTGTTCATCCGAAAGCGGGATGAAAATCCCCAGGTGGTGAGATATAAAGCGAGGATAGTGGCACAAGGGTTCACGCTGAGGCCCGATATTGATTATGATGAGACCTACTCTCCGGTCATGAGTGGAATTACCTTCCGGTATTTAATATCCCTGGCAGCAACTATGAATTTAAAAATACAGTTAATGGATGTGGTGACCGCATATTTATATGGGTCATTAGATTCGAAAATTTATATGAAAGTCCCTGAAGGAATAAAAATCCCGAATCAAGGAGATAGAAATTTATATAGCGTCAAGTTGAGAAAATCGCTATATGAGCTGAAACAGTCGGGTAGGATGTGGTACAACGGACTAAGTGAGTTTCTCCTGAAGAAGGGATACACGAATAATGATGATTGTCCCTGCATATTTATAAAGAAATCCCCGAATAGATTTTGTATTATTTCTGTCTATGTAGATGATCTGAATATCATCGGGATAGCAGAAGACATCGGTGAAGCTAGTGCTCACCTGGTGACGGAGTTTGAAATGAAAGATTTGGGTCAAACCAAATTTTGCTTAGGCCTGCAGCTTGAGCATTTATCAGGAGGAATTTTTATGCATCAGACTGCCTATACCCAGAAGGTATTAGAGAAATTTAATATGAATAAAGCAGATCCCCTGAAAACCCCCATGGTGGTCAGATCCCTGGAAGTGGATAAAGATCTTATTAAACCTAAGACAGAGAATGAGGAATTATTGGGACCAGAAGTTCCCTACCTTAGTGCTATTGGTGCACTGATGTATCTAGCCAATTGTACTAGGCCTGATATCGCTCTGGCGGTAAATTTATTGGCCAGATATAGCGCGGCTCCAACCAGAAGACATTGGGCCGGAGTTAAGACTGTCTTTAGGTACCTGCAAGGTACGCAGGATATTGGGTTGTTTTATGGGAGGAACGAGCCAAATACCATGGTGGGATATACATATGCGGGATACATGTCTGACCCGCATACGGCTAAGTCTCAGACTGGATTTGTTTACTTGTACGGTGGTACCGCGATTTCATGGAAATCGTGTAAGCAAATTCTTGTGGCTACGTCCACCAACCACTCTGAGATAATAGCATTGTATGAAGCCGCACGTGAGTGTGTCTGGTTGAAAAGAATGGTAAAATCACATCCAGAAGTCATGTGGTTTTAATACCATTGATACCCCCACTGTTATTCATGAAGATAATGCTGCTTGCGTATTACAAATGAAAACAGGCTATATTAAGAGTAATATCACAAGCATATTGCTCCTAAATTTTTTTATCCTCACGAGCTCCAGCAGAGTGGTGAAGTTGATATAGTTCAAGTGAAATCGTGTGATAATCTGGCAGATTTATTCACTAAGGTGTTGCCTACCTCGACATTTCATAAATGTGTCCATGGGATTGGAATGAGGTGATTTCACGAGTTGCAAAGTTCAAGGGGAGAGTCCCTGAACAAGAGCCTGTAATGATCTAGACGATCTAATATTGCACTCCTTTTCCCTTAAATGAGTTTTCCTGAAGTTTCTCATAATAAGGTTTTTAATGAGGCAATATTGCAGTGTGGCATGCGTGTGCAGTGTACTCTTTTCTCCAATCTTTTTTTTCCACTGGGTTTATGGTTGGAGTTTTTTATGAGGCATTGGCATATCGCGGTTTAGCCCAAGGGGGAGTGTTATAACCCTAAGAGGTTTGTGGGCCGGAAGCCCACATCAAACCCTAGGGGTATTATGGGCGAAACCGAATTTAGGTTAGGCTTTATATATGAACCCCTCGTACCAAAGAGAGAATATCAATAAAGATCATTGTGCCTGGCTTTGTCTCTCTAGATCTGTCTCCTATCCATTGTCATTGTGTTTGCGTGTGTGTGTGTGCGACAACGATTTACAACACTCCCTAATGCTCCCCTCCGCTCCCCACTGTGTCCTTCTTTGCCACGCAAGTCGCCGCCATTGCGGCTATCGCCTCGCCGTCGTGCCACCTCAATGAAGCCGTGCGTTGGAGCCACCGCCTTTGCGATGACGAGGCACTGCCGCAGCAAGGGGCGAGGCGGCTTGCGGCGAGGGTCGGGCGGCGCGCGTGGTAGGTCGTGGCGGCGTGCAGTGAGGGGTGAGGCATAGCGTGGTGGGTCTTGGCGGAGTGCGTCCAGGGGCGAGGCGGCGCGCGTGATGGGTCTCCATGGGCGGCGAGACGGCTCGCGCGGCAGGGCCTGGCGGCGTGCGGCGAGGGGGTGGCGGAGCGCTGTGAGGGGCGAGGCAGCGAGAGGTGAGGCGGTGTGCGGCGGCAAGCTGCAAGAGGTGTGACGGTGGGCGAGGTGGAACCCGTGGAAGTGGCGCGGTGTAGACAACCTCCAAAACACGGTGCAGGAGAGAGAGGAGCACTGTGTGTCGTTCGGTGGAGAGAGGAAAGAGGGCGAGAGTGATTTACATGTAGGTCCCATAGCTCCTTTTATTATTTTTTTATGTATGTGCTGATGAAGCAGCCACCTCACCTGCCACATGGCTAAAACCACCGTCAATGGGCTATTTGCACCTTGTCGGTGTATTCTACATCGGGGGTGTACCCCCGTGCCACTGATGTGTGGGACCGATGGTCCGTCCAGGAGTGTCCCATTCTCAATAACGTCAAGCCCAAGCGAGCCATGGTCTGGTTCCAGGTAAGATGATCAATTTAAGTCTACTTTAGCCACGTGGCAGCCGGGCGAGCGGGCCCTAGCATCGGGCGGTGATGGGCGTGGACGCGGGCCCCCGATCTTCTAGTGAGAGACGATGAGGATAATTCTATAGATGTCACGGAGACCTATACGATCCGGCTTCCAACCCCAAAAGGAACTTGAAATCCCGGCGATCGAGGCACGATCGACCTGTCCACGAAGGACAGTTCCTACAAGCAACCGAAGAACGAGTAAGAACACAAGATAAGTAATCACAATTGCGAATATAGATTAAGATTAATGGGGTTCAGAAACTCGGTCATGTTGGTCTAGCCGATACAGGAAGAACAAGACGAAACCTCACACAACCGTGATGAAATCAACTAAACAAAACCCAACTAAAATGAAGCACGGCGGGGAACTTATATAGGACGGCGGCCAGAGGAGGAGCGCCCAAACAGGTGCCCACGCGTGCTCAACCCTAACTCTAGGGGTACATGGGCTTTGGGCCAAAAAATACGGCGACGCAGCGCTGGAAAGTTTCTGTCCGTCAGCTTGTTTTCGCGATTCCTGCTGACTCGAATTGAATTTGGAGGTGTGGCTAGATCCGTTGAAAATCTTATCTCGTAAACTTTCCGTAGAGTCCTTATTTGCCTCATTTGGACGTTGTATGTGATCTGGGCGTCCGTTTGAAGATGCACTGGTCCTGGATGGCCGAATTGGACTCGGCAATGACTTCGACGTCCTCTCGACTCGGCCCCGGTGGTCGGGGATGTCTTGAACCTCGTCAATGATGTTCTCATCAGGAGAGCAGGCTACGTGTCGGCCCGGTGAGCAGGCGTGCGAGCAGGCCCCAGCGCCGGGCGGGCAGACTACGTGTCGGCCTAGCGAGCAGGCCCCAAGCGCCGAGCGATCTGGTCTCATGGTGCGATGGTGAGCAGGATCCGAAGTCAGGCGCCCAGTACATGTGTCGGTCCCACGAGCAGCTAGAGGGCATAGGGGTGTGGAGCAAAAGAGGGAGTTAACTTCCCTCCTAAGGACGGGAGCAGATTGTCCCGGACTAGTGCATTTAATGTGATGGACCCGGTCTGGCGGAGTAGGTGGGGTCTGAAGAAATGATTTCCCCCGCCACTCCATAGCGTCAGATACGCAGTAGCTTCTACAGGCCCGTGCGACGAGGTGCGGTGACAGGGCAACGAGGGTAGGCGCTCGCCCTGTCATTTCCTTTCTGTCCCCCAGGCGTTGCGGGGACGTGGCGGAGCGGCGACTTCGACGTGTGATCAGTGATGGGAAGCTACAGTGGCTAGGATCATTTAATGTACATTGTTCATTACTTTGTGCACCAGCTCGGGTGTATAAGGGTTGTGGGGTGCGTTTGTAAAAGGGGGATTGATCTTTTCTGAATCGAGGACTCAAAGGTAGCCGGTACTCACATTGCAAGGAGCCTGACCAGAACTAGGGCTATTTCCCGATCAGGGGCCTGAACCTAGGTAAACTTGGTGTCTGTTTTTACGTTCTTGCGGGAAAGAGAAGAGAGGAGTGAGCTAGTTACGCACACCCCCACTGCTGAACAACCGGAGTAGTCCTTGGAAAACATGTCAACTGAGAAACGCCGACACACCTTTCTTCTGGTTTCGTGGGTTAGGATACCTGGTTTCATAGTTCGTAGGGTTAAGTAGACGAAGCCCGATAGTCAGGGGGTAAAATAGACTTTTTCCAATAACTTGTTTATTACTTTTCAACGACGTCTTCGTTTTTCTCTTTTGTGCTGCCGTTGCTATCGGGTTTCAGTCTTCGAAAAAACAACGAACACAAGAGTTATCTCATCCAAATCCTCCAGAATCCTCAATTTTCTTCGTCGCCACAAACTTTGTAGAATTGTAGTGCCTTGGTTTTTGACCTCCAATCCTTCCAGCAATGGACCAGGTACTCTTTCCATCTGATGATCACTTTGGTTGCTTTTTCCTGGGTCAAATAGGGGATTCCGTTCCCACTCCCTTTGTTATTAGAGATCATGGTAATGTACCTTCTATCCCTCTAAATTTCCCTTCTAAAGATCTGAAAGGATGGAACGATATCTTTAGAGCTTGACCAAATTTGATCCTCCGCTTATAAGATTGGTACAATAGAGTCACGCGACCAGACATGTGCTGATCCAGCGGCTCTCCTAACACTGGATCCAACGTCCACCGCCCACCCCTCCCCCCTCCTCCTTCCTCATCTCGCCTACCGCCACCCCATCAGATCTGCTACACGGCGCTCTCATCGCCACAGTCGCTGCCTCCGCCACCACCCGCAGTTGACAACGCCATCGTCGTCTTGGTGATCCGTCGCCCAACCTCCCGCCACCACCATGAGCCCGCACAACCTAATGCCGGCCGAGTGTGTCGGCCTGCCCACTGTTGTCGGTCCAACCGCCATCGACCGATCTCGCGGCTCTAGTGGCGCCACCTGCCGCCTCTCCTCCCTTCCCCGCCCTCCTCCCCCCATAACGATTTTCTCCCACCATCGGGTCACCGTCTCCTCGAAATCCCTCTAAACCCGAGGGGCATATAGAACCCACCACCGAAGCTAAACCAAAACCCTAACCAAGGAGGACGAAACGATGCTCAAGGGATCATCGATGGTGGAGTACACACAGGGAAAGAGGAGATCGGCCTCATGAGGAGGAAGAAGAGGCCCATCTGTTGGAATGGGAAAAACGATGATCCACTCCCCTGTCTTTCTCTAAAATGAAAGACCTAATCAGGTAGACACCCTCATGAGATAGAAGAAAAGACCTATTCATGAAGGCATTTTCACCCGATAGTGTAGGTAAGAGTGGAGGTCAAGAAAAAATGAATTGGCTGATCGGCAATTTTAAACTCTTTTGGGTTTTTTCTTGAATTAAAGAAAAAGATTAAGGCCTAGTTCTTTCCAGCTTAACACATATGCTTCGAGTTTTTTGAGTCCGTTTTTCCGTTGTTTGAAGGTGAGTCCTAATGCTTTAAAAACCAAGTCAAATGAAATATATCCGAATCTCGAGACTACCTCGAGAAGCTCTCGAAGTTCAGTCATTTCAACCGTCCAGCCGATCAGCCGTTCAGATCAGCTCAAAAGAACAGGGCCTAAAACCTTCGACCCTAGAACAATTAAGCATAACAGAAGGTATAGCAAACACAAACTAGCACAACTAATTAATATAAACAAGAAGGCAAACAAGTGACAAGTGCGAAAGCGTGTAAATGCTTGTCTATGATACCATGCTATGATTGGAAATATAGAATTCAACATATGGCCTGATTTCAAGGGCTAGACAGGAAGCCTTTGCCATAGCAGAGTAATTTCTAGATTTACTTTTTTCCTGTAAAAGAACAGATAAAAACCGGTGAAATGTGCCCATCTAACCGTTCTAATGATTGTAGTGTATTTAGTGAGTATTCTTTCTCATTTCATCTATTATGGATTCGAAATTTTTATTGTACTATTGTATTGTATTGGATACATTTATGTTCGGTAGCATTTACTATCATGATCAGTACAATGATTTGCGGATGCACATCCAAATGAGAAGAATCCTAAACATGTCAGGCCTTGTTCTTTCCTGTGATCTACGTTGAGATATTCGCTCTTTTACGCTTTTGACATTTTGTAGGTACGTTTCTAAGATCTTATTGATTTTTTTGGAAACCTTCGGAACAATTCCTAATATTTTTTTCGCTTCTCCAAACCTCTATCAAGAGTCGAGTCTACAACTTTTCAGACTATAATCACGGCAGCCTTTTAGGTGAAAAGAAGGCGAAGGCAAGAGGAGCAACAGCAGTACAGCACCATACCAAAAATGCAAAGGAGCTCAATGTAGAGCAAGCATAATCTGCAAAGGAGCTCAATGTAGAGCAAGCATAATCTTATAGGGTATAGTCACACGCAGGGGTAAATCGCTGGAAGTGTTGGAAGCAATCGCAGTGCCAGTACAAAACAAAGCTAAAACTAGGATGTATTTACAGTAATGTCAGATGGTGAACAGATCTAATCCACCTTGAGCTTCACATCATATAGCGTCCTGCTCATTTTCGTCACTATCGCTCAGGCGAGCGTCAAGCTCAGGCCACATATGGACTCCGTTCCCGCCTGAGGCAGAGGCAGAGGCGGCGACGCCTAACACCTTAGACCTGCCTCAACCAAAGATAGACCAGGTATCATATTTCAGTGGCTGGATTCAAAACAAGCGCAGGATATGTGATAGATGCACAACTAGTTAGCTCCATGCACGAATGCAGATTGTCATGGACATGATGAATTTTTGCACTTAAGATATCGACCAAACTTCCAAGCATTTTGCTGTGATCGATGCAACCTAACCATTTTTCTTGCTCAAATCGATACGACAGCTAGTCAATCTAAATAATTAATTCCCAGTGTTGAAACATGCTAATAATGATTTCATTTGGACAGACCGAAGAAGCAATCGGAGGGTCAGTGCAGAAGCAGAGGCGCATTACATACATTTTTTTTTTCAGAAAGACAGAGGCACAACAAGAAACACGAAAAAATGGATATGTAACTTGAGATAAAGGAATGGTGAGTGTGTGACCTTTCCAGGATGATCTTGCCCTCCTTGTACCTCTGGCTCTTGTCAAATGCAGCCACCTGCGACCACAATCGAATTGACCATGCACATCCAGGTAAGGGCAAGGAAGCAGTGGGCTCTGCCCCACTCCAGATGGAGAAATGAGCAGAGAGAAGGCAGGCAGGAATCAGGGATGGGTGGTGGGATGGAATTAGGTACGTATTTCCAGCCGAGGATGGATCCGCAGCCGACGCAGAAGATGTCGCAGACGGTGTGCAGCCCCGTCGTCATCATCCGCTCGTCGCTCTCGCCGACGTTGACGTTCACGCTGCGCGGCCGCCGGCCGAGGCACGGGTTAGCTGCCTAGCAGGGGGGAGATCGATCCGGCGAGCGGGGCGGGGGAGGAGGAGGAGGAAGACTTACACCCTATGGAAGAGGTACGCCCTGCCGTGCTTGCATCGGAACGACTGATCCATCCAGGACGACGGAGAGGGGCGCCGAGGGAGGGAGGAAGAAGAGACGATCGAATCAGGAGGAAGATCGCGAGGAGGGGGAGAGCGAGAAGTGGTGGAGGAGGAGGACCTTGGAGATGATGTCGGCGGCGTAGGCGAGGTGGGCGGCGCAGTGCTTGCAGCGGTAGAGGGAGCCGGTGGCCGGAAGGTTGGTCAAGAAGAGGCGCCCCATCCTCTGCCGCCGCCGCCGCCGCCACTGAGATGATCGGAGGAGCGAGACCAATGGGGAAAATTCTCCTCTTTGTGCGTCTCTCTCTCTTATATAAGCGGAGCGGTGCCGTGGGGAATTCTACCGGGCCACGCATAGCTGCAGTACTGCTGCATCAGCATCGCCAAGTAAAGTAAAAAAAGGTCAAAAGAAAAATCTCTCCTCCAATGAGCTAACGGGCTCTTTGTTGGGCCGAGTCCACGTTCGTCCAAGCAACCAAAAGTCCTTTCGCACTTGATTGTCTGGTCCTTGGTTCAGCTGGTTGAGCACGATCTTACTCCGTATTTTTACATTCCGGAAAGAAACCTCGAGTGTCATTGAAAGTTGAAACGGTCCATAATTTTTATTTTTTTAATCCTTTTAAAAAATTATTTTAATTTTAACCCCTCGGTAGAACTTTTTTCAAATCTAACCCTTTTGCCCGCGCCACCACACCTGGCGCGGCGTCTCCACTTTGACGCGCCCGTGCATGTGACGCGGCAGAGGTGCCACACTGGTGGCCCCAGTCAATGGCCACCAGCACGGACTTGCATGGGTCCCACCTTGACGCGCCACCCCTCCTGGTGCGTCAAGGCCTTTTATAGAGGGTCGCGCGGGGCGCCCCTTCTGTTTTTCTTCCCTGACGTGTGTCGCCGCCCCGCCCCGTCCCGCCGCCGCTGGCCGCCGCCCGTCTCCGGCCACTTCGGGGTGGGGAAATCGTTCCCCGTCCTCCTATGAAGGTGATGGTCCAATTTTTTTTTCGACTTGGCCATCGATTAACCGCATTTCGTAGGGTTTGGATAGTTAGGGTTTGAGGAAAAAAACTTGATTTATGTTGCATATTGACGTGTTTAGTTCGATCCGAGCACTATGGCATATGTGTTGCATGTACTGTCCTTATTATTAACGTGTAGAATCCATTACATGTACGGATGTGGCATTTAATGTTGGTGTGGATGATGTTGTAAATTAGGTCTAAACGACTTGTATTTGTTATCTTTAATTTTGTAGATGGATCGTTTAGTCCGTTTTTTTATGGTGGAACGGTCAGAGAAAACGGGGATTTTGAGAATATGAAGGAAGATGTTGTATTGTTTCATAGGAGCCCAAACTTTGATGATTTAGTTTGCCGCTGCCGGTCTTTCATGAGCCGTGGGGTTGGTGAGGGTGAACTATTGTTGCAAGGAAGATTTGATTTTGGGAAGGCTAGGCCTCACTATGTGATGTTGAAGATTTCATCGGAATCGGATTGGAATAGTTACAAGGAGGTTGTGAAGAATTCGAACGTCAGTTGTTGGGAGGTGGTGGTTGAGATCTTTCGTGCGAGTGGTTCATTAGCAAGACTCGTACAAGCTGTGCAAAGTGTTGATGACGAAGATGAGGCTGTTGAGCACTTGACTCAGGAGTTGGGCACAGTTGGAGAAAGGCAGGTCAGATCTGAAACATGTGTTGCGGAGGCTGTGGGAGAGCCGTTTGATAACTTTGATAGCAGCCTTTTGATGAATGACTTTGATGATGGAGTTTTTGAGGAGGAAGAACGTGAGGTGGAAGACAACAAAATTTCTCTAGAATCCGAGGAGGAATCCTATGATGAGGAGAGGGCAGAAGGAGAGGGGGTGCAAGGCGAACAAGAAGAGGTGGGGGAAAGAGATGAGGTGGAGGAAGAAGATGACGAGGTTCTTTGTTTAGGCGTGGGAGATAGAGAGCAAGCAACGTACGCATTGTCGGCTGAGGAGAGGAGGCAGCGACCACCTTTGAGGACCTAAGTCGAACTCACATGGCAATATGTGAAAGCGGCTTGTTGTCAGCCGATGTTCTGCCGAATTCTGAGAATCTGGAGATCCGAAAGAGCATGTCATTCGAGTTTTTGAAGCAATTGCAGTACTTCTTAGTGGACTATGCGGTGAGGCACCATAGGCCATACAATGTTACTCATTCGAACGTCAAAGTCAGGTACACGGTGAACTGCAAATAAGGATGCATGTGGGGTGTGTGGGCTCGGCTGGACAAATGTACTGGAAGATGGAAGATTACTCGTGTGAGGCAACCTCACACATGTGGCCCGTCGAAGACAAAGAAGGTGCATGCTCAAAACACAGCCAAGTACTTAGGACGCCGTATCGCTGGCATTGCCGCGGCGGATAGCGACGTATCAGTTGCCTCTTTGATTGAATCCATATTTGGATTCACCGGGTACCGTGTGAAATACTCAAAGGCTTGGCGGGCAAAACAACACGCCATGGAGTTGCTATATGTGGACTGGAAGGAGACATACAACATGGTGCCAAAGATATTGAATGCAATTAAACATTTCAATCCGAGTACAAAGTATTTCACCTACACGGGTTGCAGTGGCTTGATCGATGAGAATGGCAAAACGCGATATGTTCTTGGGCGTGTGTTTTGGTGCTTCAAGCAGTGCGCGGAGTCGTTCGAGCACTATCGGCCGGTCGTAATCGTCGACGCAACCTTTCTAACATGCAAATATAAGGGTGTTTTGATGATGACTGTTGCGGTCGATCCGGATGATCAATTGATGCCTCTAGCATTTGCGTTGACCGAGGGCGAGAACAACGTGAGCTAGGCATGGTTCATGGCGCATCTAAGGCGGGAGGTTCTCGGCACTAGCAAGACGGTTTGCACGATCTCCGACCGTCATCATAGCCATCTAAACACGGCTAAGGAACGCATGGAAGGTTACACTCTTATTGAGCACTGGTGGTGCGTGAGGCACTTCGCGGCCAATATATGGGGTCGACAGAAGAAAAAGGAAGTGGTGTCGAAACTAAAGGGGATTGCTGCGCTAGAGAAGAGAGAGATTTTCAGAAGAAATTAGAAGAGCCAGATAAGATGCTAAATGATTGGGCCAGGGATTGGATTATGGAGCAGATGAAAAATAAGGACAAGTGGGCTCTTGCTTACGACGAGGGTGGCCGTCGTTATGGAATAATGACGACAAACGGTGCCGAGTCGTTGAACAATGTATTCAAAGGCATCCGTGCCCTGCCGGTATCTGGAATTATACAATACTCTTTTCAAAAGTGCAACAAGTACTTCGTTGATCGTTGGGGTTTGGCGAAGAATGCTATTGATGCAGGGGCGGTGTAGGGAAGGGCTGGTGTGGCGCATTTGGAGAAGGAGGAGAAGCTCGCTCTAAACCACATGGCAGAAGCACATAGCCCGAATAGAGTTGTTTACAATGTAAAGTCTGCCGGGGGGAACTAATCCGGAGGGTGAGTGTTTCGGCGGCAGGAACTACAAAGTGGACGTTGCCTGCTTCATGCGCCTTGTTCACACATGATCACCGCTTGCTCTGCAAGGGGTAGACCACAAATCTCCGACATACATGTCTCCGCTGTATCTTAAGACACACATGTTGAAGATATGGGAACCGACCTTTGAGCCATACCTTGTTCCCACGCAGTGGCCCGAGTTCGGTGGATTCGACTATTGGCCCGATCCTGCCTTACTTAAGAATAAGAAAGGCCGGTGGAAAAAAAAAGAGGCTTCAAGGTGAGATGGACCGTGCAAATGGTAATGGGGATGATACATGTGGAACTGGAGATTTCGACGAGATCACAGGGGTGGTCCGATGCTCTAGATGCTACCGGGTTGGGCACAATGCGAGCACGCATAATAAAAAGCATAAGGGTTCTACTAGCGATAGAAAACGTGGAAAGGTACTAGGGGTAAACTCGGACTCCTCCGCTGACGACCCCAGCTTTCGCAGCACAATCAGGCTGAGCCAGATGCCTGATGCTCCCCCTTGAGTCAGACACAGCCCACCCCAGGAGCGGTAAGACATCTGAAGTGATCCCGTGAATTCTTTGTTATTTTCTGTCATATCTAACATTTCTACCATACAATACAGGGCCCCAGCGGATCTACCCCTCCGCCACAGACCATAGCTTACGCGAGGCGCAGGCGTGACCGTGACGCCACTAACGTCGGTAGCCACAACGTGCTGCAGACAAATCCCGAGAGGATACGCCGTCCACGGGGTCCTTACACGCCGGGGCCCTGAGCTCGAGGTGTATGCATGTACTAGACCCCATAGTGTGACCTATATGGATGTACTGCCACTTGTGTACTTTTGCCTATATGGATGTACTGCCACTTTTGTGCTTTTGCCTATATGGATGTACTGCCACTTGGTATGTGTTGATCAAGATACTTGGAAAAACAGTTCGGTGCTGTTTTGAACCAAACTACTATTGAGTTGACAAAAATATTTGCGGCGACTTTATTCTAGGAAATCAAAGATATCTGTGTTAGCTTGGCTTTGGAATTCAATGAGATGTAATCTTGATTACTAAATAATCCTCATATGATTATGCATTTTGTTTGCTTAACAGCCAATAGTCAGTATTGTTGAAATGATAAAATTTCATAATTTAGCTAGCCTTTGTTCTAAAAGGATCATTGGCCATATCGTATCCGCCGATCATTCCCCCTGAAACCGATAGCCAAAATCGAACCATGTCTTTGAATTGAATGGACAAACCAAAATGAAAAATATATGTTTATTCTGGAAGCCATTGACTCGTCAGTAGGGCTGGCGCGTCATAGCAAATCTGCGGCGCCGTTGACACTGGCTTTGCTTGTGACAACCATGGCATCTAATGTTTAATTGTTCAAATAAGATACGAAGGTTTTCAGAGTGATGCATACAACAATCTAATGGGAGCTAGATAACATACTAAGTACCACATGTTACATTGATAAAAAACTAAGTTCATTATCATATTACATAACGACATCGAATCAAGTCGATCTCACTCCTCTTGGTCCTCGTCATCATCCGGCACGATAGTAGGCAGGTTACCAACAAGAGCCCTCATGGTCTCCATCTCCACCGTCCTCCTCGCTTTCTTGCGCTTCAGCGTTTGCAAATGAGCCTCCTATGAATTAGGCCGGTAATCGGCATTGAGGTCAATGAGTGAACCCTCAGCCAACTTCTTTCTGTACTACTCAAGCTCGCGCTCCTTCTCCATCTCCCTCTGATTCCTCGTCACCTATCTTTGGTATTTCACCTCTCTTGGATCAACTCCAGGTGGGTACCTCCCCCTACGCCTTCTCCAATATTTCAATGTTTCTGAAGTGGTGAAGTAGCCACGTTGCGGCACGCCACGCTCCCTCCTCATGTCATTCACGACCTTTTTGTCCTCGGTGAACGGCATGAGCACCCCATGCTCATGCCTTATCTTCTCTTTCCTCTTCCCCACTTTCTTCTCTCGTTTAGGTTGGCACAAATTAAGAATCTCGGCTTCGAAAGCTTGTTGTCCCTGATATTTTTCCCAATCACACGTCCTTCCCTCCTACAAGATTTAGCGTAAGAGTTATCAAACTCAACATGCAATGAAGTATAGGAGCAAGTAAAAAAGAGTTGTGCAAGTATAACGTATCCAGAAATCACCATAAGAGTTGTCACAATAATATCCGTACCCGAGCTCCGATGGGACAACACCTGTACGAGCCAGTATCCCGCAGTTACAAGTAGTAGGTGGATATTCCTCACATGGCAAATTCTTAACCTCGGAGAGGAAGGCCTCCACCTCCGCACTAAAAGGCCAACATGACTTGTGACCATAAATGTACTCCTGGAAATCACACAACGGCCATCCATCCTACGAAAAAGTCACTTTGTTATCGAATTTAGTACAAAATGACACTAATTTAAATAGAAAATGGCATGCGTACACTTACTAAATCATTGTGCGGGCAACGGAAGAATGGGGTAAAGTCTACCCCTGGGTTAGGCCTTACTAAGATGGATCGTTGATTGTAATGACATAGAGGAGGGTCTACTACTCTCCTCGCACTTGCGACCACCTTCTCCTCATTAGTCATTTCCGGTGGGTTTGCACGAGGAGGAATCTAACGCCTAGAATCGTTGACTGGTTTAGTGTCCATGAAGTTCCAGGGGAAAAGACGGATCCTCGGATCGTACATTTCTGGGTCATTAATCCACTCGAAAAAACAACACGGCCGAATAGAACACTGCATATTGTTATTGTGCTTCAGACCACAAGTGTAGAAGGCTCTACCGGCAGTATCAGGGTCCCTCGACTACTGAACCTCCGCAGGAAGGCCGTGCTCACAAACTGAAACCGAAAACGGGGAGGAACGAACTGGAGCATCCTTACTCTTAGGGTAATCCTCATATTTGAGTCTTGCCTTCCCCTTGCCGGCAACATTTCCTACATTACATTTAAAACCAAAACTCTCCATATAATTCAACATACTTTCTAGCAACATTAAACTACACATACATACTACGGATTTATATTTACAAGAATCAATACTAGTGGAGTGCACTACACAATCTAACCCTAACCCTAACCCTAAAGCAACACAAAATTTATCAAACATGGATCAATAAAACATCAATCGAGAGGAAATCACCTGCCATGATGGAGAAAAGCTTTTCCCCACAACAAATCCCGCCGGATGGAGCTCAAATTCGTGCTAATGGAGTAGGTCAATGGTTAGGAAAGAGGAGGAGAGGAGGGAAAATGAGGAGGGAAGGGAGAGGAAAGAAAGAGGAGGAGGCCGCGGACCTCTGTAAAGGGTCTTGACGCGCCAGGAGGGGTGGTGCGGCAATGTGGGCCCCGCAATTGTCCTCGCTGGTGACCATTGACCGGGCCGCCAGCGTGGCACCTCTGACGTGCCACATGCACAGGCGCGTCAGCATGGAGACGCCGCGCCAATTGCCACGGCGTGGCCAAAAGGGTTAGATTTGGAAAAAGTTCTGGGGGTTAAAATTAAAATAATTTTTAAAAAAAGATTAAAAAATAAAATTTTTGTGAAATGGTTCACTCGACAACGCTATGCTTCGGTGACACGGGGCCGTTCGACGCCAGCGCTCATCCAACGGCCAACGTTAGATATTGAGCTAAATTTTATTATTTTGTTTTGCTATATAAAAATATTCAATAAAAATCATAAATATTCTCTAATGCGTGTCTATTCACGCATATATTTGTTATATTATTATACAACATTTATACATCTAGAATATCCTTTAAAAAACGTTTATAAAAATGAATATTGGTCATGTTGATCCAGATAAAATACGTGTTGGGCCTGACATTAATTAGAGAATATTTATGTTATTTATTGAATTTATTGATTTATTTTACATGGCAAAACAAAAATAACAAAATTTGACTCAATATCTAATGCATCCAACTGCCAGCGCTAACTTTGGACGGGAGGCGTGTTCGACGACCGTTGGATGGCCCCGCGTCCATGCTTCGGTGGATGGAATATGGAAGATACAAGCACAATAATACATACATCAGCTTCTACGTTATGTCCGACTTTGTGTGATTGGTTTGTTTCTTGTTTTATAGGTTTAATACTGAGATGGTGCTAGATGAGGATGGTAGTGACACAGCCAGCGCATTTCCGACGCAATTTGTCACTCAGCAAATGGATGATGCCACCATCCTTAAAAACACGAAAGGAAAAGAATTCGTTAGTGGCTGATGAGAATGTGAGGGATAATCACATAGGCAAAAGAAAAACTCACCTACTTTCCGTGCATCGTGTTTCCACTACAGGAAACGAATTCTATGTGGACGGTAAGAAAAGCTAGTGTCGACGGCCATAGCCGCCAACACAGAGTAAGACAGTCTCGACGGCTAAAACCACACCGCCGACACTTCTTATCCCCCTTCCGCCCGTCAAATGAAAATTCAAATTTGGAGGGCACCAATTAGGATATGTCGGCGGCTACACTAGAACCGTAGATATTGAACACTCCCCCCAGACGGAATAATAACGGGTCAAACAGGAGGACGTTTAAGTGGTCCCACGCGTCAGTCAAGCGAGGTCGCTGACATGCGGGGCCAGTGGGTGAGCCTGGATACCATCTGTGTCGGCGGCATATCAAAGGCCACCGACACACGTAAAATAAAAAAATCAGGGGGCGCGACGGTGCTCGAACCCACGACCTACAGGGAGCACACGCCGCGCCGCGCGCTGATAACCAAGAGAGCAAATAAGTTTATTCAACAAATATAGGCTCCACATTCTTTTGTATGTTTCTGGTAGCATCTATCTCGGCGGCCTCCTGTTATGCCGCCGATATAACTCGGTCAGTGTCGGCGGTATTTAGTAAGGCCACCGACACAGACCCTCCCCCCTCAAACCCACCTTCTCTCTGGCCCTCCCCGGGCCCACGGGGTCTACACTAGGTGCCAAGTGGCTTCCTAGGTCAAGCTGTTGACATGAGGCCTCGTTGGACCGTGGAGTCCCATCTCGAGTCGACCTCTACGGCGACTTCCTTTGGAACCATAAGCCGATCGAGCCCGAAAGCCGATACGACATTAAGGTTACAAAGGAAGTCGCCGTATACCTTGAGCCGAGACGGCACTCCCCGGTCCAATGAGGCCTCATGCCAGTAGCATGACCTAGGAAGCCACCTAGCACCTAGCGTACACCCCATGTCCCCCGTCCGGGCCGGAGAGAAGGCGGGGTTGACTTGGGGAGTGTCTGTGTCGGCGGCCGAAGTATTAACCGCCGACATTGACTGGACAATGTAGGCGGCCAAATAAAAGGCCGCCGACATTGATTCATATATCACGGCGGCCATATATGTCGCCGCCGATACAGATCCTCCCCCCCAAGCCCGCCCTGTCTCCGGCACTCCCCCGGGCCCACGGGGTGTACGCTAGGTGCCAAGTGGCTTCCTACGTCATGCTATTGGCATGATGCCTCATTGGACCGTGGAGTGCCGTCTTGGGTTGACCTCTACGGCGACTTCCTTTGGAACCATAAGCCGATTGAGCCCGAAAGCCGATACGCTGTTAAGGTTACAAAGGAAGTCGCCGTATACCTCGAGCCGAGGCGGCACTCCCTGGTCCAATGAGGCCTCATGCTAGTAGCATGACCTAGGAAGCCACTTGGCACCTAGCGTACACCCCGTGGGCCCGGGGAGGACCGCAGAGAAGGCAGGGTTGAGCTGGGGAGGGTCTATGTCGGCGGCTGAAATAGTGGCCGCCGACACTGGTGTATCTATGTCGGCGGTCTAATGCATGCCGCTGACACTGGTGTATCTATGTCGGTGGTTTCATGGGTGCCACCGATACTGACCTTTGTCACTGACGAGTGGGACCATTAAATTATAAAGCTTTGTGATAAGCAGTGCTCACAAACTGAAACCGAAAACGGGGAGGAACGAACTGGAGCATCCTTACTCTTAGGGTAATCCTCATATTTGAGTCTTGCCTTCCCCTTGCCGGCAACATTTCCTACATTACATTTAAAACCAAAACTCTCCATATAATTCAACATACTTTCTAGCAACATTAAACTACACATACATACTACGGATTTATATTTACAAGAATCAATACTAGTGGAGTGCACTACACAATCTAACCCTAACCCTAACCCTAAAGCAACACAAAATTTATCAAACATGGATCAATAAAACATCAATCGAGAGGAAATCACCTGCCATGATGGAGAAAAGCTTTTCCCCACAACAAATCCCGCCGGATGGAGCTCAAATTCGTGCTAATGGAGTAGGTCAATGGTTAGGAAAGAGGAGGAGAGGAGGGAAAATGAGGAGGGAAGGGAGAGGAAAGAAAGAGGAGGAGGCCGCGGACCTCTGTAAAGGGTCTTGACGCGCCAGGAGGGGTGGTGCGGCAATGTGGGCCCCGCAATTGTCCTCGCTGGTGACCATTGACCGGGCCGCCAGCGTGGCACCTCTGACGTGCCACATGCACAGGCGCGTCAGCATGGAGACGCCGCGCCAATTGCCACGGCGTGGCCAAAAGGGTTAGATTTGGAAAAAGTTCTTCTGGGGGTTAAAATTAAAATAATTTTTAAAAAAAGATTAAAAAATAAAATTTTTGTGAAATGGTTCACTCGACAACGCTATGCTTCGGTGACACGGGGCCGTTCGACGCCAGCGCTCATCCAACGGCCAACGTTAGATATTGAGCTAAATTTTATTATTTTGTTTTGCTATATAAAAATATTCAATAAAAATCATAAATATTCTCTAATGCGTGTCTATTCACGCATATATTTGTTATATTATTATACAACATTTATACATCTAGAATATCCTTTAAAAAACGTTTATAAAAATGAATATTGGTCATGTTGATCCAGATAAAATACGTGTTGGGCCTGACATTAATTAGAGAATATTTATGTTATTTATTGAATTTTTTGATTTATTTTACATGGCAAAACAAAATTAACAAAATTTGACTCAAGATCTAATGCATCCAATAGCCAGCGCTGACTTGGACGGGGGGCGTTCGACGGGCGTCGGATAGCCCCGCGGCCATGCTTCGGTGGATGGAATAGGGAAGATACAAGCACATTAATACGTACATTAGCTTCTACGTTATGTCCAACTTTGTGTGATTGGTTTGTTTCTTGTTTTATAGGTTTAATATTGAGCTGGTGCTAGATGAGGATGGCAGTGACACAGCCAGCGCATTTCCGACGCAATTTGTCACTTAGCAAATGGATGATGCCACCATCCTTAAAAACACGAAAGGGAAAGAATTCGTGAGCGGCCGATGAGAATGTGAGGGATAATCACATAGGCAAAAGAAAAACGCACCTACATTCCGTGCATCGTGTTTTGAAAAAGGCAAAAAGAAATAACCGCAAGGTTTAAAGTTCCTTAGATAATAGTGAGGAGAATGCCAATATATAGCATTACCTACCACAAGTCAAATGAATGTTTCTCAGTTGACATTGGGACAATGATTATGGTGGGGTGATGAGGGTGGCTACGGGCGGTGACTACAACAAAGACGGCTATGCTAGGGGGAATGGCGGTGGTAAGCAGCAAACTAGTAGGGTTGAAACTTTATCTTATGGCTCGCTCGTAACTTGCTCATTTTTTTTTTTGCTTGGCTCGGGCTCGGGCTCAGGCTCGGGCTCGTTCTGGAACGAGCCTTGCTAAAACCCATTTTTTAGCTCATGGACATTACCGAACCCGAGCTGAACCAAGAGTAGCTCACTTATGGCTTGTAATAATTTTTCTTGATCCGCATAAACAAAGTCTATATAGCTTATAAATTGACGACTCAACTCAAAACTAGCATTTATTATTGAATGCCCAAGCCCAAAATGTTGCATATATCTCTCCATCACAGGTTCAACCACAAACCACTCCATTATCTGTTCAGCCACAAACTCACAATTTTTCCTTTTTGATTAATGGTTTGGTTCAGTTTCATTGAGTTAAAAGTCGAAGGTCTTTAAAAAGAGATGCAGAAGGCTAAAAAATTTTAAAAAATATATTTTTGACATCTTTAAAATAACACCACAGAATATCAAACAATTATAATAAAATGTCTCACTAAATAGTTTGTAAAACTAACAAATTTTGGCTCAATCGGACAAAACCAAACCAAACCGCGAATCAAAGAGTGCAGTAGAGCTGCATTGAGCAGGGAGCACGACACGCCTCATGGCCTCTATAATGTTTTCAGCGTCCGCCCCCTTTCTTGTGTATCTCTCCTCCAAACACAGGCTGCACAACACACCCCCAATCTTGTGTCCCTCCTTCACGGTCTAGGGCACTGCCTACAATTTTTTTCCCCTTACTGCACACGAGCTGCTACATCAGGCTCGAGCAGTGGCAGGATGCTCACGACGTCCCTTCTTCCCCTTTCTTGTCAAGGCCTTGGACTCAATGGTGTCGGCGGGGATGGATTGGGCGGCTCTAGCGTCGGGTCTTCTCCGCTGCTAGATCTGGAAGGCACAAGTCCAACCATGGCGTCCTACGATGCTTGAGCATTGGTCAGCAGCCGGAGTGGCATTGGTCGTTGAGGAGGGGATTATCATATCAGAGGGTGGGAAGAAGGGCTTTGTTTGCTTTGAATAAAGATTTTTTTTTAAAAAAAATGATTTGTCATTGATATATTATGTGATATAGTATTTTTTAACACAAAAATCGAAGAGATATGAGACTATTCCACATGTATGACTTCAATAGGGCAAGCAATTCTTGTCACAAGTGCAGTCAACGGCTCTATTGCACAATATATGTACAGTACAAGCAAAAGAAGAAGAAGAAGAAGAAAAAAAAAAGAGTGTGGCTATGGCAAGGCTAGAGTCTAGACTCTAGAGTGGCATGAACTCGTCGTCGATGACCTTGTAGTGCTTCTTGGCGTCGTACTGCTGGACGACGAGCACGGAGGCGGTGGTGGAGAAGTCGGAGGAGGCGAGGATGTCGCCGACGGCGCCCAGCTCCAGGCACTCGGCCCACTCCTCCAGCCCCTCCGTCAGCACCGACCGCCGCTCCCGCCCGCGCCCCACCAGCAGCAGCGCGTACTCCCCCTGCACCGCCCGCAGCGCCGCCACCAGCTCCGCGCCGTCCGCCACGTGCTTCTCCGCGTACCCCACCGCGCCGCCGGCCACGTGTTTCCGGTAGAACTCCGCGAAGAACTTGTCGTCCACCTGCATCTGCAGCTCCTCCTCCGCCGCCGCCGCCGCCGCCGGCATGCTCCGCCGCCGGCTCTTCGTCTCGAACAGGCTCGTCCTCGCCTTGGCGCGCGCCTGCGCCGCCGCGTTCTGCACCACCCGCAGCGACGTCAGCCGCACGCCCGGGTGCCTCGACATTAGCGCCGCCAGAGTCAGCGCCTCGCGGTCGTCGGCGCCGCCGATGAACACCACCGCCGCAGCGCTCTTCGCCGCCCCCGCCGCCGCCCGCCCCAGCCCGCGGTCCACGAGGATGCCCACCGAGCACGGGGCCAGCTGCAGCACCTTCTGGTTTACGGCGCGGAAGCCGAAGTGGCCGGCGTCCATGCTCCCGTCCATGCGCTGCCGCTTGTGGAAGGGGAGCAGCACCAGCGCCGCCATGGCGTCCTCCGCGCAGATGCAGATGTCGGAGTGCATGTCGTCGAAGGCGGACAGCGCCAGCAACCGGCGCACCTTGACGCCGCCGCCGCCGTCCTGGTACGCGTCCAGCGCCTCGCCGATGAGCTTCCGCATCTCCGAGACCTCCTCGTCCACCACCGTCACGCCGTCGAAGCCGCCGCCCTTGACGATGGTCGCCGCCGTCTGGTCCGTGAGCTGCACCATGTCTACGGCGTACACGGCGAGCTCGCCGCTTCCGCCGCCGCCACCGCCGCCGCAGCGCAGGGCCTCCATGAGGAAGGACAGCGCCGACACGTCGTGCGGGCCGTGCAGCCCGACGACGAGCCGCAGCTCCGTGGCCGGGTCGTGGTGCTGCAGCCCCATCACCCGCCACTGCACGCTCCGCCGCGCCCACGACGCGATCCCCATCCCCACCATCGGCGTCACCGCCACGTTGACCGCCACCATGAAGATGATAGCCATGAACGACTTGTCCGTGATCACTCCTGCCTCCTGCCATCGTCGTCACTGTCAGTTAATTACATGTATGGATCAAGATAGCCATGGATGAACACGGAGGAGGCATTACAAATGCAAGAATACTGGTGTGGACGAACGGTATACATGTTTCATATGTTGTTTTCATATGTTTTCATGTGAAACATGTATACCATCCCGTCCGATAGTAGCACTCTTACAAATGCGGCGAGGGCGCAGTAGATGTGGAAGTAGCCCTTGACGTTGAGGAGCATGCCGAGGGCGAGCGCCTCGAGCCAGCCGAGGCCCCGGAGGAGGCCGGCGGCGGTGCAGCCGGCGAGCTTGCCGAGGGTGCCCATGACGGTGACGAAGAAGACCTTGGACCAGGGGAAGGGGAGGTCCATGACGTAGACGCGGAAGCCCTGGTTCTTCTTGAGCCCGGCCGCCTCGATGTCGTCGGTGGTTTGGCGCAGCGAGAGGCAGACATGGCAGACGTAGAGCGGGAGCACGAAGGAGGTGAGCACCAGGTTGATCTTGCTCACCAGCAGCCGCGACGTCCTCCCCTCGCTGGGGAACGCGAGCCCCACCATGAACGCCGCCATGTTCACGTCCAGCTGCAGCACGGAGCTGAACCAGCACAGCGCCGCCGCCACCAGCGCCACCAGCGACAGGTCGAACCCGCGCATGCGCCGGCCCTCGGGGTTGCGCCCGTCCACCCACTCCGCCATGGCCCTCGACGCGAACCCCGACATCACGACGACGGCGAGCACCGCCGCCGTCAGAGCCGGGCGCGCCAGCGGCGACCCGTCGGCGCCGCCGTCGCGCCACACCATGCTGCCGAGCGCCACCAGCAGGGTGGTCACCATGTCGGAGGCCACGCCGGCGCCGACGGCGAGGCGGCCGACGGCCGTCTTGGCGATCTTGAGGTCGGTGGCGAGGCGGGTGAGCACGGGGGAGGCGGTGTTGGCGAGCGTCACGGCGAGGCCGAGGAAGGCGCGGAGGGAGAGCTCGTGGACGATGCCGAAGGTGGCATGCATCACGGGGGTGTGGAACAGCGTCACCAGCAGCGCCGTCGAGAGCATGCCGGCGTAGGCCACGACGGCGTCGGCGGTCGGCGCGTCCAGCAGCGTCGACGGGTCCATCTCCACGCCGAGAGCGAAGAGGTACGGCGCGAACACGAAGCCCCCGATCTTGCCGAACACGAGGTTGATGGCATTCGTGAGCGACAGCACGCGGAACTGCGCGAGGACGATGCCGAGCTGCACCATCACCATCGCCACCACCATCATCGCCATGAAACCCAAACAAAAATTAAGAAGGAAAGATTCATGAGCCGGAAGCGAAATCGCAGTGATGCTCTTTGATCGAGAGAATTGTTTTGATCAATGCACTGACGAGGAGATCGGAGAAGATGCGCGGCTGGTAGAGCTTGCGGAGGAGGGCGTAGATGATCTTGCTGGTGACGAGGACGACGCCGAACTCGAACAGTATGGTGTTGTAGTTCGCCGATAGGATGCTGCTCGTCATCGAGCAATCCATGGCTGATTGCAGCTATGATCTGATCAAATTTCCAAAGGCAGAAGATGGATTGAGTGATGCACAATTTCATGAACAAAATTAGGAGAAATTTGCTTTAATTTTTGTTGCCATGAACAATGGATTAGCAGAGAGTATCGCTGGCAGGGAGCATTTTGCGGGCCTTTTCCCCTTCTCATCTATCTATCTTCTCCTCTTATCTCCGGCAAGCCAGTTCTTCCTTTTTTAAATTTCTAGCTCGGTTTTCTTTCCAAGACAGCTGCTAAAAATACACAGGTGCTATTTTAAGAGCTGAAAGTGCAGACGACTTAAATTTTGTCTAAAATCTAAAATTTGAAATTTAGATCGTATCTTCATTTTTTGGATTGGGATCCCAATCCATGTCGATTTAACGACTTCCCACGGGAAATGATGGATTATTTGGAACCCTGGTAGCACATGCATTTTGGAGGAAATGGAACCAATTGTCATCTGCACACAACAACACACATGTACTTGGGAGAAAATTCCCCACTACTATGTGAGCAGTTTTATCATCCTTGTTATCTGTCATTCTGTTGGTATGTTGAATCACAATCTTAAACCCTTTTTGCCTGGGCTGAAAAGTTCAGTTAACTAAGCTGGAAAGTTGAGAGCACTTGAAAAAAAGACTAAAAAATAATAAAAGCCATATTAAAATATTTTTAAGATATCTAAGAAGAACCGCTACAAGTCTAAATAAATAACTATAAGGTGTTGTAGCGTGTGACTGGTATAAAAATGATAAATTTTCCCTCTCTCTCTTAATTTCTCTCTCCCCCTCCCCTTAATCCTCATTGATCTGTCTTGACGACCCCATGTTGCGGGCCATACCTCCACCACACGATATATTGACCTTGTGCCGCCATCCCTTGAGCCGCCTTGTGGTGGCCCTATGGCACCACCCACTACCCACTGTGCCCCCTTACCACCGGATCGGTCACCCCCACCATCTGCTAGCTATTGCCCCAACCACCAAACTTCATCGATAAGGAGGGAGGAGAGGAATAATACCTCATCAACAAAGGAAGAAAGAGATATAGTAGGAGGAAGGAGAAAAGAAATGTTGTTTGAATCCTACCGCATGCAAATGAATGTCTAGACTTGGTACCTCTCCAAGGACGGTAAAAAGCTTTCTATTAGGCAATTACCTTCCATTGGATGGCTTCAAAATTCATGTCCCATCATTTTTTTAATATTATTAAATAAAATTACTATTTTCTCTCTCCTTACTTTTCTCTGTTCCTCCCATGTCCATTTCTTCCTAGCTCTTTTTGGTCTAGCTTCGTTTTCCATTCTTTATGCTCTTTTTCCATCTCGATTATTGCTTTATATCTTGTTGTTATTCTTCTGGTAACTACTGTAAATTATTAATTGGTACCATTATAAATTCTTGGGTAGAACTTAGAGTATGTACAGTGTAGATAATTGTTTGTATCTTTGTCCATGTCGTCTATAGATAAATGTATGGACGATTTGCATAGTGGGGCATCTCTTCATTTATTTGCATAGACAACACAATTACATTTGTTTTTAACATGTTTTTATTAGTTCTCATGCTAGATATATACAAGAAATTACAAACACAATATCCTTTTCTCTCTCATCCATATTATCGAAAAGCTCATGATGCGACTCCTATGGACAAGTGAGGTCTACCATTGTGCATGCTATTAGATCATCCATAGTCTTGAACCTTACAAAATCCTAGCACCTAGACTAGAAAATACATAGGAGCCTGAATTTTTGTGTCGTTGTTGAAAAGGGAAGAGTGCCTATAGTTGGAGACAACGGGCACACCAAGGATTGGCAGGTGTGCATCGGTGCACAACCTTGGAGAAATGGTGAGCGGTAGATCCATGGTGGTTGTGGCACACACCAAACATCTCAAAGATTTGATAGATACGTCACACTTGTTATGGGATGCATATCTTCTAACATTACACGATAATACCAGATAAGCACACACAGTGGGATGCTTAGGAGCAATGGCAGAGAAGTTTTGTTCGATGGTATTGTAAGACTATCTCCAACGGTATCTCTTTAGGGGCTATTTTTCCTTTGCAAAGAAATTTTGGTCCATCGAGATGTTTCAACAGAATTTCTTTGTGGTTCTCTTCAGAAAAATTTCTTCATGCATTCCCTTTAGAAGAAAATTCTCTCTCAGTTTTTGATAGGGATAGGATATCGTATTGAACAGTATTGCGATATGAGTGGACAACAAATCTTTCCCAAGGATTTGATTACGCAAGGCAGCGGGACCTAGAGCTATGTGCAAAGACGCTCAAAAAGTTATGCCCAAGCAAGGAAGCTCGGAGAAGATGCTCGGAGCAGAGCCCAAGCAAGCATGCACGGAAGTACTACCCAAGCATGTTTTGCCTCTGAGGATACCGATCCGGGGGTGACCAGCGAAGAGCTCACCAAGAGCAACCTTATGGTCATGCGTTGAGGACGCATGTCACAATGGACAGCCCTGAGGTGGCTTTTGGTGGAGCCCGCAACCTCGACCGTCCGTCCCAACACCCAAGACCAGACTGTCTACCTCAGGAGCAGCAAAACAGAAACAAGCAGGCAACGGAGTAAATATGGGCACGGTGATACGAAATTAGGAACAAGAATGATCGACAAGACGTATATCTACCCCTCATTACGGCTAAGCTCGAGCTATACTCCATACCGCCTACTAACTCAACTAGGGAGCGGACCCCCACGAGAGTAGTGTTATTAGGTGAAGAAGTAACTTCCTTACATGCGGGTATAAAAAGGCTAGCAACGGTCTAAGCAGGGGAGGACACAACAAAAAAAATAACACTAGCACAGGCGTAGGTACAGGCAAGAAGAAGAAGCAGTAGCAAGATCAGGACTTAGCCGGTTCATATCGGTCTAAATCTTGTAACGGTAGCCACGATCTAGAACATAGGAATAACGCTCGATCGAGCTATCCCTTTGTAAGAACATCATGTTGTCACCGCATCAAGAAGGACACTGGAGTAGGGTTATTACCTCGATCCGAGGGGCCCGAACCAACCTAAAAAAATCTAGTATATCAAAGTGCCCGGTTCCCATTTATTTTCCCTCCATCTCGCAATGGGCCTCGCTTGTAAGGTTCCAGTGGGTCGCTCACCCCCTCTACAAATTTCTACGGTCTGACCCTCGGGGCCACATCGTCGGGCCCTAGGAGTCGACAGTTTTCTTCATAAATTTCTTTAAATGGATGCTGTTGGAGATGCTAGAAAATGAAGAGAGATAATATGGGGAAGGGAATGAGGAAGGGAATGGAATGAAGGGAAAATGGTTGGAGATGGTTTTAATATTCAATCTCATCTGTTCACTTTTGATCAAGCGATTGTCAATTTGTCATAGGTGCAATAGCTGGCCGTTGTAGTCTCAAACATTATTGTGTAATGTGGGAGGATTTGAATCCCTTTGGCATGATCGATCTGCAGTTAGGGATGGCAATTTCACCCATTTCGGAATGAATTTTATTTTAGACCCATGGGTTTCAAATTTCGGGTTCGGGTTCATTTTTACACTCATGGATACCTGAAAAGTATAATAAAAATTAAATATAATATGACTTGTCACCATATCTTATCAATAAATGTGCATTGATGAAAACCTACGAGTTTATACGTTCAAAGTTGATGAAATGCTAGAGTTGGAATTGTCCATAGTCATATATGTTGTATTCAATATTGAGACATACGCTTATTATGTATTTCGGGTTTGATTATGGACGTGGGTTCATTTTCATAAAACAGTTCTAGTTCTGCTATAGATTTTGGGTTTCAGATTCATATATGAAAGGATGTACCCGAAAATATGTACCCGACCGAATTGTCATCTCTATCTGCGAGAGATCGATCTGAAGTTCTCAATCTACCAGGTCCAGGCCGTCTGCGACGTACTCCTAGAGACCAACGCCGTGTAGCCTGCTGCCCTGCCATGCATCTTCAACTCCAACCTCCAACTTGTCAGCTCGAACGTCAACCATGACCACCCGATATATGACCGTGATCCATCGACCTTCTCTGCAAAAAATGGTTTGTTTTTTGTTACTGCATTTTAGAGCATTGTCAGACAAGTGGAAGGCACTGGTATAGGTGTACGCGTCCCGATCGGCACTCGACAGCGCGTGCCGTGCATGCCAGTGGAAGGCACTGGTACAGGTGTACGTGTCCCGATCGGCACTCGACAGCGCGTGCCGTGCATGCCGTTGCTCGGGCATTTGCCTGCGGCGCTATATAGCGCCTCCTTAAGAGCTCACTCCATGCTGGCCACGTCGCCCCGAAACCTCGGCCGTCCGATCGCGCCGCGTGTCCCCTGTCCCAACCGCCCGATTCGGCCCCTCCCGGGAGGACAGCTTTGCAGAAAAGTCCCCGGAGTTCATGGATTTTTGCTCGGGTCCCCGAGCATTCGCGGATGGGACCTTGCTTAGTGCTTTTCCTCCCGCGCACATTTTCACCCACACCCCTCAGATGATTTAATGCTTTGTGCCTGATCATGACCTGTGGTTGGATTATGTTGTTTGTGCTATATATGATAGAGTCATGGTGTCGGTTGCATGTCATAAGAGCATAATTGCATCATGTTGCATGAGCCAGGTCGGTGAGAAAGTCGTATAACTAATCCGGTGAGGTCGGTGAGAAAGTTATACGACTAATCCGGAGTGCTCTGGATACTGCATATGAGCCAGGTCGGTGAGAAAGTTACTTTTGACTAGTCCGTTTCGGTCGGTGAGAAAGTCGAAAGTGACGAGTCCGGAGTGCTCTGGAGGAGACATGTGCATGTGCATTGCATTGCATGAACAGAGGAAAATGTGGAGTGTTGGTATGATTTGATTTGCATGAACAAAGGAAAGCGTGGAGTATTGGTATGATTTGAGAATGGATGGATTTCTCATTGCTACTTTATTGTTCTAGTTGTTTATACATATACTTTGCTGAGTATTCTCCGATACTCACTCTTGCTTTATTTGGATTTTAGGTACTGGTGATGCCAAATCATGCATGGGACATGGGAATGTAGCACATCTATCTGAGCACTCACTACCTTCCACACTAAAACTAGTTGATATTGGTTTCTTATGAGTTTTATTTAAACAGTCGTCATGTGTATAAGTGAGCGTTGCAGTTATGGTAGGTTTTAAGTTAGCTGTTGGTTGATAGGATTGTTTATTTATTCTTTTGATATAAACTGCATGTCGTGGATGTCCTTGTAAACAAAGGAGATGCTGCCGAAATTTAGAGTATTTAGGAGAGTTAGTAGCATTCTGGGTTCTCGAGGAACCGGGGTGTTACAATGAACGTGGGTTCATTTATATAAAACAGTTCGTGTTCAGGTATAGATTTTGGGTTTCAGATTCACGCAAGATTTTGGGTTTCAGATTCATGTAAGATACCGGACCCAACTGTCATCTCTATCTGCGGCACTGGAGAGATCGATCTCAAGTTCTCAATCTACCAGGTCCAGGCCGTCTGCGGCGTACTCCTAGAGACCAACGCCGTGTAGCCTGCTGCCCTGCCATGCATCTTCAACTCCAACCTCCAACTTGTCAGCTCGAACGTCAACCATGACCACCCGATATATGACCGTGATCCATCGACCTTCTCTGCAAAAAATGGTTTGTTTTTTGTTACTGCATTTTAGAGCATTGTCAGACAAGTGGAAGGCACTGGTATAGGTGTAAACGCGTCCCCATCGGCACTCGACAGCGCGTGCCGTGCATGCCGTTGCTCGGGCATCTCTGCCATATGGAGCAGTCCGTCACCATGCTGCTCTGCTCGATCTCCCGTGTTAGCTGGTTGTGTTCAGCGTCAAGTTGTTTTGAATGCTTCGACCAAAAGCTTTGAAACCTGAACTTGACAATTAAAATCAAATTTGAGAATGTTTATCTTGAGATTCAAGTTCTTTTAGAAAACAGCACGGTGTCCGGAAAGAGAGTGAATAATTCAGTGCAGCTTTTGCATTTAACTAAGGAGGTCCCGAGCATATCTCCGCCATAGATTGTGTGACGAGATGTGTGCGAAACCTCTCAACTCACACACAGTATTCCTGTAACACCCAAAAATGGGCCAACATTTAAAATTGATTAAAATTCGCTGGAATTCAAAAATATTCTAAAGGAAATTAGGTGAAAAACCAGAATTTGAATTGAATTAACGGGCTGGGCTTCAAAATGGGCCAATCTTGGGCCGAATCTCGGCCCAACTCGCCCTCTCTGCTCTCTGTTTCTCTCTCCCTTGCCCGATGCCGACGCCGGCGTTGCTCACCGCCTGCCTCTGCCCCGGTGTCCTCTGCATGGATGCGAGCTGCGATGGAGTTAGCTAAAGATGACACGTAGACACCCACCGCTCATCCCTTCTGCGCTGGCCTCACCGAGACCCTCCTCCACCGCCCCGGCGGGTATTAAAAACCCTAGCCGCCGCCACCTTCTCTCTGTTTCCTTCGATTGAGCCACTCCAGAGCGATTTCGTTCGGTCCATCTCGCTCGCGAAGGCGCCCCGAACTTGCCGGCCGATGCTCGAGCCCCCGGAGCCACTGTCCCGGCCGGAATTGCTCGTCGGAGTTGGCCGTACTGCTTCGGGCATCATCGGATTTCTTCGTCCTCGGTGCAATATCTTCCGATTCTTTCTACCTGTAGCTTCCTTGTAGTCTCACGGTCTTTTCCTCTCGATCAATTTTTCCAGAGCGTCACCGGAGCTCTCCTACTGCCGGTTGCCCTGCTCAAGACCGTTTCTGGAACGTACGTCGTCGAGCTGTTTCGAAGCCGCTCCATCCAATCCGAGGCTTCAGTAAGTCTGCTCGTGTCATCCCAAAGCTCGTACGTTGTCCAATTTGACCGAAACCGCATGATTGCGTCGCTGCCATGTGTTGCCGTGCCGCTCCGACGCCGCCGGCAATGGCGCCGCCACATTCATTCACGGTTGGCTGCGCCGTAGGCATCAACAGACGCGCATGGACGCTACGAATCCGTAGGTAGCACGCACACCCAACGAGAAAGCCCTATAGCGCCGGCTAGCGAGTAGCGAGAGGAAGACGATGATGACGTCAGCATGACGTCATCAGCCCCTGTGCTGCCGCTGAATAGAGCCCCTGACGGCTAGGTCCCACACGTCAGCCGCTCCTTCTCTCTCTGCGTTTTCTCTTGGCCATGTGCCGCTGCCAGGTGGGCCCGTGGCCCACTTGTCGGATCAAGTGGAGGCGCCCCTTCGGAATGCGCCTTCGGCGTCACCGCCTCACACACGTGCCTCCACGGCTAGGCTGTTGGCCATTTGGGCCGGCTCGGCCGGCGCGCCGCACCGTTGGTTGGGTCGCGCTGCTGTTTCTCGCCACGCACAGTGCTGGGCTCGGCCCAGTACTGTTCCAGATAGATTTTTCAGAAGATTAGTTATTTAGAAAATCCCAGAAATACATTTCTAATTATTAAAAATAGTGGATTAGCTCAAAAAATTCTTAGAAAATTCCAGAAAATACTAGAAACACTCCACACCCTAGAAAAATTATGAAATTAGGTTTTGAAGAGGCTCTCAATATATTAAAGAAGATATAAATACAAGAATTTTTCACATTTTTCGATTATAAATCTCCTAGGGGTATTCTGGTAGTTTCACCCTTAGCCATCCCAGACCTCTAGCTTAACATTTCCACCTTCGATCGACATCTAGTCCTGCACATACATTTGCGTACTGTTTAGAATGTCTATTTACGAAAGATTTCTGCTCTTAATAGATGACCAGGTTCCAGAGGAGGGGTATCCTAAAGCTAGCCAAGTTCAATCTACAGATCCTTAAGGCGAGTTAACACCCTAGTTCATATTTATACCCGGTTTCTTAAAGTATCTTGTTTTAAATATATAAAGTGTATGCTTGCTATGCTTGGAAAATGCCCTTTTGATTAATCATGAAATATCATGCCCTGTCCTTGACGAATATGTATCTTCCCTAAATGATTCCTTGATATCATGATTGATTGTCTTGGGTAAAATTTGCTTAGACATGCTTAGGTCTATTGATTTAATCGAGTAACCAATCCCGCACTAGTAAGCCGAAATTTACCGGTGGACATGATATACTACACACCTTGATCATGATGGGCTTTGTGTTGCATGAGTTAAAGTGTTGATGTGTGATTTACGGATTGGGGTATGTGGAAACGGGAAATGGGGATGGGAATGATGGAAGAGAAGGGAGATGAGCAGGGTGGACCCAGGAAATATGCACGATATACCTATGTAAGAGGTATGCATAAGGAAGGTGGAATCCAGATGGAGTTTGGGCTCGTCTGGAAGGGTGTTCATGCGTGAGCACAATAGGAAACCGCCGACCGTTGTACTGTGTGCTTGCAGTGGTCCCTTACACCACAACGCGTAGCCATCGCGTAGATGCGCAGGATTCATGTCTGTGTGACGCATTAGGCCCCATGAGCCTTTTAACCATGTCTTGAGGGGAAGGAGTTTGGGCCGTCTCTTGCGAAACGATCTGACCCTGTCTACCAAGGTGAGCTACAGTGACCAATGCCATCCATGAAACAGCAATCATTGAGTTGGGTTAGGTCACTAGTTCACTGGAACTCGGGGAAGATATATAGTGGTCCACAACGGGGTTTGCCAACCCGGAATGATGGTGTGGTGAAAGAAGATGGGACGGGTATGAATACATAGAGGGTGCCTGTGTGGCTTGATTTGTGAACTTTTGATATAATCTTCCCTCGACATCTTTTTGGAGATGTCCTTTTGAAAATGGCTAGGTATAGGATTTTTATACATGTTAATTCAAAAGTTGACTTTTCTGCAAAGAAAATAAACAAAACTCCACTATATGGCCTTTATCACTATTATGCATTAAGGACGGTGTTAACTTGCAAGTGTGGTTTGATTGCGCACTTACCCTCGCACCCACTCGCCCTTTAGAATATGGAGACCCTAAAGATAGAGACTACGCTTGCCACGAAGAGGGCGATCCAGATTTTGATGATCCCGGCCAGAATTAAGCTCTCCTACAGTCCAGGGATTACATGCTTAGTGTAGGATTGTCAACTGTAATAATGGCATAGCTAGCTTCCGCCTTGTTGAAACAATCTTTTGTTGTAATATTAACGGCCTTGGAGCCAATGGATGAAAAATTAGTAACGAGGCAATGTTACTGTCATCTGCTGTAATAAATCTCGTGCGTTATTGTATGTGATGATCCAGCTAATTAAGTGATGTGTGGCACTAGTATACTGGTCCAGGGACTAGTGTTGTTTCACAGGATGGGTTTCAAAGATAAGCAAATTGAGACCCCGTCAATTCCTATGGTCTTTTACAACCCTTGCACGATTGCACCCTCCTAAATTTAAAATAAAAACTACTTGGCTCAGCTGAAATTTTAAGAACATTTTTTAAAATATCATGTAAGAAAAAGAGTGTAGGTGTGCATAACGCATGAATTACATGACCAACCGTGGAGATAGGATGAGGAGTTCTTACCTAGGGAAAACATTTTCCATACACGGAAAGTTCTCTTAGCCCGAGCTGACGTGGAAGTGGAAGGACCTTGCATGGATGACAGATCGTCTGCTCTGCTCAAGTTCAGTTAAAGAAGCATGCTTGCAGATGCATGCAGCCTATGTATTTATCGCTTACGGTGGTAGCTGCACCTGCACACTACTGCACAAGCTGTTTCTGCTTTGGATCTGCAGATTCATCACCGACAAATTTCTCCTTCCATACATGCTATCTATCTAGGGCAACGCGCGGCTACCATGGATCGATCACGGCACGAGCGTGAAGCTTCTTAATTCACTGCAGCGACCGCAGCATACACCAATACACCATGCAAGGCATTACTGCCATCACCTGCCCCCGCCTCCTCCTCCCTCTATAAAACCTAGCAGCAGCACGCCCTCTCTGCACAGTATTATATAGAGTGATCAGAGACGCATCGATCCATGGTGGTGGCGAGGTGCGGTCGGCCCGCCGCCGCAGCGGCGCCGTCCTTCGTCGTCGTCGTCGTTCTCGTGGTGGCGCTGGCGATGGAGAGAGCGGAGGCGAGACCTATGCCGCCGCCAGCGGTGGCGACAGCCGACGCCATCACCAGCGGCAAGGGCGGCGCCAGCGTGGGCCTGCACGACAAGAAGACGTTCCTAGGCAGCGGCCTTGGAGGGGGGTACGGCGGCGCCGTCGGGGGCTTCGCCGGCATGGGCGGAACGCTCGGCGGCGTCGGCGCCGTCGGCGGCGTTGGTGGGATCGCCGTACCTCTCGGTGGCCTTGGCGGTGGAGGCGGCCTCGGCGGGCTTGGCGGTGGCGGCGCCGGCGGTCTTGGTGGTGGAGGCGCCGGCGGGGTAGGGGAGAGCGGCGGCAGCGGTGGCGGAGGGCTGGGCGAGGGCGGTGGCGGTGGCGGCGGCGGCTGCACCCATCCCTGATCGATGCTGCCTGCAAGCTGCATGCATCCATGCATGTCATGAGGTTTTAAGCACGGTGTACGTAGCACGTTGTTGTAGTAGCCGACCGGTGGTATGATCTTCCATGCATGTTAATTAAGGAAATAAAGAAGCGAATTATCAGCGAGATGCTGGTAATTAGTCTTCCTCCTAGGTTTGGTTTGAAGCATGTCAAGCAGCAGTGTTTGTCTAAGTGTCAGATCTTTCTAGTTTTGTCCGTTCTTCTGCTCTAAATGCGAGCTTGTATCATAGTATGATCATTGCAACACGCCCGAGGTTCAAAATCACAACTCAACTCGTTTGAATCAACACTAATTCATGTAATGCACAGGCCGAATATCTAAAGTTCAATTGAAGCCCACCGGCCCCACATTAATTAGGGTGAGCCCGAACAACATTGATGCCTACCACCGCACACACATATATATACATTTTCATCCTCACTTGGTATAAAATGTTTAGAGAGCGAGGCAGTCGCCTGCCCGCGCGCCCACGTCGCTCAGGCCCAACAGTTGGCGAGCACACGGCGCGGCCTAGATGACTGTCGCCGAGCAAAACCGAAATGTTTGAGCTAAGGTCCTTCACACTAACGGGCCGAGTATAACCGATCATATAAAGATTTGGACAAGTGGCAAGTTTCGACGGTGAGTCGATCGATAAAGAAGAATTTTGTGGGGTCCCGTTGGAGTTTCTATTGTGTGTATTCTCCTGTAATAGAACACATATAAGCCAGATATGTATGGTTCTATAATTATAATAAAGAACACTCTTACTGGCTGCCGACATAGTCCTCCCTAGGTGGCCGCCCTAGGGATGCGGAGTTGTCGTCGGGCTTCTTATAAGCTGATGACACAAACAGGCTGTGTCGACAGACCTATGTCGTCGGTTGGCCAATGACACGTGCATGTGTCTGCAGTTTTTGTGGCTGTGTCGATGACTTTGGCCGTCGACACGGAGTGTGATTCCAGCGGTGCATGTGATAGCACGCTGGGCTCTTGGTATGGCCCGACCTATTTTTTTGTGATAAAACTAGTTGGGGAGGGAGGCCGTCGGGTTTTTTATTGCCTAGGGAAATACCTAGCCGTCGCTGTTATTTTTCCCAGCCGACGCCGCCATCTTCGCTGGTCGTCACCACCGCCGTGCAGCCGACGTTGGTCGTGGTGTCGCCGTGCTCGTGCACCGTCGTACCCCCTGCTCTTCGCTGCTGCCAACGCAGTAGCCGCCCGCGCGCGTGTGAAACCGGTTGTGTCGCCGCCACCCCGCCATCTAGCCGTTACTGCCGTGGCCCATGCTTTCCACTGTTTTTCACGCCGGAGTACCTAGTCGTTGCCCTTGTTGGTGGTCGGTTGGGAGGAACAAAAATTGGCTAGGTGCGGGAGAAGAAAAGAAAGGATAACAAAAGGGAGAGTTTGGGTTCCACCCAAATCCGTGTGAAGAGTTACTAACGCAGGTAATCTTCTATGATTGTTCCTTGTATCTAATGATTATGGTGGGATTTGGGATAAATTGCAAGCCTTAGATTGGAAATTGTAGAATTATATGGTGGTATATATGTGCAGCATCTTAGTCATTGAAATTGTGGCGTTTTTGTCGAGAACCAGGGTTAGGTCATGTTTCGGAAAAGGTGGCTAATGTTTCTAGATTTCCAATGAGCCCAAGAACGCATAATTTGGCTAAGCGCGCGGTTTAGGAAATATGGCTTCCAGAGTGTTTTGCTATCCTGTTTTAGGTTGTGGCGGGTTTTCGATTATGTGATAATCTTTATGGCCAGCTATTGAACAAGTTCATTGCTAAGGGATTACGATAAACCTAAAACCAATTGCACTAGGGGTTGAAAAGGGTAAAGGCTAGATGGTAATGTCGATTTTGTGTAATGCTTAATAAGGGTATCACGTCGGTTGATGGCTATGTCTGTATGTAGGTGTTGCTTCTGGGACGGCTTTGATGTCTCGTCCTCCCGACTCATTTGGTAACTAAGTCAAGCATATGTTAAATACATGGTTTGTTTGATGCTATATGACTATGTGGTTCGATTGTTTTTATTTGGTTTTTAGGTAACTGATGCCATTAGCATAAATGGGACTTTGGGAAGTAGCACATCGTCAAGAGCATTCACTACCTCTCACATAAACATAAATGAACAATTTTACTAGTTTGACTTAGATATATTAATTGCTTATATCATTTTAATAACAATTTGGAATGAAAGGTTATGTTAGAATTGTATTTCTTAAGCCCTTGTGGGTTGCTTTGTTTATTGGCGCATTGGGCTCCACCGTTGCCAAAGATAAGGTAATTGTTAGTGATGTTCAGTTTTCATTGAGATGGAATAAGTACTCGATTTTTTTGTAGTTTTGGTGGAGGTTAAAATTTAATATATTGTGAATTTTATAAATATCTGTGTTATCTCTGTAGTGTGGATTTAGATAAAACAGAGGAGGTGCTGTCGAAATTTTATAATTTTTGGAGAGTTGGTAGCATTCTGGGTTCTCAAGAAACTGGAGTGTTGCGATGAATCCTTCACACTAACGGGTTCAGTAGCTCCATACCATTCATATATTGGTCCTTGAAAACTTCTCTGGTGCTTGCGAATAATATGGACCGTCCATCCCTTCGGATCGGACAATGCACAGTAATAGGTACGAAGGCAAAGGTACAAAGGTACCCACAGAGGTACACAGGTACGGAGGGTAACCAGGTCATTTCACATCAACTTAATTAAGGGCAAAGCCGTCTTTTCTCTCTCTCGGCATGCCCTGCGGCGCCGGCGCCGCAGATGGAAGGCGCGGCCTGGCGTCTCTGACGAGGTCGCTGACCGGCGGCTCCCGTCCAGGAGAAGGCGATGAGCAGCCAGTCCTTGACCACTCCAGCGACGTTCATGGTCAGCGCCGACGTCTTCCCGACGAGAAGGAACACGGCCAGATTCAGCGCGAACGCGCATAGCGAGTTGGTCCCGAACACGAACACGTCGGGCCGGCCGAGCTCGCCGCCGCTGGCGGTGCGCATCCGCGGGAGCTCGACGAAGTACCATGGCACGGCGAGGAAGAGGAGGCAGCAGGGCACGATGTAGTAGAGCGAGGTGATGGGGTTGAGGGCGACGCCCCTGGAGCTGAGCAGGATCTGGATGAGAACGAGCGCGTGGCAAGAGAGAAGAGGGAAGAGGGAGCAGGAAGTGCCCGGCGAGGGCGCCATCGACGAGGCCAACACCTCCGGCCTCGTCTCCTCCCCGAGAGCCGCGCTCCCCCCGAGGCTCGCTCAGATCAAGGAGAAGGTCTCCGCGGCCAATGCTGACTCAGACGAGCAATCCGGCGAGCCGTACATGAAGCTCGTGTGCACCGGCGCCGGCGCCGCCGCGCACTCCAGTCCTTCCCCCTGCTGCTGCACCGGCGGCGACGTGTCCATGGCCATGGCCGCCGGTGCCGACGCTGACGCCTTCTTAACCGTCTTCAACTAATTACCCACTAATCCTCAACTAATTACCCAACTGCCACTTGTTACAAATTTTCCACTTCCCTAAATGCCCTTCTATGATCGACGGTCCACGTCGAGGTACCTCTAGGTACCTCGCAAACACCGTAGCAAACCTCTCAGTTGCCTCTTCATCATTTGCCATCACAATTGCTTCGATATTGTCTGATATGCTATTAGCATTGTTGAAATCTTATTCTTTTTTGTTTAACCATACCAAAAAAGTTCTAAATAACAAAATGTTATCAAATATACAATACTTTCAATTTATTTTTTGTATTTCTATAAAATTTATTATGTTAAATTTACCTAAAGAAACATTTTAAACATTTAATACTTAGCTTTAAAATATTTTAAAAGGTTCATTTAGATGGATACACACTTAATACCTGTTTTTTATTTTTGAAATGTTTACATTATTTAAACAGAAAAATATATTTTTCATCAATAGCATATAGGGTAACAATCAGGCAATTGGAATAGCATAGAAGAGAGAATTCATGTAAGGTGTTTGGTTGATCTGCAAATGACATGTATGGTATTTTCCCGTGATATATCCTAAACATATAGTGCACAGTTTGTCTGAGACATTCATTCATACAAAACTCAAAAACAAAATTTTCTATCACTTAAAGAGATCGTGAGAGGTATATATGACGTCCTTAACAATGGTAGCATGTGAATCTGTACATCGATGAAAAGACGGACGTCAACTTAATTTTAACCGACTAGACTAAAGACTGAAATAAACTCTCTGGAGTTCAGGCTCAAATCAGAGGTCTCAACTCTGACAGCCTCTGCTGAATTAATCTAGCATTTGAAGCCATGGCAAACCGAGAGGATGATGATGAGGATGAGCGCGACGATGATGCCGAGCACGATTAGCTTGATCTTCATGTTTTGATACCACATCTTGCGCCGCACCAGCGTGCCCTGCTGCCTGAAATCTGCTGCCTGAAAAACGCCCAACAGTATGCGTTATACTAAGCATCCTATACATCATTCATTCATTCCATTTCACTGCCATAATTCTGACAAAGATATGATATATTAAGGAGTAGTTTCAAGTTAATGCGAAGACAAATGGCTGAACTTAATTTCGATCACAAACCTGGTCATGAAGCTGCTCGGTCCTGGTGACAAGGACGTCGATCTGCTGCCCACGGTCAATTACCTGGCATGGATGAAACACATGAAAACCACTGAAACAACAACCGATCAAAACGAAAATCCACAGCCAAAACATCAAGAAGATGTTTATGTTGAAGTATAAGTGAATTGCCCGTCTTTCCCCATCAGCTTAGAGCATCCCCAGCTCCCTCCGTATCAGACAGGCCTCTAAAGTACTGTTCACACGCACAATTCAAATGACAGGGGGAGAACAGTGCGCTACCTGGCCTGGGCGGGAAAAATTTTAATCTCTGCACAGTACTTTATAGGGTCTCCTGGGGATGCTCTTAGGCTTTTGGGTGAATTGGTTAGGGCATGCAGCTCAATATGGTATCAGAGCCAGAGGTCTAGAGTTCGAGTCCTGGCCGGCGCAATTAAATAAGTCGCCCACTCTATTCCACGTTTGAGGTCTGAGGGAGCCTCCACGTGCGGGGGAGTGTTAAAGTATAAGTGAATTGCCCTCCTTTCCCCATCAGCTTAGACTTTAGGGCATGTAGCTTAATAGTTTCAGAGGTAAAACCCTAACAAGGAAAGGCTAAAACTTTGTTACACAGATCCATTCATGCAGGCAGTACCGCAGTAGCAAGGGAATTAAGCAGCGGTTGGTTAGTACTTAAGTAGCTACCTACCTTGTCAATGTTTTCCATCATGATGCCCTTAACCTCGGAGACCTGAGCTTTCACCTTCGACAGCTTGCTGACCTCCTCGGGGTGATCCATGCAGTACTGCATCTGCTCCTTCAGCCTTGGCCTGTGATTCCAAGGCTACCCATGAACAACGAATCAACGATGAACGAACACATGGCAATATGGCATGCAGTTTTAAATTCCGAATTTTAAAAGATGCTGGGGTACCCGAAGTCTCGGGTGAGGCTGTTGGCTGCGGCCGTGGCGGCTCTCCCTCCTCCGTATCTCTTGTTGAAGTCGTCCTTGGCCATGTCCAGGAAGGCCAGGGGAATCTGACGCCCGCTTGACTCGCTCGCCACGACGCAGTATGCTGCAGTTTTTGCTTTCCCAGTGAGCATGCAGCGTAGGCATTACAAATGAGAAAAAAAAATATTCAAAGTCTTGTGAAATATTTGGCTTGAAACAATTTTTTGTATTGTTTGGACTCTCTAAGACATCTCAAGACGTCAAAACTTTTATATATTAAAATTTTCGACTGCTACTTTCAGCCGAAAAGAATGAAAGCGAGCAATGGAGCAAGGGGCAGAAAGCTGGTGCAGAAGCGAGATGCCGAGGCTAGAGCGAAGGAGCTTCAGGCCGAGAAGAGAAAGCCGTTTGCGCGGACGAGGGACGATCCTGAGCTTGACGCCATGCTCAAGAACAGGCCCAGACGAGGTGATCCTATGACTCGTCCTGTCAAAGCCGAAAGGTCCTGGATACCCAACAGTTCTGGAGGAGTTGGGACTTGGGAGGCGATGAGAAGACGAAGGAATGTGGATTCGAGAAGGCTATCTTCAGGCAAAAGAATGAGAATCGAGCAATGGAGCAAGAGGCCTATCTTTGCTGTGTCTCCCATCTGTGAGTGTCCCTAGCTTCTCCCAGGAAGCCAACTGGCCAAGGAAGGTTAATTGTGGTCCAGTGCCCTGCAAAGGAGGGAGCCTTGTAGTAAAGTTTCTCATGTGAGGGAAGCATTAAGGTAATGTTAGTTTTACTAAATGAGTTGTCTTTTTCTTTTTCTTTTTCTTTTTGCTTCCATGTCTCTGGCTTGATTCTATTGCCTGCCTTGTGTTACAATCATGTGTTTCTTCAGGTTTGCACCACCAAGTAGGCCTTAATGTGCAAAACTTTTTGACGGAAATTAATGTGCAGAACTATTATAGCTAGGGAGTGATGCGTGATGTTTTTTCTTTAGCATCTAGTTAGCCAATAATGAAAATTTAGGATTTCTAGGGAATAACTTGGCATGGAGAGAAGGAACCTAAGTTTTCTGATGAACAAGCTTAGAGACAGCAACAAGGAGCATCAAGTTCGGGCTAGTACGATTTCTGGTTTCGACTGGCATCATCTTTTACACAGAAATTCCATACTTCTTGTTTTTAATTAAATACTAATTTTTTGTCTTTAAATCTAGCACAATCTTTCTTAAACTCCTCTTTCGCCTGCACACATAAAAATAAGAGTTGTACACAGTTGGCAGCAGATAACTAGTATACCTGAATATTGGCATAAGCTCAATTATCTGAACTTGCAGAGATCATATCTAGCATCTGACAGGTAGAATGCCTCTTAACATATTCAGCTCACATCAACCAGGAACCAATCTTTATCTAATCTACGATTTACGAAGAACAGTAGATCAGTGCTTCTAGTTGATCTTTTCTTTGGTCTGGTCTGACGTAATCCAACCGAAATCATATTTTGGCCAAAATAGTCTTATGTTAAAGGTGTAGCTATTGTGCGGCCCAGAGCAGGCACCGCCCAAATGATAAACAAGCGCTAGAGCTAATCCAAAGGATACTGTTGAAGCAATCACGGTTCAATAATACCAACAAGTGCTTACGAGAGGGATCAAAGTTGCCCCCAAAATTGCATAGCATAATACACGTCCAAAATTTAAATTTGATCTCAAATGTCAAAAACGAAGCATCAGAACTGTTGAAAAGTTTAGTGAATTGTCTACCCTTCCCCATTAGCTTAGGCATTTGGGTGAACTGGTTAGGGCATGCAGCTTAATATGGTATCAGAGTCAGAGGTCTTGAGTTCGAGTCCTGGTTTAGACGCATTTATTGTCCGCTCCTATTTTCCACGTCTTGATGCCTGAGCCTCTATGTGAGAGGAACGGTTGGAAGTACCAGTGAATTGAACTGTCCATCCACCCTTTGGATCAAAATTGCCCCCAAAATTGCATAGCATAAAACACGTCCAAAATTTAAATTTGATCTCAAATGTCAAAAACGAAGCATCAGAACTATTGAAAAGTTAAGTGAATTGTCCACCCTTCCCCATTAGCATAGGTTTTGGGTGAACTGATTAGGACATGCAGCTTAATATGGTATCAGAGTCAGAGGTCTTGAGTTCGAGTTCTGGTTTAGACACAATTATCGTCCGCTCCTATTTTCCACGTCTTGATGCCTGTCTTGAGTTCGAGTTCTGGTTTAGACATAATTATCGTCCGCTCCTATTTTCCACGTCTTGATGCCTGAGGCTGTAGGCTTTTTGATGAACTGATTAGGGCATGCAGCTTAATAAGAACACATGTGAGCATAATTTGTTTTTGGAGCAACCTTCGCATGAGCATAATTAGGGGTTGTTCTATTTAGCTTACCTGACATAACTCCTCTAATTCCTATCTCAGTGTACTAGGTAGAAATGCACAGGAGCAACTTGTTGAAGGAAAAGAAGTTGAACGGCGAAGAACTGAAGAAGCTCAGGGTAAATAGGCATGGTGAATTAAGTACTTACCGTAGCCGTCATGGGCAAGGAAGTTGAAGGTGTGTCCATCGCAGGTGTAGGTGAAGCGGTTGTTGCCGGCGGGGAGCTTGTGCAGGCACTGCGCCGCGATGTCCCGGAAGTTGCCCGTGTACGCCGTCTGCTCCGCCAGCACCACCGTCCCGCGCGCCACCATCGCGTATATCAGCGCCCCGGCCGGCGCCTCCCTCTGCGCCATCGTCTTGCTCCTCTCCGGCGAGGCGGCGGCGGCGGCTAGGACGACGAGAGACCAGAGGATCGAGCGCTTGCTGCTCTTCTTGGCCACCACTCCAGAAAAGAAAAGGAAGAGGGAAAAAAAGAAGCTTTTTTTAGCTTTGTGGGCAAGCAATGCTATGCTGTGTCGTCGTACCAATTGATTAACAACTTATGTCCAAGTTGTAAAACGTCATCGCTGAGGCGCCATCTCGGAACATGTCAAAGCTGGTAGGGTTAGTTCTAGATGGAGTTCGATCAGAGCCGTCCCTTGACTAGGATTAGCAAAGCGTCCTTGTCTTCCCGCGTTAATTCAGCTAGTTTTCTTGGACGACCAACCTTCGACTTCTCCTTAGATTAGTTTTTAATGTGCTGCAGGTAAGGTAACAGTAGAGAAGCTGCCTTGATGAGGTTAGTAAGGCACCTTCAACAAATCTGACCTTTATTTCAGAAAAAAAAAAGATCGCCTTTTCATATTTGTTTCCAGCTTCAACAAGATGGTGATTCATGAATGAGTTAATGGACAACACATTCCCGAGATCTGCAATCTTGTTACTAGCATCTAGCATGTCTTCCAAGACATCAGCTTTCATGTTCTGGATCCTCAAAAGACAAGATCTTGAATAGCAGTCAATCAGTCTACATAACTGAACATTAAAAAATGGGTCTTCACTTTTACTTGGCTTCTTGTAGAGAGCACATTGCTGATCATTACCGGAGCTGTGTTTTGCTGACCACACAGCAACACAGCATGCAGCTCTTGCCAACTGCCTGGATAATGGTCATCAACACCCAACAGCTGAAACGTATTTCTGGTCTGCAGATGGGAAACAGTACAAATTATTGACACATCATTCTGATCGACTCTTAGGCAACGTGTTTCTTTACTAAGAGTTAAAAGATTGCACCTCAGAAACAATGTTAACCTTAACAATATGCACAGCTAAAGTTGCACTGCAATATTATATTGGTCACCAAGTTTTTCATCCCAAGGCCCACAGACGTGTATGATACAACATTCCGTGTTCTATGTCTAAATGATACAACACAGCCGTACAACAAACTCTAGTGGTGATGTTCTTACGTGTACAACATAGCACAGGTTAATGGAAGCTGCCTGACAAGATGGTCAACTATGTGTCAAAACCATGGCATGTTACCAGTAGCAGTCCACGCATAGCACAGCTCTCTCTCAGAAAAAAATTGTGTTTACTTGCACTGTCTTGGCTGAAAGTTCTCCTCTGACAGGAGCAACGTCATAAGCCGCTGCAGCCGTACAGCCCCACGACCAGGCTTAAGGAGAGTAGTATTTCCAATGACCAAGCAAGGGTCGCTTCCGTTCTCTCGTGTTCCAGCACACCAACCTCCAGGAGTGAGCATGTCCTGACCACGGAACAAAATCTCTTTATCTATCCTGTCTAGCACTGGGTCATCTGCATGAAACTTCCGAGCAAATGGTGCATCACTAGCAACCATTCTGTCCAAGTCATCAACTGTGAGGTAGTGTGGATGCTGCTTTGGAGGGTTGTCCCATGAGATGTAGTGCAGGTCATGGTTCACGGTTGTGTTTTTGAATTCTTCGGCGTTGCAGACGACAGTGTGAAAGTAACCTTCTGGCGACGAGATGAAATTGGCATAGTACATGAGTACTGTGCGGGGTAGATTGTCCCAGCCCCATATGCAATATTCAACAAAGGACCTAGATAGTGCCATCCAAGCAGAACCTGCAATATGATAGAATTGTCAGATGCTTTCCATCTCTAAAGATCAGTTTTAAAACAAATATTTATTCCTTGAAGCCCAAAAGCTTCTAATAATTTCATAAAAGCTATTGAAATGCAATGCTTGATTGCTTGCTAGGTTCAAGCAAGGAAGACAAAAACATTGATTTCTTTGTTAGTTGTTACACACCTTGCACAATAAAGCAGTAAACTGCAGTTAGCCTAATGTTGCTAAGAATGTGCATGCAAGCTATAAAGGAGATGCAGACCCTGCATCTTACAGGTTTTAGTAATCTAGTCAACCTGCCTAAACGTGGAATGTTTATGCCTGATAATCTAAGGACTATTTGACAAACTGGGATCACATAATCCTCTTGGTCTAGAGAGAAGTCAAAAACTGTATTTATGATTTGAACCTTTTGTAAGGAGAAACTATATTTTGATGACAAATCTCATTGATACAATTTATGAATTGAGTAAATGGGAACAAAGCAGGGTGAAAGAAGGGACAAGCTTTTAAATTGATGACAGCCAATTTATGCACTAGATTTTTTTTCCACAAAACAAAAACCCTTTTTCTTTATGAGAAATGCTAATCTTGCCACGCAAAGGATGTAAAACTTGTTCATCCAGGCAAAGATAACAAAATAGACTATAAAAGTCCATACATTCAACTAGATGATATCATTATATATCACACTACTGGCACAACAATGGTATTTTTATATCCAGGGAGAGTTTTAATGTGTACAATATATTTGTTTCCAGGAAAGAAACATAGACAAACACCACATTTCTATGTAGGGTTTTGCAAGATAAAATACCTTAGGTATGCTCATAACTCATAGGTCATAATTGAAATTATTCAGTAGTCAATTTGCAAGAGCAAACTACAAGATAGACTAACATGCACAAATGTATCGGCTATGGCAAACAGTAGAGATATTTCTGTGATGATTTATCCTAAAGCATGGACCTTTTGACTAGTTCCATCAATCTAAAGCATTGAATGGATTTGAAGCAGTGTCCTTACCAGTGAAAAGTTTGAAGGCAGTCGGCACGCTCCGCCGCTGAGGTATCCAGAACACATCGGCCTTGTTCTTCATGTACAGACCTGGGTCGATGATAACCGGCTTCGCCCTCTGAAACCTAAGCAGTCAGCCAGTCACAAACAAGAAATGCATTGGCCTGATCAGTGACCACCCAGAGTGAACAATCAAAGTAAAAGAAGCTAGGAATCAGCACACAGTCACGCACTCCTTCCATCCGATGTTGCTCGTATGGTCGATAAAGTTGAGATCACGCGGCAGCCTGGAAAACACATGAATTAGATCTGCAGCAAAAAAAAAAGGTCAAATGGTATGGCACTCATTCTCAGCAGTTGAGATGGATGAAGAACAGAAGAAATCCATATACCATCCTGCGTGACGAGCGGGTAATCGGAGGCAGAGAGGTTGATGAACCAATCCCACTCCGACCTGCCGGCGCCGTCGTCGCCCCACAAGAAGGCGGCTGCGGCGTGCAGGGTGTTGGCGACCATGGTAGACCCGCGATAGGTGATGAGGTTGGCCCGCTCGATGACGCGCACGTTCCCGGAGGCGGCGATGACCGGGTGCCCCGCGAGGTCCGCGGCGACTTCCCGCCGGTCGGAGTCCGGTGCCTCGGCATCCAGGTGCAGGATGTAGAGGTTCCTGGGGTGGTAGAGCGCGAGGAGGACGCGGCGGAGGGCGGAGGCGTCGCCCGCGGACCCGGAGATGAGGAAGGCGATGCGGGGGAGCGAGGCGGCGGAGGCGGAGGAGGGCGGGGTGGGGGCGAGCTTGTGCTCGACGAAGAGGGTCCTGGAGTGCGAGGGGGAGGCCGAGGGTGAAGGGAAGGGGAAGGGGAACGTGGTGAGTACGAGGAGGAGGAGGAGCGAGAGGCTGGAGCCGACGGCGAGGGGGAGCAGCCACCGGCGGTCAACGGCGGCAGCGGAGGAGTGGGGGATGGGCTTCATCGCCGGCGACTGGTGGGCCCGACGAGCCAGAGACTGAGAGGATGGGAGGAGTCAGGGCTAGTAGACCGACTAGAAAGACTAATGGACTATTAGTGGAGGCCCACTGGACTGGAGTAGTTGATCAACATTAGCTAGTCCCTCTGGTCTTTTTCTGACGCTTTTGACTTTTGAACACGTCTTATTCAAAAAAATTATGTAAATATCATTTATTTTATTGTAATTTATTTTATCAATAAAGATACTTTAAACATGACCTTTTTTGTATGTTTGCACTAATTTTATAAATAAGACGAATGGTTAAAGACGTGCTTAAAAGTTAAAGGCGTAAAAAAAACAGAGGTAGTAGTTACGAAATCCATTTTCCAATGAATTAGAGTATTAGACGGTGTGGATTTGTATAGAAAACTATAGCCATTTTTTTTCTAGCGGAGGTCGGAAACCAAAAAACTAAGAAAAGTTGCATCACTGAAATAGGATAATAAGCATTATTAGCTCTAAGAGGAAGAAATAGATCGATTGTCTTTACGCAATTGCTATTTTGCAGGCGCCTGCAATTAGTCAAAACGTGCAGGTGCAAAAAAACCCACTTTCTTTCTACTGTTTTTCCACATTTGCATTTATGGAAAAAACGCTTCGCGATAGTGGAATTTTTTATGCGAGATCGATTTTTGTGTAGATATATTTTGTTTTACGTTTATTATAGATTTATTTTGTTTCCTGTTTATTATAAATTTATTTTTGTTTTCTGTTTATTATAGATTAATTTTCTTTTTTGTTGCATCTGAGGCGCAAAAAATTCCACTTTCTTTCTATTGTTTTTCCACATTTGCATTTATGGAAAAATGCTTCGCGATAGTGGAATTTTTTACCCGAGGTCGATTTTTGTGTAGATATATTTTGTTTTACGCTTATTATAGATTTATTTTGTTTCATGTTTATTATAGATTTTTTTTGTTTTCTATTTATTATAGATTAATTTTCTTTTTTGTTGCACCTGCTGCGTGGCTTTAATTTACATGGTGTGCATAATCTGCTGTGCTGCATGGCCAGCGGCTGCAGGCGCCTGCACAGCTGTGAGCTGGTGCCTCCCTTGTCTTTATCTTCTAAGACGATTGAGGTGGCGCAGCGAGTGAGGAAGAGAGGTTGGTTGAGATCCAGTCACCTCCCTCATTGCCGGCACACTTTGGGCCGGGGAAGGGATGGGGGGTTGTTGGATGCCGCGCGGGTGCAGGGGTCGTACGGTGGTAGTCTAGGGAATAATTTAGGATTATGTTGAGAGAGTTCCGACTGCCTAGGGTGGTGGTGGTGATGGCCGGGAAAAGCTCAGGGTTTGAATTGCGTTTAGGCGGTGTCTTTCTTAGAGGAGATGAGGATGGAGTTGTGTTGGTTCTTCATTTGTTCCTTGCAGATTTCATAGTGGGGAACTCTTGCTGGCAGGAGCAGGTGCGATGGCGAGCTCCAGGCTTTCAATCCTCTGGCTACGACCTTATCAGACAAGGAGCTCTACTATTTGGTGTTGTGTTGTATATGGATTCTTCGATAACAGTAGTAAAATAGGTGTGAGAAGAGCTTGGCGATGGATCTTGGCCAAGCATGCTATTGACAGGGTGAGAGACCTTTTTGAGCAGGCTTAGTTCCGTTGTTTTTCGTGAGGGTGAGGATAGTTTTGAGCTTGTTGGTGGGAGAAAGAAGTTTGGAGTGGGGTTCTGTGCAAGGAGACTTACGCGAGTGAGCCTAGCAATGGTGGCAACAACAAGTGGAGGTGATTGTTTGATCTGGTCTTCAATCGGTGTGGTCGTGATGGAGTTTTGTGCGTCCTCGATTACATATTCTTGGTGTTGATATGTTCCTCCGCCCCAACTGAGGGCAATGTTGCAGACACAAGCTTGATTGGCAATATCGACCTCATATGCTTTGTCCTCGACGTCGGCTGTGATCGGAGAGCTTCTTTTATGATTTATTGATTACGCCTTATGCAAATCTCCTTGTTCTCTTGCTGTTTGCTAAGGGCATTATAATAGAAAAGTTGTTCCACAAATGAAATCAAGTTCTTCCTTTCTTAAAAAAAGGAGATAATTATTCATACGTCACTGCAGAAGTCTCCAAACTAAAAACTTCAATCACCGAAGGACCTCACAGTTTTGGGTTTGGGAACTTCTCTAGTGGCATGCATGTAGTAGGGATGGCAGAAAAACCCATTGGGTCGGGTACCCATGGGTACTTGACCCAATGGGTACGGATATGGGTAAGAAGTGTTGTACCCATGGATTTATCAGGTTTGGGTATCTGAAAATATCGGGTCTAGGCTCGGGTTCGATTTCACACCCATGGGTTACCCATGGATGCCCGAAATAAAGAAAAAGAAAAATTAAAACCAACTGATCATCCAACCTACCTCCTTGGATTTATCGGGTTTGGGTATCTGAAAATATCGGGTCTAGGCTCGGGCTCGATTTCACACCCATGGGTTACCCATGGATGCCCGAAATAAAGGAAAAGAAAAATTAAAACCAACTGATCATCCAACCTACCTCCTAGCCCAGCCCATTATCGGCCCACTCCCTCTCTAAATACCAAACCCTAACTTCCCCAACCACTCCTGCGCCGCTCCTCTCCCTTGCCTCCCACTCCAGCGCCGCCCCTCCACGCTACCTGCGCCGCCCCTCTCCCTCGCCTCCCACTCCTACGCCGGCAATGCCTCCCCTCGTCCCCTCTCCCTCGCCTCCCACTCCTGCGCCGCCCCTCGCCCCCTCTCCCTCGTCTCCCACTCTTATACGCCCCACGCCCACGGAGCGCGAAGTTGACGAGGCGCCGCCCCTCTGACGCTCCTCCAATCTGCACCGCCCCTCCCACAACTCCTTCTCTCATCAGCATTCACTGCGGCGACTTGCTCCACAGTCTCCATGGCGACAGTTCCATCCACGCCGACGACATCCCCTTTCCTCACCAGCCATGTCGGTATGTCGCTGCCTACCTCCACGCCAGTGATGAGTCAGGTTTCGGGTATCCGTCATGTTTGGGTATGGGCATGGATTTATACCCACGAGAGGTTTCGGGTTCGGGTATGGGTCGTAACTTCGAGTTTCGGGTTAGGATATGGCACAAGCGGACCCGAAGATATCCACCCGATTGCCATCCCTACATGTAGAAACATCACCCCAAAAAATGTATTATAGTACTATTGAGAGTCATGGAGTTTGTACGTGGTACCAAGTATCATCAAACGAGTATTATTTTAGTGCACAATTTATAATGCTTGTTATACTGTTTCAAAACTAGCGGCATGTACATACAAATAGATGATTCACATTGATTTTCCTCTGTAGGAAAATTATCAAGTCTACTTAATCATCACTATATTCTTTCTATAACTTTCAAAACAAGGTTGAATATTATGATTTCAACGATGAAATCTAATAACTGGCATCGTAGAGTAGTTTCCAGTATGTATGATCTACATCAAAATTTAGGGAGTGCCTCCAACCTAGTGGCTGGTTGTCGCACTCGGTCATGAAGCCCACCCATTGACCGTGTGGCTTGCTAGCCTAGGAGACTAGCCTAGGGGCACCCCACCAGCATCACCATTCCACGCGCCACCATTAGCGCCCAAGATGTCTCCCTATGCGTTGTCGTCTTCCTCCGCTCCAACGAAGCGTCTAGCATGGGGCTGAAAGCAAAATCATATAAAATTTTCTTTTGTAAAATTTCAATGTTCCAAACAGAATATTAAAAAAGTGATGGATACAAAATTACAACTTAATTTGTCCCATGTTCAATAAAAAAAATATTTTGTCTTTTAAAAATTAGACTTAGCAACCTTTTCACAATAGTACATATAGTTTGTATCTACGGAAATAATGAAAATCTAGAACAAACAAGTTATTTATTTATTTTTAGAATTAGATTAAAGTTCTACGCTCTACATATCATAAGACATACACTGTATAGTATATATCTTAAACATGTAGCATGTTTGTGTTGATCCAAATCAAATCTATGTGTGGTCTAAATGAATAATCTTAGTCCTACCACTAGTTTATAAACTCATATACGTTATTAAATTATCCTAACCACAAGATCAACGACTATACTCATTTTTCCAGCTTTCAAAATAGAGAGGAGTATTACAATCCCAACAATAAAATTTATACATCCTAATTCTGTAAGGGTTAAATTGCATCCATGACATTGAAAAATTGAGATATTCTAGAAATGTCACTACAAAATTGAAAAATGCTCATATAACATTATAATATTAGATTCCTTACATACATGTCGTTATCAAATCTTTCCAATCTTTTCGAACCAAAGTACCCCTCTTTCCTTCTCCAACCTTTCTCTCCATTTTTTTAATCCAGTGATGCCTTTTCTCCCTTCTAGTCTTTGGAACACTGCAGGGAGTTCCACCACTGAGCTAGTCGAGCCACGAGCACCAAACCATTAACAGAAAGGACCACATCATCACCTGTCTATTCCCTACGGCTCGTTTGGGAACAAGAATCCCCGCGGGGATCCCTGCTAAAAACCGGGGATAATTCCCACACGGCTTACTCCCCCAAGGAAACTTTCAGAGCCATTTGGTAGACGCACAGTTCGGGAAAATCCCACCCCATCCTCGTGGAATCCCAGGGAAAGAAATCAACGCCATCTCACTCGAAAAAAAATCCCCGTCTCCTCTCAACTCTATCCCCCCTCTCTCTCTCTCTCTCTCTCTCTCTCTCTCTATATATATATATATTCGTATAACTTCGTATAATGTATGCTATACGAAGTTATTACGCGATAACTTCGTATAATGTATGCTATACGAAGTTATTACGCATGAGTTTTAATTTGAATTGAACCAACACCGATAATTTCTAGTGGAGACTCATCACCAATAGTAACATCATCATTTGTAACAGCAGTATACTCAGAAAGGTGGAGCTTCGAGCACGCGGCGGCGCGGGTGGAGCTTTGAGCACGCGGCGGCGCGGGTGGAGCTTTGAGCAGGTGGCGGCGCTGGAGCTCCACGAAGCAGGAGGACGAGGCCAGCAAGGATGGGGCACTTGGAGGGCGACGTTGTTGGGCTCTTGCCGACGGCGAGAAAGAGAGAGTGGGGAGTCAGTGGATGTGGTTCGTGTGGGGAATTTTTTTTGCTATAGAGATAGAGACGGGGAGTGGGGTGGGGAGTGGGCCCAGGGAATTAAAATAACAATAAAACCCCATGGGGGTTATTTTCACAGTTTTTTTTTTACCCCTGTCCCCTAAACGAGTCCTAAATCTTGCTATCTCTTTCCGTCCCACATTGTTCCCTCCTCCTAGCCTTGTCCACGGATGAAGTGCCACCACGCCACTTAATCTGCATCGAAAACCTCTATCAAGAAAGTATGCTCGACAAGGGAGAGATGGAGCTACGCTAGTAGTGTCTATTCAAAGGGACAACAACAATGATAAAGGGGAAGGGAGGTTTTTAAGTGGCAACAACAGGATGGTCCTATCATCACCTGGCTGCATCATCTCTAGGCTAATCGCTTTCCCTTACGCTGGTCACAGCGCCACCTAGCTATGTTGCCTTGGATCTTAGGAGTGGCACTCCAGATCTAAGAGCTTGAGAATGTGATAGAAGGAGGAGGGTGCCGTTGGAAGATCGTCGTGCGAATTGGGGGAGGCCGGAAGAGGAGAGGGAATATTATACACAATTTAATATAGTTAAATCTACAAGGAATCTAACATTAAAGAGTGATTTAGATAAATGCCAGTATAAATTTGTCATTCATGTGTCGATGACGTGTAAGACATGGATTTACATATTATCTATACTCTAAAATTCTCTAATCGATAACTTGCGGGGACATATATTCATTAACCTAACTTTATGACGGCGTTAGAGTTATTTTCTACTTTACGGTATTTGCAAGATTTCCAAACTTGACAGCGACACCCATGCAATTTTCCCATTGCGGAAAGGTTGTCGTTGAGCAGTTTCTCAAGCTTGGATCATGGGAATTTAACCTTCGTAACAGAACATAAACAATTTCTTAAAAAAAAAAAGAGATGGATTCACGTCCACAACTTAATTTATTATTTCAAAGAAGTTAGTAACACAGTGCAACCACGTTTTTCACAACAGCACAAATGCAGTTCCTTTGCACGGAAAGAATGAAAATCTAGACAAAACATACATTATCAATATGATTGAAGCAGCCCCACACTCCAGCACTAAATAGTTGCTAGCTTGTGAAAGACCCTCTCTAAAAAAATCGGTGCAAGAAAGTAAGAAACATAACTGATGGATCCATCTAGCTTAACAATCTGCACACAACACTCCAGTTCAGTTTCGCAAAGTACTGAACCCAAAAGCATTTTATGGTTGAATCACCCATGATCATCACCACAAGACAGCACCGAAAGTGCAAGAGGTTTGATCTATCTTATGAAAGACTGGAAGGAGCAGATCATCCAGTACACAAAACACCAATCCATGCTAACAAATCACACCTGCAAAGTGCCCTAAAGTGCAAGCTTTAGTTTAGAAAGGCCATATGCAGACACTGGAAGGAGAACACATTTTGACATCAGGAACACACATGCAAATGCCCTTGCTGAAATCAAAAAGGGCAGTGTAAAGCAACGCCACAAGTGCAGAACCTCACCAATAAATAGAGCCGAAATGAAGCCTGCCATCTTCATCTTCACCACAGCAACCAGCTTGAGCAAAGCAAGCACAAGGAGCTAGCTAATTAATTAGACACCATGAAGGCTTTCTTCCTCCTGGCGCTCCTGGCACTGGCGGCGACGGCGAGCGTCGCGGCGGAGCGGTGCTCGGACGGCAGCTACGAGCCCTGCGAGGAGCAGCAGGAGCAGATGAAGATGGGGTCGTGCAGGGAGTACCTGAGGCAGCAGCATTGCACGGCGTCGGCCGGCGTCACCGGCTGGCTGTGGAGGTGGGAGGCGGGCAGCTGCCAGGCGCTGCGCCACCAGTGCTGCCAGCAGCTGTCGCAGATCGAGCCGCACTTCCGGTGCAGGGCCGTGTGCAGGGCCTTCCGGGACGTCCGCGGCAGCTTCTTCGGCTCGCCGGAGCTGGGGCAGCTGGGCAGGGCGAGGCAGGTGGCCAAGAGCCTCCCCTCTATGTGCAACATGTACCCCAGCTACTGCAACGTCCCCAGCAGTGGTCCCTGCTACTGATCTTAAGCAGCTTCGATCGTGTCACATGTCACCATGTGTGGCCAGTTAATAATTGGATAATAAACATGAACCAATAAAGTTTCTATGTTTGTTCTTCTTGTGCGTCGCTTGGCAACATTTGCACATGTATTAGAGGTCTAGATGGCCGAATATTGCCTCGACACGATCTGATCGATCTGACCCAATCCATCTTGCATCGGGCCGGGATCCCAAATACTTGCCGTGCTCGAACTCAATCCAACCATCTGGGTCCCTGGCCTGCCCCGAACCTGAGTAGAGGTGAGGGGGAGTAGAACCTAGGGTGTGGGGCATGGAGGCGTGGGGGAGGGACACCGCATGAAACAATATCAAACTTGACGACTCGAACAGGAGAGACTAAAAGAAAAAACTGTCAAGATAAGTTAGTCTCAATGACCGGTCATTGAGACAAGACCGTCGAGACAGTTAAATTAGTTGAGAGAGAAAAGTAGTATTGTTTACGGTTTGGCCGTCGAGACAGCTTCTCTCGACTGTCAATATGGCAACGGTTGAGAAAAACAGTGTTGCCGCCTTTTAGGGCTGGACGACATTCTCTCGACGACCACCTAGAGGTCATCAAGAGAAAAAAAAAAACCCAATGGGACCTGCCAACTATGGTGTGGGAAGCACGACCTCTCTTGACGGCCTAATTGTTGCCGTCGAGAGAGGTGCCAGCCCCGCACCGAATCATGGTGGCCAGGGATGGACCTCTCTCAACGGTTAGCCTTAAGCCATCAAGAGTACTTATTTTTAGAAAAAAAAATAGCTTTAAAAGGAAAAACAATTTCTAGTAGCTGCTGCATCTGCCAGACCCAACACCTACAACATATATATTGTCAACGACTAGGAGACGGGCTACACGGGCCGAGCTTATAAGGTTGGTGTGAGGCTCAACGACATCCCTTCCCCTGACACGATGCTTGGGCCGTTCGAAGGAAGGCCGGGAGGTAGCCGGGGCTAAAAGATGGTGACACAGGAGTTTTTATCCTGGTTTGGGCCTCCATTGCCGAATAACAGCCCTACGTCTAGTTTTTGTTTTTTTACCGAGCTTGAAACAAGTACACCGGGGGGCTGGGCTTAGGGAAGCCTAGGCTCTAGTACAATAAGTGCTCTGGGCACTATGTTCGTGTTCCTAAAGTGGCTACGTGAGGGAAAGAACTCCCTCCTAAAACTATCAAGTCCTACACTAGTGCTTATGCGCTAGTCCTACTACATTGGAGTTCTCTTGTTATGAGTCTTGTCGCTGGTTGACTTTAAGAGTATGAGATTCGCCTCCCTGGTTTTTGCATCTTCGGTTCCTATTATAGGCAGCCCGCTTTTGTTCGCTGTAGACCATCGTTGAACCGTGGGGGTATGCCTTATTACCTGTTGGACAATAGTGATCTCCCTCTGGGCTGTTGGATCCTTTTCTTCATCCGTCAGATAATAGCGTGCGCCCATCAGTCCATAGCGAGGGGCCAGGCCTTTTTCTTGTCGGACGGCGCGGATGACTGACCCATGATAGGAAGAGCATCTTTTGTCGGTGATTATGGTAGGCATGTTTTGGTATCGGGGCTGAGTTGATTTGGGGCATCAGCCATGCAGTGCCCATTGCGGGTGATGAGACACAACGTGTCCATGCCTCGAGCTTGGAAGCTCGGCTGCGAGCTTAGGAAGCTCGAGCTTGAGCCAGAGAGCTCGACCGTGAGCTTGGGAAGCTCGTGAGGGTCCCTTCTTGGGCTGACTACTTGAGTGGGCCACATTGCACCTAGGTCATCTGGCTTTCACCGACATATAAATTTCCCCACGTTCTCACATATTCATCAACAATTTCACATTCCATCAAATGCACACATACAACATCAACATATGCACCAAAATATCACAATTCATATCCAACCATCAACATTCAAATTCAACATCATGAGTACACATGCACATCAAGTTTGATCACATCCAAAATGACAATTTCCAAAATGACGCTTCGCCTCCCTTGGCCTATAAAAGCCCGGGGCTTTTACCATACTTCCTCAACCAGTCTCTGATCCAGTTTTCATCATCTTTCCTTCTAGTCCTTTTGTTTCCATGGCCTCTCCATCTCGCTTGACACCCTCGTCTGAAACCCCAAACCCGCCGGCCGATCGCCGCCATCCTCCGCTTGCCGTCTCTCCCATAGCTATGATCGTCATGGAGGTGACGCCAGAGGTGTTGGAGACGCTGTGGGTACAGGCGATCATCGCCGCCGGCGCAGAGTACACTCTCTTCTTCTACTTTGGAGACGAGGAAGAGCTTCTTCCCGCCCCAGCCCTTCGCACCGAGGTGGAGCTATGGGCGGACATTGACACCGCCATGGAGGAGTACATGGCGGATCTGGAAGCCAAAAAGGCCACAGCCAATCCTGAAGAGGAGGTCAAGCCCTCGGGCGTTGTCCCCGATGTTGCTAAGGAGGATAGCTTTGGTGACGACACCACTACCTCCAGTCGCTCCAAGGAGGGCAGTGCCGACGGCGGCGCATTAGTAGCTTTAGCTTTTTGGTTTTTATTACCTTGTTATTTTTCTTCCTTTCTTTTGTCCCAACGCCGAGCCTTAGCTCACTATGTTGTCGTTGGCCTCTTTGTAATCAGCTTTGATGATGCCCTAATGAATAGAAGCATTTTCCATGATCTTTGTGTGTGCATTTTTCTTAATTTCTTAAACCAACATGATCAACGTGTCCCAAACCTTTGTCTTGTAATAGCCAACCCACAATTTTATTGTAAGATGCTTGTTGGTCCTAGCCGAGTGGTTTTGAATTCGACTGGCTCGATTTTTCACCATCAGCCATGTTGAAGTGCTCCACGCCCTGCGCTCAGCTTAGCCGAGTGGTTTCTTTGCCCGATTGTGAGGTTGAATCAAGGACCCACCTGGAGCTCTTATCATCTCGAACTCCAAATTGCAGAGTGGTTGCTATGCCTACTTTGTGAATCCCAGGTCCCACCAGAACACTTCACCGGAATTCTGGCCCAAGCCTAAATTGTTCACGAAAGTTTGAACTGTTCCCGCTCAAAGAGGGTAATTTGGTTCCACGGTTTTTCGAATTCCTAGGCCCGAAACAAACTCCACAGGTTTTGTCTTTATTTCCAATCTGTGACTACTTATCCTCCAAGCCTCATTGCCTTCTGCGTCGCTAGGGTTCTGAATTGTCGTGCTCCTACTCCCACGCCGCCGCCGCTTGTTCTCGTTGCTTGGGTCGCGCCGCCACCACAGCTTAGATATCACTCTGTTTCCAGGTTTCTCCATCTCTGCCAGCATAGTTCTCAAACCTTACGCAACCACCTCCAACGATGTCTTTTGCCAAGGACATTCCTACGGCCGATTTATCGGAGTGGGTGACCTCCGTAACAATGGAGGAGCGTCTGGAAGAAATGGTTGCCACCGGAGTTCTCCCGGCACAAAAACTGAATTGCTGGTGCCCAGCCACAGGTGAGTCTTCTCCCACTCCTCAAGTTGAGGAGATTGTCGTTTTTAAATCCTTCTTCTAGCGTAGCTTTGGTCTCACTGCCAGTGTGTTTCTCCACAGTATTCTTAATTTCTATAAAATTGAGTTGATGAATCTAAACCAAACTCCATTTTGAAATTCTCCACCTTCATCCATCTCTGTGAGGTTTATTTGATTGTATATCCCCATTTCAATCTTTTTCGCCATTTGTTTCTTGGCGAATTTCAAAATAAAACATCCTGAAAAATTGGGGGATATACAAAGCTACGCTTGAAAGCTTGATATACAAAAATTTCTCCACCTTCAAGCCTTATCCCAATAAAAACGCTCCCAAAGTAATTGGGGGCGCGGGCTTCCAGCTTCGAGACGGGATGAAGAAGCTTCATTTCTCCATTCCATTCTGAACATCCATGAGCTGGCACCAGGAATGGTTTGATTGTGCCAATCTCAATCCTTCTCTCCCTTCCTTTGACGGGCTCAGACCCAAAGACTCTGCCTCCTAGTCCTCAGTCCCCTCAGCAGACGAGATGGGTTAAGTTCCCGATCATCTGAACATTATTGATAAGTGCAAGACAGAGAGCCTAACCGGGATCAGAATTATAATTAATTTTGTCCGCCGCTGAGTACAGCCCCTGAAGGAACACGCTCACCCCGGGTTTTAATTCACGGGAATCACTGCTTCCACTTAGGAATTCCCGAGCATATACCAGAGGATGAACTGCATCCTCAGCTGGCTGAGCTTTTTGCCCTGGGCACCCACGTCCAGAACGACGGTTGCCCAAAACCTTTAAGTGTACGCAGCTGCCACCAGAGGTAAGTCCTAATCGACCATCAACGTTTGTCCTTTGATTTCATGATATCTTCTAAAGCTTTGCATACTGTCAATCATAGGATCGGCGAGTTTTCTTCTCATATGCTCCGCTTCCTGACTTGCCTCAACACGAAAATTCGAGGTAGAAACGACCTGCAAGCGACTCCACCAAGGAGCCTAGTGCCAAAAAGGGCAAGGGCCCCTCAACAAAGAAAACAACAAGCAAGCACACTAGCCCATGGCGTGCGTTGATCGAGAGCCCGACGTTCCGGCGCTTCGCAACAGGTCGACCGGCTCTACCACCATCGCAAAACGATGTCCCACCAGCGCCACTTTCAAGGCCCAGCTCCCAAGATGTGCTGCCGCTAAAAGCCAGCTCTCAAACTTTAGCCTCTTCGAGCGGACAACTGCTCGGAGAGGCCCCAGATTTAAAAGAAAGAAGTCCAATAGGTCAGTTTCCAATTGATTCCGTGCTTTCATTTTATTGTAATCATGTATTGCTCATTTCCTTTCACAGAGATCCTGGAGTGCTGGAGAGCACAACCGAGCTGGCCAAACCGCATGAAGAGGAAGTGCCGGAAAGCGCGATCAAGTTGGCCTCGCCGACTGCTTCCCAACTTGGGGAGGCCGAGGACGGCACCGAATGGATGCCATCTTCTTCACCGCCACCTCAGGCTCAGCCCGAGGTGGCCCCGAAGACTGCCCCAGCACCAAAGGGTGCAGAGCCATCCTCCAGTGCGGCTCCTGCTGCGTGCAGTGTTCGCCTAGTCGGCCGACTAGGCCGATTAGTCGCCGCCTAGTCGCTAGTCTGCGATAATCCGTCCCGTTTAGGGGGTAGTCGGTGCATTAGTCGGAAAATCCGATTATAGTCGGTCCTAGGCGGACTAGGACCGATTAGTCGGGTGGGCCTGGACGGTTTTAGGCGGTGATGGGTCGGCCTAGTCGGTGACTAGGGGCCCGACTAGGGGATGAGAGCCCATCGGTGTTTTGTATGAACTATAAACTATGTTGTGAATTGTGACCATGATTCTCTCAATGCCTTTGTGAGTAATGACTAATGACTATGTGTCAATGCCTTTATGAGACCAATTATCTCAATTTTCAATTTTTCATGCTTAATATGTCTATATATGTATTTTGTGTATTTAATTTAAGGGATAAGTCATATATTTGGAGTTGTAAAATGATGTATATGATAAGTTGGATACTAATATTTTTTATATTTTTGGGAAAAATAAAAAAACGACTAGGCCGCCTAGTCTCCGTCTAGTCCGCCTAGTCTCTAGTCTGTAGGTATCCGTCTAGCACTTGACTAGCGTTTAGGCTAACATTGGCTGTGGGATCAGAAGATTCAGAGCTCTCCGACATTGGAGCAGAACCCCTCGTGGAAGAGATCTCACGGGAGCCTCCCACTCTTCCACTTCCTCAGGCCTCATTCAAGACCCAATGGCGCAATGTAAATTCCTAGTGGGAAGTTATCGACGATGATGAGGAAGAGCGAGAGCGAGAGCGAGAGAGAGAGAGAGAGAGAGAGAGAGGGGGGGAGGGAGGGAGAGAGAGAGAGAGAGTGAAATGAGCACTTCAATTATTCCCTTAAATGTGCTGAGTTGATCCACGTAAGCCATTTCTCTACCTTTGCTTTTTGCTCACGCAGAGTCTTACGTCAACATCTCCTATTTTCAGAACATGGAGAAGCATTCCAAGTGGAAGTCTGCATTCTTCCGTGAAATGCCCTCCAAAAAGGAAAGTTCAACAAGCACGTGGCCGAGGCAGCGGACGCTCAAGCGAAGTTCGATACCCTGTTGCGAGAGCTGCGGGCCCGTTCCTCGGCATTATGGAATGAGAAGATGGATATGGTCGACCGTGTGGCAGCTGCGCTTTTGAGCAGAGTACTTCATGCATTTGCTTCATACTACACTACACCCTTTTTCATTCCTTTGGCTAGATCGTGATCATGCACTCGCCCAGCTCTAGAGTTAATATTCGGCACTGGAGAGAGGAGCTCCAAACCAGGTCTAGGCTCAACAAGGCCCAGCAAGAACTGGAAGGTGTGAGAGCCTTCTCAAGCTCTCCTTGTTTTTCCATGCTTGTTGGAGATCTCGTAATACTTTTGTCCTTCCCTCCAGAGTATGAAAAGAAGACGCAGGTGTAGTTTGATGTCCTCAATGGACAAATCAAGTCTGCGGATGCAACCTATGTACAACTCCGAGAGGTGTCCGAGTCCTTGCGGAAGCTTCTACTGTCGGAAGATGCAAGGTCAAGCAACACAAGTGAAGTCGTGATTCAGCTGAAAGGGGTGTCGGAGAGGCTGACGGCTCACTAGAAGGAAACAACAATCACTAGTACGAGCCAAGCATTGGCCACTGTGAAGTCTCAGTATCCTCGAGTTGAGCTCAACACTGTCAAGGAAGGCTTCGCCCGTACCGTCAGTGCCGATCAGGTGGACACCCTTATGGAGGAGGTCTGTGAAACTTCTGTCTCTCTAGCAAAAAATTTAGACCTGGGTCCCTCTAAGAATTGTATTGATGGGCTAAGATAAGTCTGAAAACTTGGCCTATTTTTCATTTATGACTTAATGTCTGATTTGACGATTATTCTGATTCTTGTGAGTGGGTTTCCTTCCATTTATGAATTCCACCCAACTAGTCTAGCCCCCGAGCGCTTGTGAATATGCTCGAAGCCTTTCTCGCGTGGGCCAATTGGCCTAGAGTGTCAATCTTTGAGTCGGAGCTCCACTACTTAGAATAACCAGTCAGAAGAATAAAAAAGATTAAGAAACATGCGCAAAGGCGCACCAATTAGGTGTAGCCCCTGACTTACTGCGTAGCCGAGAAATCCACTAGGTAGCAAGTAAAGATTTAACTCAGATGTAATCGATAATAGAAAAGCCTTTATTGAATAAAAAGATAATTGAGTACAGAAATTTAAAAAGATAATAAAAAGATAACTGAGTACAGAAAAGCATTTATTGAATAAAAAGATGCAAGACAAGCATTACCTGGGCTATGTGTGTTGATTTATGGCTGACTCGGCCCACCTCCTGTTAGGTGATCTTCACGGCCCACTATGGATACCCGAGGTCCCACAACAGACAACATTGATAGCTGTATGGTTGACCTGCCTCGCATACGCCTTACTCTGCCTCTTGGACGGCAGCTGCGAGGAGGATCCTCCGGCAATCACATTGATCACCTCCAAGGGAGCAGAGGTGGTGGCGGCTGTTGCTGCTATGGCGGTGGTGGAGGTGGGTGTAGCCCCTTGGCCATGATGAGGGGGAAATGCCCACCTCCTCTCTTCAAACTCTCTATAGCCAGCCAGAGTCTTGCATTGCCCTGAGTCATTGAAGAAATTGTACCAGTGGTAGTCGCAATAGAACCTTCGCTACTCGGCCCTTCAGGTCCTAGGACCCTCAGGGGCACACCTTGGTCTCTCTTGCCTTTGACTCAGAGCTTCTTCACAAGGGGCAGGCCTTCCTCTCTTGGGGCTGTTGTGGAAGTCTTGCTCTGCCACCTAATTCACCCTCTTCCCCTTGTCCTAGGTCCCTTCTTCCTTTTGGGGGGCCCTGCTAGGTCCTGAAGACTCCTTCGGTTGCTCTTCTCATCCTTCCCAAAGTGGTGGGAGCTCCCCTCTGATATTTCTTGGTATTTCTTCTCAGGGTGTCATCCTCCGCCCGAGCATACTCCTTCATCTTGGAGAAAAGCTCTTCCACCACCTTCACTCCCTTGCGGGACAAGCGCTCCGCCAGCAGCCCTCCCTAGAGCCCACACTTAGTAGCATTGATGACAGTGTTGTCGCTGATCCCACTAATTTGGCATTTAACCTTGAAGAAGCGCTAGAAGAAGCTCTTTAATGTATCCCCCTCATGCTGCCGAACAACGTACAGGTCGCAATCCTCGTTCTTCCCCTTGAGGTTCCCCTGAAAGTTGTTCAACATCTTGAGTGGAGCTGCGACTAACTCTTGATTGACGCCGGATCGAGAAGCCCCTTCGCCTTGGTGTCATCATCTCCTCCCGCAGTCTCCATGGTGGTGTCGTAGACGCGGAGGAACTCTCTTGGATTAGTCTTGCCATCATATGGCTTGATGGTGGGCATCTTGAACGTCTCTAGGGCAGGCCATCATTTGCTTCGCAGCCGTTGGCACAACGGATTGGGGTCGTCGTCCTAGGCCTGAGTCCCCCGAGACCAAACTTCATCTTCAGATCTCGCAGGAACGGGGAGCGGGCTGAGAGCGCTCCTAGTGAACTTGGTACTTGAGAAGCTAGAGCTCCTTCAGTAGGAGGGCATTGGCGTTGATGAGTGCTTGGATAGCAGGATCAAACCTCTCGCGGAGTGGCCTGGATAGGGGTTTGAGGTCCCCCTAGTGGTTGGGACGGGGGTTATGTCGGTGACGAGAACCATTTAGCATCGTGGGAGTTAGTCGTAGGCTTGGTGGGAGCGAGTGTTACTGGCGCTGAGGGGGGCGGGTGGAGTCGTGATAGTGGTATGCCGGTTCGCCGCCTTCTTCCGCCGCGCGCGAGGCTGGCACGCCATGAGTGCTGCAGGGACCAACCCCGCCTCGGCAGCCTCCCACGGAACGCCATTGTGTGTGGTGGTGCTTGGTGCAGCGGTGCTCCCGGCGGCGTTGGAGAGGGAACCCCCGGCAAGATGGGTCGAAGTCTTCTTGGGAGGCATACTCAGGTGGTTTTTGTGGGATTTTTCTTCTCTCGGGTTTACTCACGATGGTTTTTCACTCAGGCCCCCACGGATGGCGCCAGTGTCGTTGGCCTGAACCTAACAACCAATTTCTAAAGGGTTGCATCGTGGAGCAACTTAGCGAAGCATGCGAAACAGCCCGGGGAAGCAAAACTTAGACAAATTAGTTAGCCAAGAATTTGTTGCCTGCCCTTGTATTATCCTACGACCCCCGTAGGGACAATATTTACATTTTCTGATATAGCCCCTTCGACCGAGGGCAAAGCAACGGCCAAGAAGTCTTTTTGTGGAAAAGACTTCGTGGCCCCTAAAGGTCCGGGGCAAAAATCTAAATGCCCCACCGTCTTAGCCAAAGAATGTTAGAAAGGGGATTATAGGGGATCCGATTGTTATGCGTATCTTTCTGACACGCGATATGATTCTTAACGTCTGTTAGCGCTTGTACTTACTGTGACCTTGTTGGCGCCAAGTGTTGCTACTTCCTTTGGGTTGGTACTTCCTCTTCTTGCATCCCAATGCAAGGGGATGCGGATCCTCTGACGTCGTCTTTTTAACTACAGGGGAGCAATCAGCTTGTTTGAGGCCACAGGATGTCGATCGATCGATCGGCTCACGGTTAGCTACTATTGTCCACTTACATGCAAATCTAAGCATTTTTCTCTCTCCTCACTCAAGGAAAATCAGGAGATCTCCTTCCAATGCAAGATTTCAAATGTTGGGCAAGGTCAGCATCTCCCTCCTGTTCCTAGCCAAATACTGACATTCTGTCACTAGCGCCGTGGCAGTGATCACGTGGGACACTGGAAGCTAGTACTACACTGGTCTCCTACGCTAGAGGCAGTCGGTGACGAGAACCATTTAGCATCGTGGGAGTTAGTCATAGGCTTGGTGGGAGCGAGTGTTACTAGCGCTGAGGGGGCGGGTGGAGTCATGATAGTGGTATGCCGGTTCGCAGCCTTCTTCCGCCTCGCGCGAGGCTGGCACACCATGAGTGCTGCAGGGACCAACCCCGCCTCGGCAGCCTCCCACGGAACGCCATTGTGTGTGGTGGTGCTTGGTGCAGCGGTGCTCCCGGCGGCGTTGGAGAGGGAACCCCCGGCAAGATGGGTCGAAGTCTTCTTGGGAGGCATACTCAGGTGGTTTTTGTGGGATTTTTCTTCTCTCGGGTTTACTCACGATGGTTTTTCACTCAGGCCCCCACGGATGGCGCCAGTGTCGTTGGCCTGAACCTAACAACCAATTTCTAAAGGGTTGCATCGTGGAGCAACTTAGCAAAGCATGCGAAACAGCTCGGGGAAGCAGAACTTAGACAAATTAGTTAGCCAAGAATTTGTAGCCTGCCCTTGTATTATCCTATGACCCCCGTAGGGACAGTATTTACATTTTCTGATATAGCCCCTCCTACCGAGGGCAAAGCAATAGCCAAGAAGTCTTTTTGTGGAAAAGACTTTGTGACCCCTAAAGGTCTGGGGCAAAAATCTAAATGCCTCATTGTCTTAGCTAAAAAAGGTTAGAAAGGGGATTATAGGGGATCCGATTATTACGCGTATCTTTTTGGCACGTGATATGATACTTAACGTCTGTTGGCGCTCTGTACTTACTGTCCTCCGATCTTGTTGACGTCTAAGTGGTATTTCCTTCGGGTTGGTACTTCCTCTTCTTGCATCCCAATGCAAGGTTTCAAATGTTAGGCTAAGGTCAGCATCTCCCTCCTGTTCCTAGCCAAGTACTGACATTCTGTCACTAGCGCCGTGGCAGTGATCACGTGGGACACTGGAAGCTAGTACTACAACTGGTCTCCTACGCTAGAGGCAACAGATATAGCCCCTCCAATAAACGTAGCACGCCTATCCTCACATTGCACAAGAATCTAGGAGTATTATTTTAAGCCCCGCCGTCCTCGTCCCTCGCCCTGCGTCTCTCCGGGCTCTGGCCGTCGAAAAAGTGCGCCAAATGGCGGTGCAGGTGCACGTGCTCGTGTTCCCGTTCCCGTCGCAAGGCCACATTAACTGCATGCTCCACTTCGCCGAGCTCCTCGCCGGCGCCGCGGCCTTCCACGTCTCTTTCCTGCTCACCGACCATAACCGGCGCCGCCTCACGCGGCCTCCCGTTGCCACCTCGCGGCGCCTCCGTTTCCTCTCGATCACCGACGGGCTCCCGGAAGACCACCCGCGGCTGCCGTCCAAGACCCGCGTCATGGATCTTTCCGCCTCACTCCGCGCGGGAGGCAGCGTCGCGTACCGCGCCCTCCTTGCCTCTCTATGCGCTGACCAAGGCTCTGGCTCCGGCGACGGATTCCCTCCGGTGACATGCGTCATTGCCGATGGCATCATGCCGTTCGCCATCGACATTGCCGAGGAGCTCGGCGTGCCGGCGCTCGCCTTCCGCACGGCCAGCGCGTGGAGTGTCCTCGCCTACCTGTACGCGCCCAACCTGCTTGAGCTCGGCGAGCTCCCATTCCCTGGTAGGCCCCGCCGTATTACATTTGCAGGTTTACGTGTGTGTTCTTGGTGCTGTGTTTGTGCTGGGGTATTGCAGAAGGCGGGGATCCCGATGAACTGGTGCGCGGTATGCCAGGCGTCGGCGCAGAAAGCTTCCTACGGCGGCGAGACCTCCCAGGTGCTTGCCAAGGTTGCAAAGTTCGCGACGACCCTATGCTGCAAATGCTGGCCGCGATCACCGCGCATAACGGCAAGGCGGCGCGGGCCGTCATATTCAACAGCTCGCCGTCCTTGGAGGCGCCGGCGCTCGCGCACATCGCGCCGCTCATGCGTGAGGTCTTCCCCATCGGCCCGCTCCACGCCACGTCCAGCGGGGCGACGGTCAACCTGTGGAATGAAGATCGCAGCTGCATCGAGTGGCTCGATGGCCATGCAGAGAGGTCCGTGGTGTACATCAGCTTGGGGAGCGTCACCGTCATTTCGCAGGAAGAATTCGTCGAGTTCCTGAACGGGATTGTCAGCGCCAGCTATCCGTTCCTATGGGTGCTCCGGCCTGGTATGCTCGGGGCCAACCAGGGCGACGCGCTTCTGGAAGCCACGCGCGCGGCAGGAGACAAGGCGCGAGTGGTGCCCTGGGCGCCGCAGCGCGACGTGCTGCGCCACCGCGCCGTCGGCTGCTTCCTGACGCACGCCGGCTGGAACTCCACGCTGGAGGCCGCCGCCGAGGGCATGCCGACGGTGTGCTGGCCGTTCTCGTTCGACCAGCCGACCAATAGCCGGCTCGTGGCCGCCGTGTGGAAGACGGGGGTCGACATGAAGGATGTGTGCGACCGGGCCGCCGTCGAGAGGATGCTGAGGGAGGTGATGGACGGCAGCGGCGCCGAACAGTTACGACGGTCGGCGAGGACCCTGCAGCAGGCAGTGAGGCGGGACGTTGCCGACGGAGGCTCGTCGGCGACACAGTTCAAACGGCTCGTCTCATTCATCAAGGAGCTCAGTGCGCGCCCCGTAGGGTGAAGCGCTGAGCAGCAGGAGTCTATGCTTGACGCCTGTTCCCATGGTGGTTCTGGACTTCTGGTTCTTATTCGACTATCTGCTTGATTTATTTGTTAACTTCAAGAGTTTCGTGAGTGACTTAATTTGATAGTCAAGTCTTTTGTTTTAATTGTTTTAAAGAGCTTTTAAGTATGACTTCGAGCGGAAAAATGGATGTAAAAAATCAAATTATTTATATTTTAAACGAATAAAATCAACTTTAAAATAAGTCAACAAATTTTAAAACAATGGTTGTAGGGGAGACATCTTGTTTGACCGACCCGGACAACCTTGTGCCCCGAAGCCACCTTCGGCCAAGCACGCGTGGTACTTCTGTACACCTGCACACCTAAAGTCAACTACAGGCTAGCACTTTGTGTGTGGTCCTTCATGACAACAACGAGCCTTGAAGCTAATTGTTAGCCAACATTTTGAGTGGGTCCTCTCGAACAGTCGCGCGCCCAAAAGCAAACTCTGGGTCATGCATTCCATGCAGGTCCTCCTGCGCACCCGCACGCCCTAGAGCTGACGTCAGGCGGTAGCACTCCCACTACAGGAAACGAAAAAAAATTTGACTGCCAAAAGCTAATTCAACGGCCAAATATTAACAGTCGAAACAGGTAACGTAGTCTCGACGGCCATAAGCAAGCCGTCGATACAACTCAAATCTGGGGTCAGTGTCGACGGCCCATAAATATCCGCCGAGTTTACATGGGAAAGGCCCACGTAAAGCTTGGGTGGCGTGACGGCGTTGTGAACTGCATGGGCCCCGGGTATCCTCTACAACGCCCATAAGGGAGCAGATAGGGGGCGATCCAAGTCGGTTGGCCGAAGATGGAAACCACTCAGATCACGCGCAACTTAAGCCGCAAGAAAGGATCCGAGTTTATGGGATATCCTTTGTTTTTCTAGCTTTTTACTGGATTGCAATTATCTTGGTATTTGCAACTCTATTGTTAGTCCATTAGTGAACTGTATGTGTCAGGTTTGTCTTATTTGGCTTATTATAGTGAGAAATGTGCATTACTCTTGAAATTCTAGATGGAGGATAACAATATAGATTTTATTTCAGAGATAAACTTATAATAGATGTTAACCGGAAAACAAGATGTTATATCAAGGACTATGAATTTCAGTAGCAAGATTAGATTGTCAGCTTCATAGAAAAAAGGCATATTGATTAAATGAGAATGGTAAATTTGCATACCTGGACCATAACACCCTGTACATTTGATCCATGCTCCTAGAAGCTTAAACAAGTATTTAGCAGAGATGAATACCAGATTTCATAATCTAAACAATAAATTTGTAAGGCTAAGTTCAGTACTGTACAAACCTTCATAACTTTCTTGTGAACAAATATTGAACATGAAAAACAGAGAAGTGTACTGAATATTTCATCCAAATTTTAATTTAGAATAGAAAGAGTAATTTCAGATTATCACATGTTCAGGCAGTTCACCATAGAACTAGAAATAGCAAATTACCAAGCTAAAGATCCATGGCCAACATCAAAAAGTACTTGCATGAGAGTACAATTCTAAAAACATTAGGTACAAGAAAATTGTAGGAAATACCATGTGGATGTTGAAATTCTAAAAACATCTGCTATAATCCTTTCGCATGAAGATGCTGATGTTGGAAGCAACAAAACACCACCAAGCACCATGAGAAAAATACAACTGGATAAGCAAACATCTGAATCCACAGAAAGCTAGCAGGAGTGTTGCTGCTATGAATGTGAAGCTACCGACGTGCAAATTGTAGGATATCTGTTAAAAATCTGCTTAGAATATCATGCTTGAAAATGGCTGAATAAAACTATCTTAGCATTTGATTAAAAAGGCATTTGTACAGAGCTATAAAGATGGACGGATTGTTGTAATAGAATATTATGGTTGGATATCTGGTTAATCCACACCAACTGACTGAAAATAAAACAAGGAAGCATATAATGGCATCCAACTTACTTGCTATGTGGAAGTAAATTAATAGACCAGACGAAATATAGCTCATACAAAAAAAAACCTTTTGATCTAGATAGAAAGATGGAAATATTGAGAGTTCAAGGACTTGATATTTGGCTATTGAACACTCTTATCATTAGACCATCCAACCACTATATCATACAAAGAAGGCTAGCACTTTGCGTGTAGTCCTTCTTGACAACAACGAGCCTTGAAGCTAACCCTAAGCCAACATTTTTGAGTGGGGTCCTCTCGAACACTCGCGCGCCCCAAAGCAAACTCTGGGTCAACACTCCATGCAGGTCCTCTTGGGCACCCGCACGACTTAGAGCTGACGTCAAGCGCTAGCACTCCATGCGGGGTCCTCCAGGACATGATCAAGGAAATGTATTTGACTTGTCATGGTATCAAACTCCTTATGGTCTTGCAGCAAAATCCTCTAGCTTTGGAAGCAAACTATTCTACACAAAGACCAAAAGTAAGAATAACAAATAAATAATACAATACAGGGATGTGTTTGAAAAAATTATATAAAATTCATAAATAGGTTGTACTCATTTTTCTAGATTTTATAAATTTTAAATGAGAATTGTTGAACTTTTGGATCAACATATACTAATTTTCTAAATTTTAATATTTTTCTAACCAATTAAAATAATTTCTGAAGTTAATTTATAATTTTTAAAGCCCATCGAACGCTGCACTTGCTATGGGCCAATAGCGGACGCAGCATACGCAACCCATGCACGTACTCTCTCTCCTCTTTGACATGTGGACCCCACCGATACGTGGGCACATGTGTCACCGGCGCACCAACCGAACCCGGTTCGACTCATCTTAAAACCTATTTGACCTCAACACGAATAGATATGGTACGCACGGTTAAAACCGAAGGTCAGAATCATGCCACGTCACTACTTTGTCCCTACGACCTAGTAGTACGACGACGGTGCCATGGCCAGCATGGCGAGGTCGTCGCCAGAGTTGGCCGATCCGAGCGTGGTTTGTTTCTGTAGCTAGCTCTTGACCTCTCGTCCTCGCGCACCTCCTGGGACAAAAATCCATCCCTCTCTGGTGACCAACAGACAACAGCGCGTCAGAACCTTCTGATTACTTTGGTGACCCCTATTCACTTCGTTTGCAACTACTGTCAATTCTGACTTCCTCAGAATGAACCAACGAAGACGGTAGTTTCTAAGAGCATCCGTAGAAGATACTCTTAAGTCAATTCTGACTTCCTCGGAATGAACCAACGAAGGAGACAGTTTCTAAGAGCATCTGATAGAGTGTCTGATGTACAGAAAAATAATCTTTAATAGTGTAGTGTAAAATGTGAACAAATTTAGAGGTAAGGATAGAATGAGCAGCTAATAGTAAAATAAAGAATGGGGATAGAGGCTCTGGATACTCTAAGATCCCTAACACACCTCCCTTTCACCTTAAAATAAGGTCGCAGAGCGCTAGGGCCGTGCGAATGCCCAGCCCCGGCCCACGGTGGCACAATGGCTCTGGCCTAATCCTCCGCGAAGATGAAAACGATGGCGGAGGCCAATTATCTGCAGGAAAAAACTTTTCCTTATATCCAGAAAAACTGATATGAGTTTTTTATTTATCTAAAATATCAGAAAGTACCAACGCGGAACATTTGAACCTAGGAAAAATATACTCCGTATCAAGTATTGGTCATGCAAAATAAATTTTATGAAAAAGTATTTCATCCTTCAACTATGATGGTGTATACATTTGACCCCCTTGACCTATGAAACCGGCTATTTACCAACCATAAGTATGTTAAGTGGTGCGAATAACCCCTCGCAAGTGGCTTTAAGGATAGTTTTGTCGCTAGGGGTAGTCCAGGATAAGTGGTATTGCTAGTTTTCCAGATAGATGGATACACATGAAGAGAAGAAACCGGATCGGATAGTGCCTTTACCGTATTCGTATACATATTATTTTAACGAATACGAATACGAATCCGAATATCTGTCGAATATGAATACGAATCCGAATATCTGTCGAATACGAATACAAATCGGAAATATACCCAAGTCGGATCGGATACGGATATCCTTCAACTTTAACAACAAATTTTGGCATGATAAATTTGCAAAATACACATATGGATGTCATATATATATGACAAAATCAACAACTCTAATAGCATGTATAATATTGAAACAAAAAAGATGAGAATAGGACGACATAGCATAGCTATCGTCAAGTCAATAAGCGATCAAATTCAAACATTTATGGTTCATAGCTAGTAAAATCACAAAATACTTATGTCTTATAAAGTAGTACAATCACAAAATGTTTAGATGACATTTGTTGTAGACATGTAGTAGGTCATAATGAGCTATGTGCTGTGTCCGGCAGTGTGCTGTTTGCAATGAGGTCTGAGGAGGTAAGTGCATGTGCGTCCGTGTGGCCACGTGGGCTGTGGTGGGCCGGCCCGGCTGTAGGCTGTAGCACTAGCACAGTAGCAGGCTGGAGGGGAGTGTGGATATTATTTTTGTATCTGGATAGTATCTGTATTTGTATCCGTATCCGGTCCAATTTTGCAAACCATATCCGGTGGAAAAATCTAGACAGTATCTGTATTCGTATAAGTTTTGTATTCGAATATTAATATCATGGATATGGATATGCTATTTTTCTAATACGGTAGCCGGATAATTCGGATTATCTGTTACCAGATTCCACCCCTAAACACATGGCATTTCCTATTAAAATAATTATATACATAGGCGCCACATGTCGTTTCTATTGTAATTCACAATACTCATTCACAGTCGCAATCACAAAAATCAAGAACATAGATGTAGATAAAAAGTCCGACACGATATTCTTTATTGATCTATTATGTGTATCTCTTATTGATTTTGCCTAGCCTATAATTTGTTTGTGCCCATAATAACCCTAAATAAAACCCTAGTTAGGGATGGGCCTACTGGACCCTTTTTATCGTAGGGTTACAACACTCCCCATGGGTGAAACCGTAATATGCCAATGTCTCATTAAGAATTTCATCCAAAAACCCAATGGAAAAAAAAGGAATAGCAAAAAAGAGGTCATTACACACGCATGCTACACAACAATATTGCCTCATTAAAAACCATATTATGAGAAACTTCAGAAAAACTCATACAAGGTAAAAGGAGTGTACAATGATATCTAATGGGCAACATAGAATTTGATACCACCTGATGTGATAGGGATGCCTAATCTTCCAATAGGTAAGGGTAATTCGATTTGTTGAAGTAAACAATTCGAACTTCCGATCAAAATAGTTCGAAACCTGCAATCGCAAGACAATTGCTCCGTTGGTTGTCAACCGTCTCAAGATGTGATTGACCTCGTGTGACGACCTGCATATTTATCACAAGCTAATAGTCTAGCAAGACCATTAATTCATGATAACCATGCTGGTCTGGATGTATTACTCCAACAATCAACCAAGTAGGATAACATTTGGAGTATACATCAAAACAAAGTGTTATACCAGAACAACCATTAGAGGCTGACATACATTCATTGCATATAGCAACCGCGTAGGGCTATCAACGTTTATTACAAACTAACAGTTAACATTAAAATATAACTCAAAGTTGCAAACCAAGCCCACTACCATAGCTGTACAACAGGAAGAAACAAGCTATTAGATAACCAAAATACCTGTTATTGTGACGTTGCCTATATGAATGTTATCTACTCGCTATTCTCGTATACGTAGAGACACTCGGGGTCCTCCTCCCCCTCTAGTTAACTCTCAGCCCCCGCAGTTGTGATGTAGTTACCAAATTCCTCTCCATAGCTAGAATCTAACAAGGGTATAAATATAACAGTGAATGCACAATATTCAACAATAAGTAGCAAAAATGCAACATAAATCATTCTGCGGCCTTCCCAAGATTTCAATCGCAACTTAGACACGTAGGTAAAATAATTTATTTGGAAGAGTTGAATCCTTTTAAATTTAAAATACTATTATCACTCGGGTATGAGAATGGATATAAATCACGTAGTCCCCACTCCAAGAGACTGGCATGATATCATGATTTAACCCTGCGCACGTGTATACCACTTTACCCCTAGCTGCTCCCATTACATTGAAGCTCAGAACGTTTATATCTAATTGGTATGTACATCTCCAACCCAATAGGTTAAAAGTTGTGGTGGTTCCCAACCATCCAACCAACTTTTGCACTCACTGTTGATGCCCTTGCCCTCGGCAGCGAACATCGCTAACGTAATATATCACCCTAGGTTGTTCATCAATTGATGCCTTCCAGATGGATGAGAACATGTGCAAACTTATCACAGTTTCCCTCTTAGTTGTCGAAAATATGGAATGTGGAGAATCCTTTTATATTAACCTTCTCTGATTATCTTGTAAGACCATGGTTGATAAGTTCGATACGGCTCAATGCTGAAATGATAGACTAATTACCTTATATAATATTACCAGTGCGTGGCATCGCCATCACACCTCTAGCTCTAAGTGATCCCATCACCCTGGATGGAACTCACTATTCTCATCTCAACAACCCACACTTATTTGTGAAAATTATATTTTAATGCAGCTACTAGAGGTGACAATATTTCCAAAATAATTGTATAATTAAAATATTCCAATCGACATGATCAAAGGATTACTTGCCTTCATATGTATAATAAAACTTAGCTACCCTTTCACTCTCTCGAGGATAAACCTCCGCTTGATTTAGTGTGTTGCCTGAAACCATGATGATACTAATATTTTGCTACTACATATTATAACTGTATTGGAAATATGATATAACACTACCCCTGTTTATCATAAGTATTGTAGAAAATCTTATAAATAAAAATTCTTGTTCAGTGAGTTTAATAAAAGTGTTTAGTGCGTATTTGTTACATAAATTACTTGTGTGTAAGTGTTTATATATAAGTAAATCACTTAGCAGTGCTCACAACCTAAAACCTCTTTTCCTTTTATATCTACTACTCAGAACTTCTAGATTTAACTCTGCACTTTTCTTTTCTTTCTTTGCTCTCCACCAGACTCTAGATGCAACAAGAGCAGCAACTCATAGCAGTGGCAGCAAGCAACGACTAGCAACAGTGACGGCATGCAGCACAGCAAGCAGCAGCGAGCAGGGAGCAGCCATCAACTAGTTGCGGCAGTAGCGAGCAGCCATCAACATGCAGTAGCCTGTAGCAGCAGCAGCAGTACCCTCTGCTCCAGATCAACCTGGTACTCGCTGCTGAACACTAATTTCAGCCGTTCTTTTCAGCTTAACGTCTTAACAGCTTAACGTTCAGTCATTTCAGCCGTTCAGCTTAACGACTTAACAGCTTAATGGCTTAACTGCCTCGAGAAGCTCTTAAATTTCAGTCATTTCAGCCATTTAGCTGTTCAGCCGTTCAAATCAGCTGAAAATAACAGAACCTTATTGTTCCATCTATTTAGTTCGGTTCCTATGAATCTTAGTAACTAATTTCAGGGAAAAATGGTGTATGGATGCCCAGATCTGAGTAAGGATTCATGAATGCAGGGTATCTGAGCAACTAGTGCAAGATTTGGTCTAGAAATTAATGTATGCCAACCTAATATGCAGGATTTGAGATAAGAAATCCATGTTAGAACCTAGGTTTGGGGTCTGAATGTTGGATGCGAAGGTTAGTGATTTTACTAGCTGATTGTTTGAGCCTTCTTCCTCCTTTCTCAAGATTTCAGCGGTCTCCTCCTTCGAGCTCACCCAAGTCGCCGGCTTCCTTAACCTCCGTTCCTAGTTGTGGTTAGTGGGAGAAGATGAAAATGTTTGGCTTTCTCTCGTTTTCCCCCTTCTAAACTATGAGGTGGTTGCTACCTCTGCAGCCAAATGAGAAGATTTTTGGGGAAGGAGGTGAGAGTCTCTCTATCAGCGCAAGTCTCAGGATAGATGAGCAAGTGAATAGTGAGGTGTCCAGATAACTCTGACGAGGGTGTGCTGGACAATGTAAAGGTCAACGTGTGGCGACGGCCCTTTAGCCTCTACCATGACGCCATGCTTGTTAGAGCAACTATGTTAAGAAATCACCTACACGTGTGCTCCCAAAAAGAAAATCGATTTTTTTTACCTCGCCCAGAAGGCTTATCCCTACATGCAAATTGATGACACAAGCAAGAACACAATAAATGCAATCTCTAAAAAACTGAATCACTAATGAGGCGCAAAAGTTGGGGTTCCACAAACTAATAACGGCAAAACAGCAATGAAAATAGGTTAAGCAAAATGCAAGTCTAAATTAGTGATGAGCACTGAATGTATAGGTGGAAGAAAACTATGGGGCAGACAAGGGGTTGCTGGCTCCTAGGTTGTACAAGGCCAGCGGCCAAAGTGGAGGTGGCCCAGAACAGACAGATTTTGGACATTCTATTTTTTGAGATTCTGTTGGAATTTGGGCCTCAAACAAGATCCACTAGAGCGCTCATCATGGGTTTGTCCGTGTATATCAAGAACGTGCAAAGCAGACATTGTATGTGGGCCTTCCTTGATTCGTCGAGGCCATGTGAGTCTTGGACTTGTTGCGCTGATTCTTCAAAGAAGACTTGAAAGGCCGCGCTTTAAGATTAAGGCTCGTCGACGACAAAGATGTCATATCATCGCTCATAGGTGACGAATATGTCGCGGCGTTGATAGTCGTTGATGGAGTTGCCGGAGAGGGAGGAGGGGCAGGAGTCACACTGTCATATCCATGATGGTGATGTCCGCATCATCCTCCCATTCTTGAATTAGAGTCGTCCTCGACTCCTTTTCAGGCTCCTGCAAAAGTTTAGTGACAACAGGAGGCAAAGAGACAAGTGTTTGAAATGCGGTATCTTGGGAGAACAAGGTCTTATCTAAATGAACTACCTTCTTTATATTTGGTTCAGAGTTTGTGCATTGATAGCAATTGGATCACCCTTCTGTTCATGTTTTTTAGCTCTCTTTTGTTTATCTTTAATTAGTTCAACAGGATTCAGGGGTTCCAAAACCACTAGCATGCTCCGATGGTGCAGTATGTACATGTTGAGACATAAGGATCATGTATTTGTCCGACATTGTCGCATTCAACTGCACACCATCTTAATCATTCTTGCCTACATGGTTAATCATAGGAATAGCAAGCACAATTTTATCTTTACTTATTGAAACACACTCACCATCTATCTTCTTGGATTGTGAAGACCTGACTTCTTTCTTCAATGATGCCTTCTCATTCTTAGTCTAAGAGATAGTCCCATGCTTGACTTTCTCACCTTTTAAATCTCCAATTCGCCATTTTTCCTTGAACTTTTATGCTCTTTCCTCAAACTGACAATTAAGTTTCCGCATGTATTTCTTTATTTCTGGCGGAATGCTCAGATCATCCTCAAAGTAGTCATCATTCTTTCGTGGACCTGCCATTATTAGTAGTAGATAAAAAAAATGCACAAAGGGACAAGTCTCTCACACTCGAAGCTCTCACCAGTTCTTACCGTGCAGCTTGTCAAGGCCAATCGATTACTGATGGTAATCTGCACTCAGAAGGTGACAAAGCGATTGCAAGGTACTTTACTGTCGTTAATACTAAGTGGAGCTTGGATCTGTATAATATATAACAAATGATATAATAGAACCAAACTAGTTAAAAGAAGTTGAGTAAGTGTTCAAATGGTGGTACTATGTCCTAGGCTAGACTGTGCTAGAGACACGAGCCTGATCACGTACGAAGTCACAAAACATCTATTGAACAACAAGATGAAGCTCCTCAATTTTTTTCTCCTCTCTATATTTTTTTTCACTTTTCTATTGTTTTTTCACTGATGTTTTTAAAAATACCCTTTTTTTGTTGACTGTGTTTGTTTTTCTTTTGGTTCGACCACCTTTTTTTTTACTAGCGGTCACAATCTCTGTTTTTTTAGGTTTTGCTGCCACGTTTTTCTTTACACCCTAGATAACAAATTTGGTTTGTTTGGTCGGCCCAGCGGATCGTTGGTTTGTTGATGCTTGGCTAGGAAAGGAAAGATGTGATCTGTTGTTATGAAAAGGAAATAAACTACTCCCTTCGTTCCAAATTGTAGTTCACTGTTGACTTTTAAACGTGCCTTTTGACAATTCGTCTTATTCAAAAAATTAGTGCAAACATGCAAAAATATAAGTCATGCTTAAAGTATGTTTAATGATAAAACAAATCACAACAAAATAAATAATATTTGTATATATTTTTAAATAAGACGAATGGTCAAATAAAATATCCAAAAGTCAACGGTGTACTACAATTTGGAACGAAGGGAGTACCTAAATAATCTGCTATTTTGGGGGTAGCATACGGGTGCAGATTGGCGTTTGCAGTGAGAGGAACGCGGCTGAACATACTGTAACATCCCATTTTTGAGCCATTTCAAAAATTGCTTGAAATTTAGAAAAAATATTCAAATTCGCGCTGACACGTGGGCCCGATTCCTCTCCTCTCTCTCCTTCTTCTCTCTCTCCCCCTCACATCCTCGCTCTTTGACGAGTGGGCAGCGCCGCCGTCGCTCTGCTCTGTTACTGCTCTGCCCTGAGCCGCGCCATCATGCCTGCCTCTACCACCTTCACCGCTTGCGCCATCATGCGCGCGCCGCACTGTCCTGTCACGCCGCGTCGCGCCGCTCCAGCCCAGTGGCACCGCGCCTGTCCCCTCACCGCGCCGCTCGCCCATCTGCGCCGCCAAGTGCGCCTTCAGGCTAGCCACCCCGCCCGGCGCCTATAAAACCAGAAGCCGCCCGCCTGCCCGTTCTTTCCCCATTTCCCCCAATTCTCACCGCACCGCCCGTTCAATCCCTTCCGTCCCGAGTTACTAGATCGTGCCCTAACCTTTTCGCCTCGATCCATTTCAGAAGTGGCGCTCGGAGCTGCCGTGCCATTGCTGCCTCTGTTTCGATCGCCGACGGGCTCCTCGACGCCAGGCGCCTTCGTCCCTTCCGCGTGCTGTCCTTGAGCTCGGTATGCACCCACATCCTCTCCTCATGCTCCCCGTCCAATCCCATAGCCTGTAGATCCGTAGCGTGCGCGTGCGTTGCCGGCGAGCTTTCAGCTCAGCTGCCGCCATCGCGCCGCCCCGTCCGGCCAACTTGGGCCTCGGCGCGAGCGTCATTAGAACCCTTAGTAGTTGTAGATGCCGGAGCGTGAACGCTCTTGGCCGGAGTTGAGCCATAGCACCGCCGCATCGTTTGCCGACGCCGTCGGGCCACGTCACCGTCCGAAGGAAGACGATGAAGGAGGTCCGTTCATCGCGCGCCAAGATTCGATCATCCCGAACGGAACCATTGTGTCACTGCCACGCGTTCCCCACATGCCACCTCGTCCCTGCGCGCTGGCTTAAAACCACAGCGCTGCATCACTGCCAGTGGGCCCCGGCCCCACCTGTCCTGTTTAGTGGAGACGCTCGTGGGAGTGATGCGAGCTCTGCCCGGAAGCGTACACAGGAAATACACTTTCGGCGTATACGCGCGAGCGCGTGGGCTGTGGGCCGCCTCTGTCTCTGGGCTGGCAGGTTGGTTAGTTCGGCCCAAAGGATTTTATCCTTTTCCAGTGGATTTCACCATTTTGTTAAATACCGAAATAGCTTTTGGAATTATTAAAAATAGCTAGAGACTCCCAAAAATTCTAAAAAAATTTATATAGACCATTTCTGATTTTATAAAAATATAAAAACAACAACTATTATGGGGTAATGGCATTGTCACATCAAATAAGTGTATTTCCTATATAAGAAAAAGGTTAAATTTGGATTTGGGTAATTCTAGTTATCTTAAATAATGAATCTGACTATAATAATTCAATGGAAAACTAATGGGTAGATAAACGCCATATTAGCCATAGAACTTTAATAAATGACATTCTTGTCCAAGGTAATTCCTATAGGATATTATTTGTTAAAAATCAACCAATAATTAGTAAACCACTTAATTGCTAGAATAAGAACTAATTCTAGAAAATGCATTACTTTAGCCTATAATCTAGGGTTAAGCCCTAACTATAGAATATTTTGAGAAAGTGCTAACACCGATAAACTTTACCCTGTACTTAGGACGTATTCCGTTGAGCCGTCATCGTTTGTCGTTCCATATACTCTAATCGCGTTATTATGACCATATTGTACAATATCATATTTTTGGGATAACTAAATCAATATATAATAACATTATTACCTAATAGAGCATTAGAGCATGCATGGCATATCATACGTGAATTAGGTTCGTTAATAGATTATTGGCAATAAGGTCAAGGGTAAAGCCTAGGTCTTGCATGCATCATGATTTCCGATTGCGCCAATAAGTAATTGTTGGTTTGATTGTATGATTAGACGTAGGCGATACCGAAGGGATGTTTGGACGCCGAGGAGGACCATTTACCTGAGCAAGGCGAGTTAACACTTACTCTTTAAGATGTTGTCCGTAAGGGAGAGATTGAGACTTTCCCTAGTGCGGATTTACATCGCTAATATCATGTTCATTACCATTTTTGCTAACTATTTTGTTTATTATTTAAATGAATGCTTAGTAATCTGCCTAATTGTTAATCATGTAATACTTATACATGCCTACCTTTGATCTGTTAACCTTAATGACTGCCTTGATTGTCATTACTCTTGGTAGCCTATGATTAGTCTGGTAATCACTTTAACCCTACCTAATGGGCAAAACTTGCTTATACAGGCTTAGGCTTAAACAAATTTTTCGGCAAATCACCACGGAACGGTGAACCGATATTCACCGGTTATTCATTCTGTTCATTCAAATATGATATGACATATGACAATTAGGGCTATTAGTTGTATGTTGGGATGATTGTGTTTGATGGTAAGGTTATGTGAGATGTCGGTCTAGTTTGGTCGGTTGGTTGGGACAGTCCATGTGTGGTACGGTCGATGACCGTGGAAATAGAGATTGATCGGTGAGTTGTCCCTAGAGGACATCTTGATGGATGATTGAGGCACAGGGTGCCTGGTGCTGGGTTAGCCAGGACTTACCTAGGAGGAGCTCGGAGTAACACGCGTAGCGAGGAGATCGCTGCCAGCTAAGGGATGGTTCCAACACAACGCGTGGCCATCGCGGAGAGTACAGGTCTTGGATCGCCAGCTGTGAGCGCTCTGCGGAGGCCCTCTGGGACCATTCTCAATAGGGACCGGCAAGGGTCATCACCAAGGGTGATAAAGGCTACACTTCCCCCAGGGTGACGGTCGGCTAGTGAGGGCTGGCAACCCCTTAGGCTGAGGCGGGCATGCCATGGCAAGTGTGGTCCACAACAGGATTGCCAAATCCTGGAAGGATGACGGATCTAGCAAATGTTGGGGGCAACAGGAGGAAAGTCGGGGTGATTAGTCAAGCTGGTTTGGGTATCTGGTCAAGAGTTGGTCTATTGTGGGTTGGCTGGAATGGTTGGTTGATCAGTTGGGTCGAGGTGCATTAGTAAGATGGTAAATCTCTGATTTATATAAACAAGACAAATTCTAGTTGATGTTAGTTAGGATGATTTTAAAATCATATAAAACCTGACTTTACGCAAATAAAATAAACCTTTCCTCCAAATAAAGCCTTCTAAACACTATGTGCATTAAGGGAAGTGTTAACTAGCCAGCGTTTGGATGACGCTGACCTCGCCTACTTACCTTCTTTAGACGAGGGACTTGAGGAGGATCCGTACGAGTGCCATGAAGACGATAGACAGGACTTTGGTGGACCTGACGAGTCTTAGGGGTTGCTCCGGTCTGGCAGGACTCTTAGCCGATAAGGATTCTGTTGGGTACATATTTTGGTGATGGCTGGAAACTCTAACATTGTTTTGTATATTGAGGCGTGTATTGTCCACCTTACTAAAACGCCTAAGGGCGTAACATGTTTTGTAATATTCAGGGTTACTATTAAATCGATGAATGCTTGTATCGACTATGTGATCTTCCGCAGTAGTGTACCGATCCAGGGGCTAGTGCATGGGATTCCGGCTCTCAAGGTAAGTTAAAATTGAGGGTTGACAAAGCTCCTTTAATACTCTACCTACCTGTTCTAACACATTGTTTGTCAAAATTTTCTTTTAGATGGAGCGATGCCACCAGCACTCCTAAGCTGACGAGAGGTCGACGCACGGCTATGAGGAGCCACGTTACTAGAGCCAGTGGGTTCGGGGACTCCAGCTGTTGTGCAGATCTCTGTCTTTCAGCGAGAGGCCAAGGTTCTTTTGGAGGGATGCCCGATCGCTTCCCCGTACCGCCTACCTCGTGCGGGTAGTCATCTACTACGAGGGGGATGAGGTCGAGGCACACAGCTACGACACTACGACGCCGAGAGATCACCTACAGGCGGTAATCAACGATGTGGCGATGGAGACCACCACCGGACAACAGAGGGAGTACAGTGTCTATCTCCGGGAGGCCTATGCACCGCCGATGGCGATGCATATAAGGTCACTCCCTGGGTTCGGCCGCACCTCTGTGCTGATCCGTCTGGCGCGCCTTCACGACGGCACTACTCAGGTGGTCGGTGGTGCGCTGGTGGAGATCAGTCTCTTACGTTCGTCGCTCCGAGTGGCGGCCAACGAGCTGAGGGTGGTGGGGAGACGGCTCCACCACTACGATATGAGCCTCGCCATGGCGAGACGTCAGCGGGATGCAGCTGGGGAGGCGCTTCACAGGTGCCAGGAGGAGGAAGCACGACAGGTGCTGGTACAACGTGACCAGCGGGACTCTTCGCTCTCACCTCCGGGGCCGGAGTATCTGAGTCCGGAGTATGAGAACCGTCGCACCACGATGCGGAAGAGGACTCTACCGCCCCCAGCCTTTGTGGGGATTTCGCGCCATGGGCAGTCTTCCTCAGAGGCCCCACTGGAGCAACCGCCGATGAACGCGGACACCGACTCCGACTCCGACACTGACGCTGAAGGTGACGCTGCTCCTGCACCGTCGGCTCCGGGACCGTCTACGAGGCTGTCCTTCGCCATTGGCTTCGACTTCCTTTTGAGGCGTGCGCCCCCACGATTCGTCTACTCCCATCGCCGTCGTGGCTAGAGCTTGTAGTCTCTCTCCGTGAGCCTTAGAGCCGTCTGCCCTAGTAGATGATGGGCCTTAGCAATGTTGTTAGATGGATGGCTGTTGTCCTATTAGATTATGGACATGTTTCATGTATGGTGATTTGTCGAGCCCTATTAGTGGTAGGGCAAAAACATTTGGTCTGTACCTTATTTTGCTTGCCCTTATGGGGCAAGGGCTATCGAGACATGTTTATTTTGCTGTGATATTCATTCTGCCTTGCTTCCATGACTTGGTTGACTCTGCTTTTGTGTTGCACCTCAATCTATTTTTGAAAACTTCATGCATATTTATATACCTGAGCATCTACTATAGATGGCAAGAGGTAGAGGAGCTGGCTGGGCTCGTGGTGCAGCTGTCGATGCTGGTAGAGGCCGAGGGCGTGGCCGCGGTCTCGATGATATTTCGGCACCACCCCCGGGAGACCCAACGCTAGGGCAAGTAATAGCGTACCAAGCCCAAATGCTCGACGAAGTGCTTCGCAAGCGAAGACAAGTCAAGAATCATCTTGGGATGAAGCTTGCGGATTTCTTGCGAGCTAAGCCCCCTATGTTCACCCACGCCAACGAACTCATGGAAGCGGAGGACTGGCTCCGAACCATCAAATGGAAGCTAGCCCTGATTCGGTGCCCCGAAGAAGACAAGGTGCTTCTCGCCACCCACCAGCTAGATGGAGCTGCTGCCGATTGGTGGGAGAACTACGTCACTGCCCGTCATGGTAACGTCGAAGATGGCGAAGGTGCCAAGGAGGAACCAGCCGAGCAAGATGCATAAGAGGGGCAAGGTGGAAACGAAGAAGAAGTGGATGAGGATGGCCTGGGAGAAGACCTTCAGCCCATCACGAACCACGGAAAGGACATACCTTGGGATGAATTCGAGACCGCCTTCCGTTAGTTCTACGTGCCCTGTGGAGTCATCCGCATGAAGACACAAGATTTCCGCCAGCTAAAGCAAGGGAACTCCTGTATCGACGGCTACCTGACCCGATTCAACCTGCTAGGACGTTAGGCCCCGGGTGATGTCGAAGATGAAGATGAAAAAATCGACAAGTTCCTGGAGGGTATGCTTCCCAACCTGTGTTCTCGCCTGATTTTGTTTGATTACCATGACTTCCAGCACATGGTAAACAAGGCCCTGATCTTGGAAAACGAGATGAAGGGCATGGAGGTCACCCGGAAGAGGAAGCTGGCTGCTCGAGCTGGGCCGAGTTCGAGCCAAGGCAGGGCGAGTGCAACCAACTTTCCCCGCCCCGTGACCCAATATCAATGGATACAACCGCCTTACCGTCCGGGACCGACCTACCAGGGCCCCCAAAACCGAGGCTACCAAACCGTGGGGAGGCCATCTGCTCCTCCTCAGACCTACAACCCCGCTGCTTCTGCTGATAGGGTCACTGGAGCTTGCTTTCTTTGCCAAAAGCCTGTGCACTTTGCTGCAGCATGTCCCGAGAAGAGAAGGGATCCTGCGTCTTTCAACATGGTGAACACCCCGGTCAGAGGACAAGCACCACTGGGAAGAGCAATGGGACAAGGATCCGTGGCCGTATCAGCCACCAATGCTGGCCGCGGGAGACTCAATCTTGTCACCGTCGAGGAAGCCGAGGAAGCACTGGGCGTGCTGATGGGTACGTTTGCGTTACTCAACAACCCAGTCCTAGTACCTTTTGATTCTGGAGCATCGCATTCATTCATTGCAAAACACTATGTGGATAAGTATGGGCTGCAAACCTTCCCACTAAATAAGACTCTGGTAATAAAGTCTCCGGGAGGTATGTTGACCGCCACCCATATGTAGAAATTAGGCAGGAAAATAATAGCTTCCACTTTGACCTTATATGGTCATACCCTGTTGAGGGATTGATGTGATCATCGGGATGGACTGGCTCCAACGCTATCCAGGAGTAATAGACTGTATCAAGCTGCTTCAGAGTGGATGTTACAAGACTATTTGGAAGGTAGACATCCCTTTTAGATGGGGGCAGAGCAATCTGGTTCCTTAACAAGGCCGATCCCGCTTTGGTGACCGTAGTAAAGGAGTACCTCGACGTCTTCCCCGAAGAACTACCAGGTCTACCGCCTGATCGTGGCATGGAGTTTCCCATTGACCTTATCCCTGGAATCACCCCAATATATAAGCCCTACTACAAGATGAACCCGGTGGAGTTGGCCGAACTGAAGAAATAGCTGGACGAGATGCAGAGTCACGGATTGATTCGTCCTAGTTCCTCACTATGGGGTTCCCCAGCCATGTTTGTAGACAAAAAGGACAGGACTCAGCGGATGGTCGTGGATTATCGAGCCCTAAATGCTGTCACCATCAAGAATAAGTACCCTCTTCCGTGGATAGATGACATGTTTGACCAACTGAGAGGTGTTAAGCGTTTCTCAAAAATTGACCTTCGGTCGGGATATCACCAAGGCCGAGTTAGGGAGGCAGACATACCCAAGACAACCTTCACCATGAGATACGGACCGTACGAGTACCTAGTGATGTCTTTTGGTCTGACCAACGGCCCAGCCCATTTCATGAATATGATGAACAAGATTTTGATGGAGTTCCTGGACAACTTTATAGTGGTTTTCATTGATGACATCCTGATATATTACAAGGATGATGGGGAACACAAGAAGCACCTACGTCTGGTCCTGCAAAAGCTCGGCTTCCAATCCCACAAGGAACTGGAAATCCCGGCAATAGCTAAACCATCACGACGAGTGTTATCGACCGAACCAAAGGCACGATCGACCTGTCCACGAAGGACGGTTCCTTCAGGCAACCGAAGAACGAGTAAGAACACAAAATAAGCAATCACAATTACGAATATAGATTAAGGATAATGGGGTTCAGAAACTTTGTCATGTTAGTCTAGCCGACACAAGAAGAAAAAGGCGAAATCTCGCACGACCGTGACGAAATCAACTAAACAAAACCCAACTAAAACGAAGCACGGTGGCGGACTTATATAGGGCGGTGGCCAGGTGAGGGGCGGCGCCCAAACAGGTGCCCACGCACGCACAATCGTAACCCTAGGGGTATACGGGCTTTGGGCCCAAAAATACAGCGACGCAGCGTCGGGAAGTTTCTGTTGGTCAGCTTGTTTTCGTGATTCCCGTTAACTCGGATTGAATTTGGAGGCATGGCCGGATCCGTTGGAAATCTTATCTCGTGAGCTTTCCTTAGAGTCCTTATTTGCCTCATTTGGACGTCGTATGTGATATAGGCGTCCGTTTGAATGTGCACTGGTCCTGAATGGCCAAACCGGACTCGGCAGCGATTTCGACGTCCTCTCGACTTGGGTCCGGTACATAGTTCTATATAACAATACTTGCATATCGTTCTATTGCAGTCGTGCAGCCTTTTTTTTCCATGATGCACACCTGGCGCCTTGCGTTCTCCATTGTTTGTCTCATTAATTACGGCGCGCCTGTCATGCTAGTGTATACACATACTCCCTCTGTCCTAATATATAGGGCGTATAAATTTTTTTGAGTTGTCCCATAACATCAGACGTCTTCCCATTATTTTTTTGAAAAAGACGAGCAATTAACTCATAGTTAAGCTATTCACATTATAAAGTGCATGCTTTTGCTAGCTTTATCTATTAAAGCTATTAATTAAGTACATGGAAAGGAGATGCATGCTTCAAGTAACGAGATAATTAAAGATGATTTACTCTCTTAAACACCATTTCATGGTCTTGATGAAAATTTTTATACGCCCTATATTTTAGGACGGAGGGAGTATTTGCTATCAACCTTAACAAGCTACTCCCTCCGTTATGAAATAGTTGTCGTTTTGGACATTGACACGGTCTTCAAAATGCAACTTTGACCATTAAAAACTATTGTAATTTAATTTTAACATGCATTAAAATTATACTTTTATGAAAGTTCTATTTGAAACGAATTTATCTATATGAATTTTATGCTTCAAATCTAAATGGTTTAGAAGTATTTTATAGATAAAATTTTAAAACATTGACTTAGGACATGTCTAAAACGACAACTATTTCAGGATGGAGGGAGTAT
>SPJY01019283.1:758474-906340 GCA_005191435.1 Raddia distichophylla
AGCGAGAGGTACGTAGTAATATATCAATTAGTTCGTGCACAATCATACATTCTAACTCGATTATCTTTACTTCAATGCAGGCACGCTACAGAGAGGCTTTCGCTGATAAGCATGGCCAAGAGAAGGACCCAGAAGAGGAGCCCCTTGACCCTCTGGTCATACATGAGGCTATGGGCGGGAAGGCTCATGGGAGGCTAGCGATCGGAGGGGACCACCTGAGGTATGATACTGTCTACTTTATGTACGTGTCAGCTCATGTCATATTTTGTAACCACTAACATCGCTTTTTTACAGGTCTGAGGATTACAGGCCTCAGGTGAGGGCTGCCTACTCTCAAACGGAGAGCCGGCGCGCCTTCGAGGCCCGCGTTGAGAGGGAGAGGCAGCGGGAGAGGAAGGAGAGGGAACGGGAGAAGGAGGAGAGCAGACAGATGATGCAGGCGATGAGGGAGAGCCTGAGGACACAAGAAGCCAGACAGAGGCAGGAGGCGGAGATGGCGAGGCATTCGAGCAGAGGTTCGCCTTTCTAGAGTCTATCTCTCGACTGGGCGGGGTATTGTCCTAAACCTATAATATCCATACACATGTAGTTTATTCTAATTTCATATACAAGTTAGATGTCCATAAAACTTTAGGCTGGTCCTAGTGGTACCGCTGGCGCTCCGGCCTTCTACGGGGGTCCGCCACCGTTTCGCGGTGGATGGACACCGGCTCCCTACATCCCGTACGGCAGCCACACTACTCCACCAGGCGAATACGTGGGCCCAGCTCGCCCACATGGTGGCTTGCCATATGTTACGGAGGCGGTAAGATGTTAATTCATGTTAAATCATGTTTCGGACCGTTCAAATGTGACGAACTAATAACCAATTGTTTTGCACACATGCAGGGTTCTAGTTCAGCGGCTCAAGGTGAAATTCATGGCCAGGAGGGAGGAGAGACATCGGTGAGCCAGGAAAATCCCAACTGGGTCACCGACCTCTTCGCGAACGCCCCGCCGATGTTCACCCAGCCGCGTAATCCTCTAGAGAACCCACCGGAGAACGATCCTCCGCCAACCAACCCTGATCAGTAGCTTTACTTTTCAATTTGTTACTATTAGTTGGAAACTTCGTGTTGCATTTGTTATTTGATATCTTTTGGTGATGAACTTGGACTTCGATGTGATTGTGTCGACGAATTATGTTTCTATGTGCTATATGTGTTTGTCGCGATATGATTTTGTTTAGTTTTGTGGAGATGTGTTACTTATGTGATTTGGATGAATTGTGGTCGCATATATGCGACGATGGGTATATATACGAATTGCGGGGTATTTTGGGTTTGCAGGTGCGGCTGTCGCTGCTGTTGGGTGCAGCCGCGACAGCCGCAGAAATTTGTGAACTTTTATACAATATGGGAATTTTTTTTTTGCTCTGGGACTGTCTTGACGGCCAACACGGGGCCGTCGACATAGCTCACCAAGGAGGATCAGTCTCGACGGCCATAACTGGGCCGTCGATACTACCCTTTCTGTCCACATCACCAGCTACTAGCTCCCCTGTGGGTCCCAGTATAAACAGTATCGACGGCTAGTTATGAGCCGTCGACATAGGCTTTTCGTCCACGTGGCGATCATCAATAGTGTCGACGGCTAGTTATGAGCCGTCGATACTGACCCGATCATGCCGGAAGCGGCGTTTGGGGGGTCTGTACCGACGGCGTTTCTTGTGGCCGTAGATACAAACTGTATCGACGGCTGAGCCGTCGACACTATGTCTTTCTCTCGACGATGTTTACTCGACGGCCTTGTGTCAACGGCTAGCCGTCGAGACTAATTAAACCCGACGGTTGACGTGTTTGTAACGACGGCTTTAGCCACCTAGACTGTTGCTGCCTCCTGTCCATGCGGGGTCCTCCTGGACATGATCAAGGAAATGTATTTCACTTGTGATGATATCAAACTCCTTATTGTCATGCAGCAAAATCCTCTAGCTTTGGAAGCAAAATATTCTACACAAAGACCCATAGTAAGAATAACAAATAAATAATACTATACAGGGATGTGTTTGAAAAAAAATTATATAAATTTCATAAATAGGTTGTACTCATTTTTCTAGATTTTATAAATTTTAAACGAGAATTGTTGGACTTCTGGATCAACAAATATTAATTTTCTAAATTTTAATTTTTTAACCAATTAAAATAATTTCTGAAATTAATTTATAATTTTTAAAGCCCATCACATGCTGCCTAAAGCCCCAGCACGGGTGCACCACGAACTCCGTCCTCCCTCCTCCTTCTTCCACCGTCGCCGCCTACCTTCGCAACCCTCCACCCTGCTAGTTTTACATACTTTATTTTTCAGTACAAATATATTGTGCCATCATGTCTAAAATACGTTTGGGTGATATAGCAAATACATAAGGATCTTCTTCTCAAGACACGAACACTCCAAACGCATCCGCCGCACCTGCTCAATGCCATGCCAAGCCGAAGCTCACCATGTTGTCGCTTGTCGCCCCTCCACGCTGGTCGTCGCACCTGCATAGTGCTGGGCGAGCCGGATCTACTTACGCCATCTGTCATCGCTCCTCCGCACCGGTCACCGTTGGTTGCCACTGTCGCCGACCTCCACGGGGCCCAGTTTGATCCGCGATGGCGATCTCTTTGGCGGCAGGGGTTGACTCGCACTTCCTCTCAACAGCGTCGCTATCTCCTCGACCTCCTCCTCTTCAAACCCAGTTAGTGTCTTCCCCGGCCATCCATATTCTTCTTCCTGTGCTATGCCTTGGCTGGCTCTGCTTTGTTTCACCTAGCCACCATCGACCTTCACTAGGAGATCGACGATGTCACCATAACCTTTATGTTCTTATGTGTTTTCATTCATGTATTTTGTAGGGAATTAATGGTTTTTTGAAATAACAAACTCTAATACATGATTTCAGGGAAGTTTGACAGGTATGACAATGTATACTGCATATCTTTTATTGAACACTGAATTTTAAACACAATATTTTCTGGACAAAATTGAAAGTAGCCTCATCTGCTTAGCATCAAACTTTGCATCAAAAGGTAATATGCCGTTTATATGGCATCTCCATACGTGATGCCGTGGTGAAATTTTACATCTTCTCTGTCTAAATTTTGCATCAAAAGTTTGTGTCCAATTAATTTATTTATTTTGTTTTTAACATTTTTCGAAACGTGACTTGCACGTGCACATTACTATTATAACTAAGTATCCACATATTATATCATTCTATATAACAACGCGTTAGCGTTGCATCCCGCCGCGCGACATGTGTCTGCTTTGTATAGTAATTATCGCCACGGCCGTTCGATCGCGCGCGACGGCACCCACCGGCTCAATCCGGCTGTCTATTTAGAACTTATATATAAAACATTTTTTTGGTGCAAATCTTAACAGCGTGTGCCGCTTGCCGTAGCGGTTTACGCGGTGGAACTCAGTTGTTGGTCACGAGTTCGAATCCCACCGACCCCTTTTTTCCCAGCCATTTTCCTCTCTCACATTCCTGCTTTTTCTCTTTTATGTGCCTTTCCTAACTCACAGCAAACACAATTTGTTCATAGCTCAGTTGGCCTCTTGCCTCTACACGAAGAGGGAGGAGGTCTCAGGTTCGATTCCTCCATATAATTTTTCCTCGGGTTACAGGATGTGCGCTTTAGCTGGAATCATTCATCGTTTTTTCCTCTTTTTGTAGTAATGTTCGTCATGCAAAGATTAGTGTTTTGGTTTATTTCCTTTAGATGCATCGGTACGTATGTTTGCTAATGTTCGTCATGCAAAGATTACTGTTTTGATTTATGGTAATTTCCTTTAGATGCATGGTACATAGTTCTATATAACAATCCATGCATATCGTTCTATTGCAGTCGTGCAGCCGTTTTTTTTTTTTGCTGATGCACACCAGGCGCCTTGCGTTCTCCGTTGTTTGTCTCATAAATTACGGCGCGCCTGTCATGCTAATGTATACACATATTTGGTATCAACCTTAACAAGCCGGGAGAAATCCACGCGGTTTTAGGCCGAGGCTCGAGGAATCCAGTGTAGTACGGCCCGGTTAGCAACAATCCAGTTCCTTTTAGGATTTTACAGCCCAAATCGTCAGCCTCTTCAGCCTTCCATGCGCCGCCCGCACCGCATAAAAAACCCTCCCCTTTCTGCGCGGGCCTCTCAGCCTCCACCGCCGCCGCCCTATACCGCTCCACCGTTCAAATCGGAGCTGGCGCCTCCGCCGCCACCGCCTTGGTGATCGTCGAGGAGGCCAAGGTGCTGATATCGCTTTGCCATCGGTGGATTGGTTCCTCGTTCCGTTCCGTCCAAACTAAAAGTGAGTGCATTGTGCAATTCATTATGTTACATTGCCTTTCACTACGTCGTGCGATTGCGTTACCGATATCAACCCAAACAGATCCATTCATAACGCAACATCACATTGTTTGATTTGAGCAGGACTTTGTTTGATTTGAGCAGGACGAACTTTACTGCATGGCTAGCAAGAAGACCCCAGCAGTGATCTATGGCCAGTGTCCTTCCGAGACATCGTCCAGATGCCTCACAGAGAGCTTCACCACCGTGCACGATTTCGAGGTGACCGATTACACGCTGCTCGATGGCATGGGCGTCGGCAAGCGTGTTAGGTCTAGCGTCTTTACTGTCGGTGGCTATGACTGGACTATGTTGTTCTTTCCGGACGGATGGCGCAAGGACTGCGCGGGCAACGCGTCAGTCTTTTTACTACTTCTTGACCCAAAGGAGGATGTGAGGGCCAAGTTGTCCATAAATTTGCTAGAGAGGCATGGACAACAAGTAACAAACTTCGGCGTAATGAACCGTATCTTCTCTACAAGATCTGCTTCTTCTGGCATGCCAAAATTCACCAAGAAGTCGATCCTCAACAGTTGCTTCAGGATAAGGTGTGTTCTCACTGTCATAAAAAAAACCATTACAGAGGAGAAGAACCTCGTCGCTGTGCCGCAGCCAAATCTGCAAGTCCATTTGAAACATATGCTCAAGGACGGAGAAGGAGTAGATGTGACATTCAGCGTGTATGGCCAGTTGTTCAATGCTCATAGGTGCGTGCTGGCTGCACGATCTCCCGTTTTCAAGGCAAAACTATTTGGTCCAATGAAGGATGGTGTAGCAGAGAGCATCGAAATAAATGACATCGTGCCTCTGATCTTCGAGGCGCTGCTGCACTTTGTGTACACAGACACCATGCCAGCTGACTTCGCGACAGGCAACACTGCAAACTTGCAGCATCTGCTAGTTGCTGCAGATCTGTACAGGCTGGACAGGTTGAGGGTTATGTGTGAAATCAAGTTGTGTGAAACCATTGATGTGGCAACGGTTGCGACAACATTGGTTTTGGCAGAGCAACACCACTGCAGGCTACTGCGAGAGGCTTGCATTGGGTATATCGCCTCAAGAAATGTGCTTGCTGCTGTATTAGGAACAGATGGGTTTCAGCATCTTGTTGCAAGTTTTCCTTTGCTCATGGAGGAGATCTTACGCAAGGTGTCCGGCTTCTAGATTGAGTTGCACGGCTCAAGATCAACTGATCATGTGATCTCAAGGTGTCCGGCTTCTAGATTGAGTTGCACGACTCAAGATCAAGTGATCATGTGCTTATATGGATACTATAAAGTAATGGTACTATATAACTTTTAGTCCTGTTCAGCTAGCTATAAACATTGCAATATACTTTGCTTGCATGCATGGATAATTTATGGGGAGTTTTCAGTTTTTGGCACTCTTTAAAATTCGTGTTTCAACTTTTGCCATCCCTGTATATGACATGTGAGACTATCTAAGTCACTGGCAGTAGGCCAGAGTGCCAAAAACTGAAACACTAATTGTAAAGAGCGCCAAAAACTGAAAATCACCTAATTCATGTAAGTTCTCTCATGCACTTTTAAGATATCTATGCGTCTATGGAGACCAGATTATTGGATATCAAGAGTTCAACTGTCGCACTACAGATTCTAAGAATTTCTCTTTTTTTTTGACACTTCATTTGTTTCTTTGGCACTCGTATTTTACTTCGCTTGCTTTGTGCTTGTCTTAGATATTGGTAAGGATCAATATTGAATCTCTGGGCGCTGCTCTTCAATTTGCGCAAACTATATGCCTGTGAAATTGTATTGTTTTTTCTCGTTTTGGTCGAGTTTGAAGTACGATAACTTTTCTTGTTTGAGCTGCTTCCAATCTCTCACCTGCTCTTGCGCTTCATCCACACGTCTGAGCAAGTTGAGCTCGGCAATGCAAGATGAAGCTGAACAAAAGCGAATCGCTCCCGTGCGGGCGACTCGAGGGGTGAAATGCCGCCCCCGCCAGAAGACCTCGCCGGCGTTCACTACTACAAATTTGGGCTTAGCTATCGGTCTAGTAGCACCAGTTAGACACGAACCAAGACTCACCACTAAAAAACTGGGCTAATATACCGGAACATTAGTAGAGGTTAAATTGGAACTGGCTGATAGTGGCATCAGTTTTAGTTGGTAAGAAAAGTAGTGATTCGGCCTTTTTGTATCGGTTGGAGGTAACAATAAATATTCTTTTCGTAGACGAGTACATGCTATCTGACATGCGGACTCATCAATACCGATGGGACTCATAAAAGGTGTGAATGTCCTAGTTATATCAAAGCGCGTGGGTGGGCGAATTGGGTAGAAAAGTGAGGTGTGGGTCATAAAGGGGCTAGAGGTGCTGTGTTCGAGTCCTGATTCTCCCAGAAAACAAGTATGAGCAAGTTGACCAAATGCTATGTGTTGGAGAGGGAAAATACACCTATGGATAACATAGACCTGGGGTACCCACATGAAGGGCCTAAAAGACCACCCGACAGGGGATGAACCAAGTCGGGTGGATAAGTACGGGTACCACTCGGACTCTAAAAGACTTGCTCGGGAAGGAATGACATAAAGATAGAAGTCTATCCCTAATAGGGAAGATACAATTGTAATCCCGGATAACTACATATTTGGTTAGAGAATAAAGATAGGAATCCTACCTCGTAACCGACAAGGACTTATCCTTATAACCCCACTCCCTACACTATATAAAGGGGGTAGGGGGCCATAGTTCAGCAGCGAATACAATGCCTCGCCTCATAACACAACTTGAGGCCGAGAACACAACCTACGAGAAATCTCCCGATCATCTTGTACACATATACAAGCTTCCCTGATCATCAGATCATCCTCATAATCTCAGAATGCAGGATTAGGGTGTTACCTCTGCCGTGAGGGCCTGAATTTGGATAATCCCTATCTTGTGTTACCATCGAGCTCGAGATCTAGCGCATAACCCCAATAAATCTATTGCCGACGATAACCTCCGGTTAACCACCCGCCGACAATTGGTGCGCCAAGTAGGGGCATCATCGAAGATCAATCTCATCAGCTCGATGGCATCGATCAATGGATTCGCCGTGATCTTCGCCCTTGGCTAGGCTTTCTGCTTCGGGAGCCGACTGCATCATAAACGACTTCGATGACTCCACCTCTCGGATTTTGTAACATCCTCAGTTTTTTTTAAAAATATAAGTTGAAAAATTAAATCGATTTTATAATTGTTTAATAAAGCATGAGGAAAATGTCACTAAACAACAATAAAAAACTATTTACCAATTTGTATTTAAGAAAGCATAAAACAAATATATCTATACACAAATATTTTTGTCCAAGAAAAATATAGAAATAAACATGAATTGTATTTTAATACACCTAGATTTATAAATTTTTTGCAAAACAAAAATTTGAGTTAAGAGGAAGAAAGGGAAGGTAAAACAAAGAAATAAAGTTATCATAAAATGTCTTCAGGCCAAAAACTCCTTCTTCGGACCAACTCTCTCTCCCTCCTTGTAAGAACCAAGCTCTCATGGGATTTATTATTTATTTTGAAGATTGATACACTTAATTCTCAAATGGGAACTCTGGGTTTTCATGAACCCCACAAAGCGGTGATTTCTTGGCGTCGACTTCGCTCAAGACTAAGGACTTTATTTTCATATTTCTTCTATGTTCTTGGGTGAGTTGTTGGCGTAACTTAGTTGCTTGTGTGAATTCTCCTTCTGGCTACAGGGTCCTAGCTAGGAGTACAGTTGAGTCATTAGTTATCTCAGTTTCCGAAGTCTTTCAGAGGGTTTCGGGTCCGGACATGTTGTTCTCAAGTGTGTTTTGCAAAGTGTTTAAGATTTTCCACTTCATCAAGCTTTCATCGGTTTTCTTATGCCTCCGTGTGTTGGCGGAAAGTCCACCGTGTGTCGGTGGCCGCCGCCGTGCGTTGGCGGTGATGGAGTGAAGTCCATCATGTGTTGGTGGACGTCGCCGTGTGTTGGTGGTGTGGGTTTGAGGAGGTCACCGCGTGTGGGAGCACTCAAGACCGTGTGAGGGGTTAGGAGCTCACCTCGCCGTGTATCGGTGAAAGAGTTTTCACTAGTGGATTGAGGCGGAAGGCTCGAGAGGGAGCCGGTTCTCGTGTGTCGATAGATTTCCTCAACAGGGAGTAGGAGTTCGTCTCCGAACCTCGGGAAAATATCTTTGTGTCATTTTACTTTTCCGCAATTTACTTTCCCGCAAGCTTGTTCTTATGTGCATGCCTGTGATGTGTGATACTTGTCCAATTGATTTGTGTGATATTTCTCCATGTGTAGTTCTAGGATCTCTAGCTAAGTGGTTAACTTTTAATTTGCATAGTCATCAAGAAAAACACAAAAAAATTAAAAGTAGTCCAATTCACCCCCTCTTGGCCTTCGATCCATTCACTCCGCTCGGCCCAACTCTTCTCCCCATGGCCTACCCGGTCAGCAAGCCGCGCCGCAGCAGCCTCCTGCCCGATGGGGCCCACCGGTCAGGCCCATCCTCTCCTTTCTCTGGTCATGTGGAGCCCACTTGTCAGCTCTCTCAACTCTCGCCTCTTTCCTCCCTGCCTCGCTCGTCCCCTTCTCTCTCCACTACTCATCGGTAGATCCATACAGGAGCAGGGCCACTACCATGGTTTTCGTCGCACACCGCCGTCATCGTGGACATTGCGCCCAATCTTTTCCAACCCGGAGTAGCGCGGCTGCCGGGCTTGACCGAAACCGCACCGCCGAGGTCACCGTCGTCTCTCTGTGCCACCGCGTCCCAGCAACACCGCGGCTCCACCCTATGCCAACCACCCCGGCACGCTTCGCTCCGCGTCGCCTATAAATGCCGAGTCGTCGTGCCGCCATGCCCCGTCCCAAATCCCGCCGGCGCCGAAGGAGGTGACATCACCCGAGCTCGCCCTGTCGATTTCCATGGCATAGGATGCCACCAGTAGCTCCGCCACACGTTTTCCTCCATTTCCCCTCAAAAACCCGCATCGATTATTGCCGGAGCCCACCATGACGTCGTTGCCATCTCTGGCGAGCCACCACCACCGCCGCAAGCTCGATTCCGCATGGTAATCCACCCCTTTCTCGCCCAGGTGGACGCACAAAACCGATACATGCTCCTAGACCCCTCGCACATAATGTAGAAAGGTTTTATGACAAAAATTTTGGAGAATAAATTGAATAAACTGTCCTTTGTACAGAGCTTTGCATTTCATATATTCCTTAGACTTGTGGAGTACAATTGTATTCACGTTTCTTGCTTTTATTTTTCTTTTAAAAAACTTTTAGTTGGCGAACCATTCCAGGAGAGCAAGGAGCTCTTCGCGGCTGGGGATTTCTAGGAGTATAATGAAGCTTAGGCTATGTTCTACTACCACCATGCCTGTGGCGTGAAGTTTACAAGTTTAAATAAATCTTGTGATTTAAGACCGTGCCTTCGCTAGTACGAGTATTTGTATTCAGCTTGTTGTTTTATGCGCCGGTCTGCGTACGACTTGGTTGTACTATTTCGGGCTCCAGCCCTATGTATTCGAACTTTAAATAATGGCAAAGTATCTTTCTATTTTGAGACCTATGCGCACTAGCAATGATCCTTGGGACTAGTGCGGTAATACATAGAAGGGCACGGTTTTGTCAACCGGGTCTTGACAGATGTTGATAAGATCCAATCTGGGGGGAACCACAACAACAGCTCCCTCTCGGGTTGGGGAACGCCACGGCCATCTACTCATGAGCAGTACGCCAAGGGCTTACTTTCCGACTCAGATACGGCGATGGCTCGAGAACAGATTCTGGATGTCATCGTGTTTGACAATTCCCGATGATCTAGAGAGAATTTGAAGTCGAGACTAGATGCGTCGGAAAGATAATTTTTTCAACTTACCGTGAATCCGAAGAACGCCCAAAACGGAGTCCGGATGTCTCCTAGGTGCCTGTTTGAAGGCAGACTATGCGGGAAGGTCGCGAATCTCAGCAAGCTCGTAAAGCTTATCTATGGAGGCTGCGGCATGCGGATAGGCTGCGGCACACCTGCAAGGACATCAAGGATCAGTAAGGAGCTTATCTAAACAATCGACGGCCAACATTTCTTCTTGACTTGGATCCGAACCAGTCTAAGGAGAACATCGATATCACTTCGTCTGGACTCCCGTTCGGGTCGAGAAACGCCACCGCCACCAACTCCCGAGTGGTGTGCCGGGGGCAAAATTCTTGATTCGGATAAGACGAGGATCTAACTAAGAACAAATTCAAGCTGGTGGATGCCTTCAGCAGCAAACCACACGTAGTCGAGGACCAAGTCTCTCTTTTGGACTTGGACTAGATCCGATCTAAAGAGAGCTTCATCATCACAATAATTCAACTCCCGTTCGGGTTGAGGAATGCCGCCGACACCTACTCCCAAGTGGTGTGCCGCACGACTCAACTCCCAACTCGGATTCGGCAAGAACATAGTTAAGGAATTTTACAACAGTTTCGCGGGTTCGGACATGATCCAATCTGGGGGAGGAATTGATATCGCTTCGCTCGGGCGTCCGTTCAGGTTATGGAACGCCGTTGCTACTTATGCATGGATTGGTTCCCGACTTGTATACGGAGAGACTCAGATCGATGATTCTCGGGTGGTGGCCGCAATTACCACAACGATTAATAGATTTATCATCGCCTTCATCCTCGACAAGGCTTTTCGCTTCGGGAGCATCGACTTCGTCATCGACAAACTTCGGCAAGATCATGTCCTTGGACTCGGACCAGATCTGATCTGAGGGAGACTTCAGCAACGACTGGCTCAGACTTCTCTTCATGTTAAAGGACTCCGCCGCCGCATAGTAACGCGCAATGCGCCGGAGGTCTAAGCTTGCTCTTTTGAACTCGGATTAGATCCGATCCGGGAAAGACTACACCAACACATCAAAATCCACACTTTCGGACTCGGACAAGATCCGATCCGGGAGGGAATTCAACAGCGCTTCACTCGGACTCCTGGTCGTGTTGGGGAACGCCACCGCTGCCTACCGACGAGTAGTGCGCCTGGGGCTTAATTCATGACTCGAATACGGCGAGGGCCCGATGGAGAACGAATCTTGGATGGTGATCATCATCAGCAGCAAATCACTTGGATTCGACAATCATGGCGTCCATCGTGCGACGCCGGCTTAATCAACCGAGCGGTTAACGTGAGAAGATGCGATCTGTTCTCATTCATTATCTAGACAGAACTTGTATCATGATTTTCCGTTTACTTAGAAGGAGTTTCCGGGTGATATAAGATGTGTTGGAAAGCTCATCTCGTTATCTTTCCAACAAATATAAGAACGCCTAAATCCGAGTTCGGATGCGACCGTGGCGCCTGTAAAGCTCATGAATTTCGGCGAGCTCGTAAAGCTCGTCGGTGCCAGCCACATCGTCACAATTGGTCATGCCACATTTCGTGGGATGTTGAAGACCAGCGAGGCCTTTCATCGACCTTCATCAAGCTACACCAACTGCGTGGAGATCATTTACAACTACGACCGACTTCGCCGATCACTGCCGATATCTCGGCGAGCATGCACTGTTCAACGCCGACCACAGCGTCTGTGTCTCGGTGTTGATCGAGACTTCAACGACTACTTCTGTTGACTCGGCTACACGCCTACGCCTCCAAGTTTTCAGCTCGGCTGTAGGCCATCGTGCATCATGACCGTCCGGTACGTCTACACGTCTACTCCTCCAAACCTACGGCTCGGCGAAACACTACTCGGCGACGCGCCTACGCCTGCGCCACGAGCGCCCAAGTCTTTAGCACGGCTATACGCCATTGTGTGTTACGAGTGCCAGGTACGGCTACACGCCTACGCCACCAAGTCTACGGCTCGGCGACACGCTGCTCGGCTGTATGCTATCGCGCGCCAGGTACGGCTACACGCCTACGCCTTTAATTCTACGGCTCTGCGACACGCTACTCGGCTACAGACCTACGCCACAAAGTCTACAGATCGGCGACACGCCACTCGGCTACATGCCTACGCCACCATGTCTACGGCTTGGCGACACACTGGTCGGTTGTACGCCATCGCGCGCCACTAACGCCCGGTACGGTTACATGGCTACGCCTCCAAGTCTACCGCTAGACAACACGCCACTTGGCTACATGCCTACGCGTTGAAGTGTATGACTCGGCGACACGCCACTCGGCTACTTGGCTACACCACCAAGTCTACAGATCGGTGACATGTCACTTGGCTACACGCCTACGCTCGCGCTATGAGCGCCCGCGTCTACAGATCGGCGACACGACACTTGGCTACACGCCTACACCGCCAAGTCAGTGACACGCTACTCGGCTACACGCCTACACCCGCGCTATGAGCGCCCAAGTCTATAGATCGGCGACACGACACTTGGCTACACGCCTACACCACCAAAACTATGGCTCAGCGACACGCCACTCAGCTACACGCCTATGCCCGCACTATGAACGCCCAAGTCTTCAGCTCGGCTGTACGCTATCGCGCGCCACGAGCGTCCGATAAGGCTACACGGGTACGCCTCCCAATCTATGGCTCGGCGACACGCTACTCGGCTACACACCTACGCCTGCGCCACGAGCACCCAAGTCTTCGGCTTGTTTGTACGCCATCACGCGTTCCGAGCGCCCGGTACGATTACACGCCTACACCACCAAGTTTACGGCTTTGCGACATGCTGCTCGGCTGTATGCCATCGCGCGCCATGAGTGCCCGGTACAGCGACACACCTACGGCTCCAAGTCTACGGCTCGGTGACACGCTAGTCGGCTACATGCCTACGACAGCATCATGAGCGCCCAAGTCTTCAGCTCGGTTGTACGCCATCGCACGCCACGACTGCCCGGTACGGCTACACACCTGAGCCATCAAGTTTACGACTCGGTGACACACTGCTCGGCTGTACGCCATAGCACGTCACGAGCGCCCGGTATGGATACACACCTACGCCTCCAAATTTATGGCTCGGCGACACGCTTATCGCTTACACACCTACGCCACCAAGTTTATGGATCGGCGACACACTGCTCAGTTGTACGCCATCGCGCGCCACGAGCGCCCGGTACGGTAACATGCCTATGCCACCAAGTCTATAGCTCAGCGACACACTGCTCAGCGGTACACGCCTACGCCTTCAAGTCTACGGCTCAGCGACACGCTACTGGGCTACACGCCAACGCCCGCGCCACGAGCGTCCAAGTCTTTAGCTCGGCTGTACATCCTCGCGCGTTACGAGCGCCCAGTACAGCTACACACCTACGCCACGAGGTCTACAGCTCGACGACACGGTGCTCGGCTGTACGCCATCGCGTGCCACAAGCGCCCGATACGTTTACATGCCTATGCCTCCAAATTTATGGCTCGGCGACACGCTGCTCGGCAACGCGCCTACGCCCGCACCATGATCGCCCAAGTCTTCAGCTCGGCTATACGGCATCACGCGCCACGAGCGCCCGGCTCGGCTTCAAGCCTACACTTGCACCACAAGCGCCTAAGTCTACGGCTCGGCTACACGTCTACGCCTACATTAGATAAATTTTACATGTACACGATACAGGGGTTCATAGGTTTTACCTCAACAAGTACCTTCTACGACTCCGTATACGTGTAAGAAGGACCTACGCAATGAGCAACAACTACGGCTCGGCAAGAGCCTGGCATGGCTACACGCTTACGCCCACGCCTTGGCCGTCCAAGTCTATAGCTCAGCGAGCGCCCGGCATGGCTACGCGCCTATGTCCGCGCCTCGAGCGTTCAAGTCTATGGCACAGCTACACGATCACGCCAACTTCGGTACGGCTATACGCTTACGCCTCTGGCCATAGGCCACCCTGCTCCCTGAGCGCAAACTACGGCCTTATAGCTACGCGTCATAACCAGTGGATAGAAACACTTGAGCTAAGCCAAATTTAGCCTCGGTACACCCCATGTCGGGTCGACTACCGGCAGAACTACAAAAAATACCCATCTCTTGGTATACCCCATGTTGGGTCACTAGTTGGTCACTATCATGTCAGGATCAGATACTAGTGATGTCGGGATTGAGTTTCGATGGTACGCTCCATTTGGGCCCGACGCTATACACCGCAACCCGAGTATGGATACCATATAGCCAAACTCTGTCATTAAGTTACGCCCTGTGGTGGGGCTGCCAGCCGTATCCCACTCTGGTCGGGTACAGGTACTGTCTGGCTGACAACAATGATATGACCCATGTTGGGACACTAGCTGTGTACCGCACCAGTCGGATACAAGTGTATGCTTCATGTTGGGCCAATCGCTTTACTCTACGAGTACAGATACCAGATGATTAAAAATACGGCATGCCCTCTTGACCACCAGTAGTATGCCACTCCGGTCGGGTACATGTACCGCTCGGCTATTCAGCCAAAAGCAAAAGGTACGCCCTCTGGGGCCACCAGCTGTATCGCACTCCGGTCGGGTACAAGTACCACTCGGCTGATGACAAGCCCATGTTGGGCCGACCGCTGCGTTCCAATGGAACTTGATGCCATATGCTTATACTTCATGGTATGTGTCGACGGTTGGGATATCAGTCCCAAGTCAACTAAGCTTCTAGAGAAAGGGAGATAGGAGACACTGCCGAACAAGGCAAACGGCAAAGTCCATTTGAAACATATGCTCAAGGACGGAGAAGGAGTAGATGTGACATTCAGCGTGTGTGGCCAGTTGTTCAATGCTCATAGGTGCGTGCTGGCTGCACGATCTCCCGTTTTCAAGGCAAAACTATTTGGTCCAATGAAGGATGGTGTAGCAGAGAGCATCGAAATAAATGACATCGTGCCTCTGATCTTCGAGGCGCTGCTGCACTTTGTGTACACAGACACCATGCCAGCTGACTTCGCGACAGGCAACACTGCAAACTTGCAGCATCTGCTAGTTGCTGCAGATCTGTACGGGCTGGACAGGTTGAGGGTTATGTGTGAAATCAAGTTGTGTGAAACCATTGATGTGGCAACGGTTGCGACAACATTGGTTTTGGCAGAGCAACACCACTGCAGGCTACTGCGAGAGGCTTGCATTGGGTATATCGCCTCAAGAAATGTGCTTGCTGCTGTATTAGGAACAGATGGGTTTCAGCATCTTGTTGCAAGTTTTCCTTTGCTCATGGAGGAGATCTTACGCAAGGTGTCCGGCTTCTAGATTGAGTTGCACGGCTCAAGATCAACTGATCATGTGATCTCAAGGTGTCCGGCTTCTAGATTGAGTTGCACGACTCAAGATCAAGTGATCATGTGCTTATATGGATACTATAAAGTAATGGTACTATATAACTTTTAGTCCTGTTCAGCTAGCTATAAACATTGCAATATACTTTGCTTGCATGCATGGATAATTTATGGGGAGTTTTCAGTTTTTGGCACTCTTCAAAATTCGTGTTTCAACTTTTGCCATCTTTGTGTATGACATGTGAAACTATTTAAGTCACTGACAGTTGGCCAGAGTGACAAAAATGAAACACCAATTGTAAAGAGCGCCAAAAACTGAAAATCGCCTAATTCATGTAAGTTCTCTCATGCACTTTTAAGATATCTATGCATCTATGGAGACCAGATTATTGGATATCAAGAGTTCAACTGTCGCACTACAGATTCTAAGAATTTCTCTTTTTTTTTGACACTTCATTTGTTTCTTTGGCACTCGTATTTTACTTCGCTTGCTTTGTGCTTGTCTTAAGATATTGGTAAGGATCAATATTGAATCTCTGGGCGCTGCTCTTCAATTTGCTCAAACTATATGCCTGTGAAATTATATTGTTTTTTCTCGTTTTGGTCGAGTTTGAAGTACGATAACTTTTGTTGTTTGTGCTGCTTCCAATCTCTCACCTGCTCTTGCACTTCATCCACACGTTTGATGAAGCTGAACAAAAGCGAATCGCTCCCGTGCGGGCGACTCGAGGGGTGAAATGCCGCCCCCGCCAGAAGACCTCGCCGGCGTTCACTACTACAAATTTGGGCTTTACCTATCGGTCTAGTAGGACCAGTTAGACGCAAACCAAGACTCACCATGCTATCTGACATACGGACTCATCAATACCGGTTCGGGCTCATCACTACTAGTTATAAGGATAAAAGGTATGAATGTGCTAGTTATATCAAAGCGCGTGGGTGGGTGAGTTGGGTAGAAGAGTGAGGTGTGGGTCATAAAGGGGCTAGAGGTGCTGTATTCGAGTCCTGATTCTCCTAGAAAATAAGTATCGGTTAAAGAACCGGTACTGTTGGCTCTTACCAACCGGTACCAAAGGCCTGACTGCTGATAAGTTGAACCGGTACATGTTGGCTCTTACCAACCGGTACCATAGACCTGACTATTGATCAGTTCCGGTTCAACGGCTATGGGCATTTTAGTATGAGTTGGAGGCATCAACCGGTACTGACGTGCTCACATACATGATATGAACGGTACTAATGAGCCTTCTGGCAGTTGGGTGCAGGTCAACTGGCACAGAGGCTCATTGGTACTTGTTTGTAACACAAACCGATATTAATTTAAGCTCAAATTGGATTATGATGTAACTTGTGTTGAAGGTGTAGATCTAGCTCAAGTTCCACCGATCAATGAAGAATTTGAATCTACACTTTGATTGACCAATTCTTTTAGTTAGTTGCAAGAAATTGTCGTGTAAGTTTGGAATTTGCTTGGATTATGATGTTGGTTGCATTGAAGGTGTGGATATAGCTTAAATTTAGGTTTTGGCTCCATCGATCGATGAGGAATTTTGAATTTACACTTTGATCGAGCAATATTTTTAGTTGTCTGCAAAAACTTATGTATGCTTCGAATTTTCTCGGGACATGATGTAACTCGCATTGAAGGTGTTAATCTAGCTCAAATATAGATTTTGGTTTTATCCATCGATTAATTCTTTTAGTAGGTTGCATAAACTTGTCTTAATAGTGGTTTTGGTATTTGTAAAGAAATTCATTTTTTGTTGGAAATCTCTCAAAAAATTAAATGTATCCACGAAAAATATTTACTATCCAATAAAACCTAAATATTAGTTTAATTTGCATTTTAAAAAATAATTAATAATGTAGATGGACTAGTAATGGATGTACATGGCGGACCGACGCACCCTAGAGGTCTTGCTAAGTTTGCAAGTTTTTCTTTATGCCGCCGATGCAAACATGACGTCAGGCTACATATGTTGTCCATTCATATATTGCATGACGAATAGTTGAAGTTCCCATTTAATTATGAAAGTAAGCTAAGTCGCTGACCTTGTTAGAATATGGAGTGCCCTAGATCAACCACCTTCGCTCTCATTTCTTGCAAGAGGTTTCGTGCAAAACAATACATGTTGGACCAAGCATGGTAAAGAAGAGATAATATGAGAAGACAATGAAGAAGAAGAGGTAGAGAAGAATATTCCGAACGTTGTCAAACAAGGTTGTTTCAAAGATACATTGGGGGAGTTTGGTGATGACGATTGACCAAATGCTATGTGTTGGAGAGGGAGAATACACCTATGGATAACATAGACCCCGGGGAGGGCCTAAAAGACCACCCGACAGAGGATGGACCAAGTCCGGTGGATGAGGACGGGTACCACTCGGACTCTAAAAGACTTGCCCGGCAAGGAAAGACTTAAAGATAGAAGTCTATCCCTAATAGGGAAGATACAATTCTAATCCCGGATAACCACATATTTGGTTAGAGGATAGAGATAGGAATCCTACCTCGTAACCAACCAGGACTCATCCGTGTAACCCCACCCCTATACTATATAAGGGGGGTAGGGGGACATAGTTCGGCATCCAATCCAATACCCTCGCCTCATAACACAACTTGAGGCCGAGAACACAACATACAAGAGATCTCCCGATCATCTTGTACACATATACCTCATATAATCCCAGAGCACAGGACTAGAGTATTACCTCCACCATGAGGGCCTGAACGTGTATAAAAAGACCCCATGTCTTGTGCTAACATCGAGCTTGCATCTTGTGCTTCGCCCATATATAATTATTGCCAACGATAACCCCCAGTTAGCTACCCGTCGACAGTTGGCGCACCAGGTAAGGGCAGCGTCAAGATCAATCTCATCAAGCTCGATGGCATCGATCAACGGAGTCACCATCGTCCCCCTGGCTAGGCTTACCGCTTTGGGAGCCGACTACGTCATTAATGACTTCGGTGAACTCCATCTCTCCGATTCGGATCAGATCCAATCTAGGGGGAACTTCAACAACACGTCCCACTCGGGTTTAGGAACGCCAAGGCCATCTACTCATGAGTATTACGCCAATGGCTCACTTCCCGACTCGGATACGGCATTTGCTCGAAGACAGATTGTGGTCACAATCTTATTTCTTCAATTCCCATTGATCCAGAAGGAATTTCGGGATGAGACTGGATGCGTTGGAAAGATAATTTCGTCATCTTTCCGTGAAGCCAAAGAACGCTCAAAACAGAGTCCGGATGTGTCCGAGGTGTCCGTTTGAAGGCAGACTACGTGGAAAGGTCGCGAATGTCAGCAATCTCGTAAAACACATCTACGGAGGCTGCAACATGCAGATAGGCCATGATACACCTTTAAAGATATCAAAGATTAGCAAGGAGCTTCTCCAAACAATCGACGACCAACACTTCTTTCGGACTCGGATCCGATCCAGTATGAGGAGAACATCGACATCACTTCGTCTAGAACTCCCATTCGGGTTGAGTAACGCCGCCGACACCTACTCCCGAGTGGTGTGCCATGGGGCAATTCTCAACTTGGATACGGCGAGAACTCAACAAGGACTTCAACAGCGCTTTCTCGGACTCGGGCATTATCCTATCCGGGGAAGGAATCGACATTGCTTCACTTGGGCTCCGTTCAAGTTATGGAACGCCGCTGGTACTAATGCACAGATTGGTTCCTTATTTGGATACGGAGAGATCCAAACCAAAGATTCTCGGGTGGTGGCCGCGACTACTACAATGATTAACAGAGTTATCATCGTCTTCATCCTCGGCAAGGCTTTTCGCTTCGGGAGTATCGATTTTGTCACCGGCAAACTTCGACAAGATCATGCCCTTGGACTCGGACCAGATCCGACCTGAGGGAGGCATCAGCAACGACCGGCCCAGACTTCTCTTCAGGTTCAAGGACACCGCCTCCGCATACCAACATGTAATGCGCCGGAGGCCTAAGCTTCCTCTTTTGAACTCGGATTAGATCCGATTCGGGAGAAACTTCACCAACACATCAAGATCCACTCTTTCAAACTCGGACAAGATCCGATCCAGGAGGTAATTTAACAGCGCTTCACTTGGACTCCCGGTCGTGTTGGGGAATGCCATCGCCGCCTACCGACGAGTAGTGCGTCGGGGGTTTAATTCCTGACTCGGTGAGGTCCCGATGGAGAACGAATCTCGGGTGGTGTTGACGTCAAATAAACACCAATTTTATATGTCAACATATTCTGGAAATCCGGCATTTCGGAGGAAAATCAAGGTTTATACTAGCATTTTATTTATTCTAATAAAGTTCCTCAAGTTTTGGTGAGTTTTGGGTCTACAGGTATAAAATGGGAAGAACCGGAGCCGAACTAGGCAAAAAGCCAGGCCGGCCGACCCACCCTAGGCCGGCCGACCTAGCCACGTCACCAATCCGGCTCCAGCTTTGCTCAAGTGACATAAAAACACAAATTGAAGACATCTACACCGCCTGTTCCAGTCGGTTTGATCAAATGGACACGGTTGCTTCACAAATGAGCATAGGATTCCCTTGGATTCCTTTCTTGCGCATGTCAACTTGATCCACTGGCTTAAGGGGTTAATCTACATCATCAAGCAAGAATCCTAGAAGAAATCCACGGCCGGGAGGTGACGAAAGTGGGTCGGCGGACCCACCTAGGCCGGCCGACCCCCTCTTGAGCCCCTTTGGATTCCCCTTTGGAGGAGGGTTCGATGACAAGTGTCCCTATAAGTGGAGCACCCCGGTTGGCTGCGGATCACTATAAATAGACCACTCTCCTCACTTGTAACACACAACACACACACACAACACATTCCTCACTTTCAGTCCACTTATTAGAGTAGCTCTTAGTTAGTAGTAGTTGGGAGTTAGAGTCAAGTCAGGCTGAAGCTCGGAGTTCGGGTAATAGCTCTTGTACCCTTTCCTAATTGTTTCAGTTAGTGAGATTACTTCATTCCTTGCTTATGTGTTGAACTTTATTTGAGTTGAGTATATCTACATAAATGAGTTGTGTAGATTTGCCTTACTGATAGTTTGTATTCGTCTGGAATCAGTTTAGGTTCTCACTCATATACTGGAAGAGCTAGGCATTGAACCTAGATCAACTTCTTTTTGGTACTGAGGAAGATTGATTAGAAATATTAGCAGACGTGGTGTCTGAGACTAGGACTAACTCGGTTTACACCGGGGCCCACGTATATGTGGTAGGTGGTAGGTGGTGACAGCCCTATCCATCCGTAGATACTAAGTATCTCGTGCGTAACCCACAACGTCCGGCTTTGGACAAGTAGAGCCCTATCGAAATGATCATAACTATTCGGGATTCCAATGCAGGATAGCGGGTGGTAGTGAATATCCGAGCTCCGACGACGAATACCAAGTGAACCACTGTTTGATTACCCAAGCTCACTCAATAAACTGAATCACACGATTTTGAGAACTTATTAAACTTGTCTCGTTGTCCTCCCAACTGTCTATCTAGCTAGAGTAGCTTTCTCTTTATTTGTGTGAAAATTTATCGTGTGTGTGTGTCACCGGTCTTTTCATTTATCCTAACCCCCGTTACTAGACTGGTTGGTATTTTAAATAATTAGTATATAGAGGATTGTCTCTTTAAACCATCGTTCCCTGTGGATTCGATAACTCTAGGAATACTTCTGGTGAAAACTGCAAGCGATATCTGTCCGCTTGCGGATGGATTTCTTTGAGTGTAAGTATCGCCAACAGGTGGTGACCGTCATTAGCAGCAAATCACTCGGACTCGACGATCATGGCGTCCATCGTGTGGCGCCATCTACATTAACCACGAGACGAACATGAGAAGAAGATGCGATATGTTTTCATTCAGAATCTGGATGAAACTTGTGTCGCGATTTTCCATTGACTTAGAAGGAGTTTTGGGGCGATATAAGATGCATTGGAAAGCGTATCTCGTTATCTTTTCAACGAATGCAAGAACGCCTAAATCTGTGTTCGGATGCAACCGTGGCGCCTGTTGGAAGACAGACTACGCAGAGAGGTCGCGAATTTCTGTGAGCTTGTAAAGCTCGTCGGTGCCGGCCATGGCGTGAGGATTGGTCGTGCCAAATCTCGTGGGAAGTTGAAGACCAGCGAGGACTGTCATCGACTTTCGTCAAGTTACACCAACCGCGTGGAGATCATTTACGATTACGGCCGACTCCGTCAACCACGTGCGAGACCTCGGCGAGCATGTGCTGTTCGACGCCGACCACGGCGTGTGCTACTCTGTGTTGATCGAGACTTGAACGACTACTTCCACCACTTGGCTACACGCCTACGCCTGCGCCACGAGCGTTCAAGACTTCAGCTCGGCAGTACACCATCGCGTGCCACGAGCGCCCGGTACGGCTACAAGCCTACGCCTCCAAGTCTACGGCTCGGCGACAAGAGTTAGTCAGCTACATGCCTACGTTTCCGAGTCTACGGCTTGGCGACAAGCCACTCGGCTACACGCCTACGCCGCCAAGTCTATAGCTCGGCTGTACGCCATCGCACACCACGAGCGCCCAGTACGACTACACGCCTACGCCTTCAAGTCTATGACTCGGCGACAAGCCACTCGGCTACACGCCTACGCCTCCAAGTCTACAGCTCGGCGACAAGCCACTCGGCTACACACCTACGCCACCAAGTCTACGGCTCGGCTGTATGCCATCGCGCGCCACGAGCGCCCGGTACGGCTATAGGCTTACGCCTTCAAGTATACAACTCGGCGACAAGCCACTCGATCGGCTACATGCCTACACCACCAAGTCTACGGCTCGGCTGTACGCCATCGCACACCACGAGCGTCCGGTACGGCTACACGCTTACGCCTTCAAGTGTACGGCTCAGCGACAAGCTACTCGGCTACACGCTTACGCCCGCGCTATGAGCGCCCAAGTATTCAGCTCGGCTATACGCCATTGCACGCCATGAGCGCCCAGTACGGCTACTTGCCTACGCCTCTAAATCTACGGCTCGGCGACAAGCTAGTCGGCTACACGCCTACGCCCGCGCTATGAGCGCCCAAGTCTCCAGCTCGGCTGTACGCCATCACGCGTTATGAGCGTCCGGTATGGCTACACGCCTACGCCTCCAATTCTATAGTGTGGCGACGCGTTGCTCGGTTGTACGCTATCGCGCGCCATGAGTGTCCGGTATGGCTACAGACCAAAGCGCCCAATTCTACGGCTCGGCTACACATCTACGCCTACTACAGAGCTAAGTTCTCATTATCATAATCTTTTCATATAAATCTAAGTTATTTCTTGACTTGCTACTTAGTCGGTCTCGAACTAAGTAGTAAGTCGGGGGCTACACCTAATAGGTGCACTTGCGTGCACTTTGTTGCTTTCTTTTAATGATTGCAAATGAATCCGAGTGGTTATTCCGAGTAGTGAAGCTCTGACCCACGAACGGCGAACTCTAGTCACTCTATACGCGTGCCTGCGAAAAGGGCCATGAGCCAATTCTCGACGCTCGGGGGCTAGGCTAGTCGGGCAGAGTGCGTAACAAAAGTAGGGTTACTTGGAGGAATTTAATATCAAAAAGGAAAAGTACCGAAAGTATAAAAATTATCTAAAAAAGCAATCGAATTTTACATCCATCTAAATGCTTTCATGATATTGCCTAAATCCTACATGTACATGCTATAGGGTTCATGGGTTTTTACCTCATCAAGTACCTTCCACGACTCCGTATACGAGTAAGAAGGACCTACGCAATGAGCGACAACTATGGCTCAGTGAGCGCGTGGCACGGCTATACGCTTACGCCCGCGTCTCGACCGTCAAAATCTATAGGTCAGCGAGCGCTCGGCATGGCTACGTGCCTACACCCGCACCTTGAGCGTTCAAGTGTATGGCACAGCTACATGCCCACTCCAACTTCTGTATGGCTATACGTCTACGTCAACATTGGTACAGCTATACGCTTACGCCTCTGGCCATAGGCCATCCTGCGCGTCACAACCAGTGACTACAAGTGCAGCCGGGCTAAGCCAAATTCAGCCTCGGTACACCCCATGTCAGGTCAACTACCGGCAGAGCTGTAAAAAATACCCATCTCTTGGTATACCCCATGTTGGGTCACTAGTTGGTCACTGCATGTCAGGATCAGATACCAGTGATGTCAGGATTCAGTTTCGATGGTACGCTCTAGTTGGGGCCAACGCTGTACATGGAAACCGAGGCATGGATACCATACGACCAAACTCTATCCTTAAGGTACGCCCTATGGTGGGGCCGCCAGCTGTATCCCACTCCAGTCATGTACAGGTACCGTCTAGCTGACAACAATAATATGCCTCAATGCCCCATGTTGGGACACTAGCTGTGTGCCGCACCAGTCGGATACATGTATCATTAGGTCAAACCCAACCTAGATGGTATGCTCCATGTTGGACCAATAGATTTACTCTACGAGTACAGGTACCAGATGGTTAAAAATACGATACGCCCTGTGGACTACATGGGCCCCGGATATCCTCTAGAAGGCCCATAAGAGAGCAGATGGGGGGGGGGGCGATCCGAGTCAGCCGATTGGATAAGGACCACTCGGGCTACAGTTACTTGCGTACCAAGGAAGCTCCCGAGAATATGATCAAGTTCCATGTAATTAGGAGATCAATACCTGCATATCATGTAACGTCATAACAAAATTAGGTACGGTATATCACGTGCTACCATGTAATTCTATCTCCCCCTACACTATATAAAGGGAGGGGGTAGAGGCCATAGAGATACGCGACATCATAGAGCACACACTGCCATCATCTTGGTCATCTTGCATCCCGCATCTTGATCAATCATAATCCCAGAGCACAGGAAGTAGGGTATTACCTCGGTGCTGAGGGCCCGAACCTGTATAAACCCGGTCTTGTGCTACCATTTGGTTTGGTTCTTGGTAACGCCCCCTCGTACAAATCCTTTGCCGACGGTGACGACCAGTTAGTCATCAGTCGACAGTTGGCGCGCCAGGTTGGGGGCAGCGTCAAGATCATCTTTCACGACTAGATGGCTTCTTCAAGATCGCCGTACGTCGCCGTACTCTCGTAGCCACCACAGCCGCCGTGTTGATGATCAGGTCGAGTGCACCTCCAGTCCGCGCGACCACCATCACGAGCGTCGTCAAGACCCGCGACGGGAGCATCGCAGTTGATCCCCGAGGCGGAGGCGGCCACGACCGTTGGAGGCGGGCCTTTACCCCGGATCTTCGCCGAGTGGTTTGGCCGGATGGTTTTAACCTCAAAGGCATCGACAAGTTCGATGGCGAGAGGGATCCAACCAACTGGCTGCAAGTTTATGCCCTAGCAGCCAGCGCGGCAGGAGGTGATCCAAACGTCATGGCACACTATTTGCCAGTCGCTTTGACCCCAACCGCCCAGACCTGGCGTACGGGACTTCCGGAGAACTCGATCAAGTCTTGGGACGACCTCCAGGAACAGTTCATCGCCAATTTCCAAGGGACCTATGAAAGGCCCACGGGGAGATGGGAGATTGGACAGCTACATCGGCGCAAGAACGAGACTCTTCGTGAGTTCATCAAGCGCTTTACCAAGAAGAAGAACGAGATCCGGGACGTTTCAGAGCAAACGGTCATCAATGCCTTCTTCGCCGGATGCAAATCCGGGGAGTTGATTAGGGCGGCCACGGTAAGAAGCCCGATGGAGATTAACAGGACGCTGAGCGCGAGATCAGCTACATATTCGGGGGCTCTGATGTGTACGAGTCCAAGTGGAAGCAAAAGCTTACCACTTGGCAGATCAACGCCATCATGCCCGCGGCCCCAAAGTCCTTGAGTTGGTCCGAGGTACCCATTACCTTCGACCGGTCGGACCACCCGGATCGGATTGCCTTCCCGGGAGGTATCCTCCGGTGTTGGATCCGGCTATGCGAGGGAACAAGTTGAAGAGCGTTCTGGTCAATGGCGGGAGCGGGATTAACGTCCTTTTCATCAAGACCTTGGACCAAATGAATATTCCTCATTCTGAGCTGCGGCAAGGATCATCTCCTTTCCACGGGGTAATCCTCGGGACGTCCGCAATACCACTCGGACATGTCTCTTTGCCCGTCATGTTTGGGACCAAGGAGAATCGTCGGACTAAGAGTCTGAGCTTTTAAGTGGCTGATTTTGAGACGGCATACCATGCCATCTTGGGAAGGCCTGGGATTGCCAAATTCATGGCTGTTCGAAATTACACCTATCTCGTCATGAAGATGCCAGGTCCCGACGATGTAATCACCATCCCTGGTGACGTAAAACAATCATTAATCTGCGACAGCGAAAGCTACGAGATGGCACAGGCATTGGATTCATCGGCCGAGATGGAGAAGATCCGGCGAGAGGTCGCTTCCCTTCAGGAGGAAGGGGATATGCCCGCTAAAAAGTAGCCCAAGACTTCCATCCAAGCAGCAAAGGAAACAAAAAAGATAATGTTGGACCCGTCCGATCTGTTCAAGACAACCGTGATTGGGACAGGGCTCGACAGCAAATAGGAAGACGCGCTCGTCACTTTCGTCCGGGCAAACAAGGATGTGTTCGCTTGCAAACCTTCGGACATGCCTGGTGTTCCGAGCGAGGTGATCGAGCATTCTCTCCACATCGACGAGAAGGCGCGGCCTATCAAGCAGCGCCTCTGAAGATTTGCGACGGATCCGAAGGACGCCATTCGGGAAGAGACCAAAAGGCTGCTGGCAGCACGGTTCATTAAGGAGGTCTACCATCCCGAGTGGTTGGCAAACCCGGTTCTGGTGCAGAAGAAGAACAAGACATGACGTATGTGCGTCGACTATACTGACCTCAACAAAGCATGTCCCAAGGATCCTTTCGGGCTCCCCCGCATCGACTAAGTGGTGGATTCCACCGCTGGATGCGAGCTCTTGAGTTTTCTGGACGCTTATTCGGGCTATCATCATATTAGTCTGAAGGAGGAAGATTGCACCAAGATGTTTATCACGCCTTTTGGTGCTTTCTGCTATATCACAATGCCATTCGGGCTGAAAAAGCTGGCGCGACTTATCACCGCACCATACAGCGGTGTTTTCACACTCAGCTCGGATGCAACATGGAGGCCTACGTCGACGACGTCGTCGTAAAAACAAGAGTAAAGCCAGACCTCATAACAGATCTGGCCGAGACATTTGAGAGCCTAAGGGCATATCGAATGAAGCTAAATCCCGAAAAATGTGTTTTCAGGGTTCCATCCGATAAATTACTTGGATTTATCATATCTCATAGGGGAATTGAGGCCAACCCAGAAAAGGTCAGTGCCATCATGAAGATGAAATCCCCAACCAGCCAGAAGGATGTGCAGAAGCTCACTGAATGCATCGTGGCACTCAGCAGATTCCTTTTCCGACTCGGGGAGCGCGGCATGCCGTTCTTTATGACCCTCTTGCTCTACATCGGCGGCACGACTCACGTCATTAGCAGCGCTCTGGTGGTTGAACGGGACGAACAGGGCTCCCTCCAGAAGGTACAGCGTCCGTTCTACTTCGTCACCGAGGTATTGGGCGATTCTAAAATAAGGTACCCACAAGTTCAAAAGCTTCTATATGTTGTGCTACTCACATCACGGAAGTTTAAGCATTATTTTCAAGAGCATGAAATTTCGGTGGTCACCTCTTTCCCGCTTGGAGATATACTTCATAATCGGAAAGCCACCGGGAGGATTGCAAAGTGGGCAGTCGAGCTTGGAGCCTTTGAGATAAAGTTCAGGCCTCAGCTAGCCATCAAATCTCAATCATTGGCCGATTTTGTCGCGGAATGGACAGAGGCTCAGACCCCAGCAGCAAATGAGAATCTCGAGTATTGGACAATGTACTTTGATGGTTCCCTCATGCTCAGCGGCGCGGGGGCTGGGATTCTGCTCATATCACCGACTGGCAAGAAGCTACGCTACGTCCTCCAGATATTGTTTTCCGTCAGCAACAACGCCGCCAAATACGAGGCACTCATCCACGGGCTACGCGTCGCCATATCGCTCGGCGTCAGGGGGTTAATGGTGCGCGGGGATTCCCAACTCGTGGTGAATCAAGTTCAAAAGGAGTGGTCTTGTATTGGCGACAGCATGGCGGCATGCTGTCAGGATGTGCGAAAATTGGAAGACAAATTTGACGGTCTGGAGCTAACACACGTGCTCCACCGAGATAATGAAGCAGCAGACGAGTTAGCGCAGATGGGATCCACTCGGGCACAAGTCCCGACGTGTTTTCGTCGAAGAACTGCGCAAGGCGTCCATCAAGCTATCACCTGCACCGAGAGAAAATAAAGAGGAGCAACCAGAGAACGGCGCAGAGATATTAACAATCACTCCTGGGTGGACGCAGCCTTACTTAGATTACCTTCTTCGTGATGAGTTGTCTAAGGATCGAAGCCTCGCCAAGTGCATTACACGCCAAAGCAAGAGCTATAAGGTAGTTGGGAACGAGCTTTTCAGAAAAAGCAGTTCCGGAGTACTAAGGCATTGCATACCCGAGCAAGAAGGCATATATTTACTTAATGATATCCACTTGGGGAGTGTGGGCACCACGCGGCGGCCAGCACTCTGGTAGGTAAAGCCTATCGACAGGGATTCTTCTCGCTGACTGCTGTCACCGACGCGGAAGATATAGTACGCAGGTACGACGGGTGTCAGTTATTTGCGCGGCAGATTCACATGCCAGCCCAGGACTTACAAATAATCCAAATCTCTTAGCCCTTCACCGTCTGGAATCTGGACATGGTGGGCCCCCTCAAGAGAGCGCAAGGCGGATTTACTCATCTCTTCGTCGCCATCGACAAGTTTACAAAGTGGATTGAAGCCAACCCGGTTGCTGTAATTACGGCGGCCAAAGCACGCGAGTTCTTCCGGGACATTGTCGTACGTTTTGGCGTACCCAATCGCATCATCACTGACAATGGCGTTCAGTTCAAAAGCAGCCGATTCCAAGATTAGGGCGAAGAGCTGGGCATCAAGATCTGCTACGCTTCGGTGGCCCATCCAAGGAGCAATGGGCAGGTTGAACGTGGCACGGATTGGTGCTACATGGGCTCAAAGCCAGAATCTTCGATCGCCTAAAGCCGTATGCCACACGCTGGGTTAAGGAGTTACCTTCGGTGCTATGGGGGCTTAGAACAACCCCAAGTCGAGCGACCGAGCAGACACCCTTTTTCCTAGTCTATGGCTCAGAAGCGGTCCTCCCGACTGAATTGAAGTTTCGGTCCCCTCGGGTTGCCGGTTTTGACGACAATCTGTCGGATGAAGGAAGACACGAAGACCTCGGCCGACTCGAGGAAGCCAGGGAAGCAGCAATGATCCAGTCAGCAAAGTACCAGCAGGGCTTACGTCGCTATCATCAGCGCAACGTACAGGGCCGTGCGTTCTCTAAAGGAGATCTGGTCCTCCGAAGGAACCAGAAGCACGAGCATAAACTCTCCCCACTCTGGGAAAGCCCCTATGTGATCGATGAAGTGAGGCGCCTGGGGGCTTACCAGCTAAAGCGCGAAGACGGATCGGAAGTGCCTAACACCTGGAACATCGAGCAGCTACATCGCTTTTATTCTTAAAGTTTCATATTCAAGCATTGTGTAATTAGTCTCCTTTTTGACTTGCTACTTAGCCTCAAATGATTAAGCAGTAAGTCGGGGGCTATACTAAATAGTGTGCGGAGTCAACCGCATCCTATCTTATCAATAAAAGTTGCTTTCTCTCTACATGTGTTTGATCGAATTTGAGTATTATGAAAATTCTTGAGTAATCGCGCACGTACTTGTCAAAGACAGCGTTTAGCTACTCGGTATGTCCACGGGGAGAAAGCCAAGTGCTTATTCCAGGCACTCGGGGGCCGGACCAGTCGGCAGACGCGTTACATGAAAGAGGATAAAAACTAAATACTTGGATAAACAACATCAAAAGTATTGAGGATCAATCAGACGTTCGGACATTAAGTACAACTACAAAGACAAGTGTTTGGCCAGATTGGCAGCAATCGGGCGAACTTCTTTCATCAGGGCGCATGCCTCTTCCTCAGTACATGCAAATCCTTCTCTTACGGCCTCGAGGTCCATGCGGGGAAGTTTGACTTTGCGATAGCAAGGCCTTGGCTGGCGCATGTCATCGCTGCCTCTCGTGAGAAGGTCTTGACCCGTGCAGGAATGTCTTCAAGACGTGCCACGAAGATCTCGGCGTCTGACGGCAGCTCATCCTCGGGATAAAGGTACTGGAGTGTCGGAGCTATTCCCTTCAGAGCACGGTCGCAAAGCGAGTTGGCAGATTTTAGTCTTTCGTCGAAGACTTGGAATTGCACCTTGGTCTTCTGCCAGTAATCTGCACAATCAGTCGGATGTTACAAATCACTCGGGCTTTAGTGAGGCTGAGCCAGGGAGAGCCAGTGATGGAAAGTTATCTTCCAGTTCTTTAGCCAACCTCTCGGCTTGAGTGCTGGCTTGGAATACTTCGTCCTCCATGACCTTCTGCCTCACCTCTAGCGCTTCATTCGGAGGCAAGCCTTAAAGACCATCACCCAAGGAGAATTCTTTCATAAGGGTTTAGTATTGTTCGGGGATATTTACCTCGGATAGTATTGGATTCTTCTACGTGGCAAAATCGGAGGTCAGTGTTCTCCTGTTGGAGCTCCTCGATCCTGCCGCAGTACTGTGAGTTGACCGCGTATAACGCGTTGTCAAATTCGTCACAAGATTTCAGCTTGCCCATAGCTCTTTGCAAGCACATGGATTTCTGCCTGGATCTCTCTTTCATTTGCTGCATGGGAAAAGGGGGGATCGGTAGGATTCTTTTGTGCAAAGCAAGGACTCAAGGTGTGAAGGGGTTTTACCTTGAACAACTCGGCGTTAGCCCTCGCCATATTCTCTAACACCTCCCACTCTTTGGCCTCCTTTTCATCATCAACCTCGTAGCCTTCAATCTCCTTCCTCCATTTTACCCGGAGAGGTGGAGTGTTGGCTTTGACGGAGGGGCAAGGAATTTCCTCAATTTTCGGTTCCGAGCTCTCTAGAGCCGGGGCCGGGATTTTCCTCTCCGTCGGCAAGGATTGGCGAGTGGTTGGAGATGGGCCGGAATCCTTGTGAGATGCTGCGTGCTGAGTTGGGTCCTCTGCTGATGCGGGCTCGGTTTGGCGATCAGACTTTGAAGGTGCTGGAGTCGGCGTCTTGGCGCCATGTTTGCTCGGCATATCATCCATGACCGGTTTCCTATAAACGTTTGAAAACTTTTCAAGACACTGCTTCCTTTGCAAACCGTGAAGGAACAGAATTGCGAGAGATTACCTTCGTGATGGGATAAATTTAGTTCCAATTTGGATGCCCGGATCACTCGGGCTGGAGCCAGAGGGCTTCTCTGCCCCTGATGCGGCCTCTGGACCCGCGGATTGGAAAGACGGAGGGCTTGGTGATCGTCTGGCAGGAGCACGAGACGGCCCTGGCGCTGGGCGACGGCGGCGCTGGACCGGGACGTTGTCTTCATCGTCATCTTCGTCTGAGTCCCCTGGAGCGACCCCTTTGCCTTTTTTGGCCGGAGGAACATCAGCCGAGTTCCCCGCGGGACGCTTGCTCGGTGCCTCCTTATAGCTTGGAGCCTCCGGGACTGGGTAGGTGGACAAGAATGCCGCGCGTCCCTTCGTGAGGATCAGATCAAATTGATTATGATTACAATCTAAAAAACCACGGCAAAATTAAGAAGAATCCATCACTTACCACTGGAGGAGGATACGCAAAGCGGTATGTGCTTGGGCAATCTGTGTGGACTATCTTTGAGTCCGGGGCGAAGAGCTCGGCCACTCGGCTGGCCACTTCCTTCTGCGAGATTGGATCCTCACTTTCCCGAATGGCGTCTTGGGGCCCCGAGTACTCGAAGGCGAGATGCACCCTCTCCTTGATAGGCTGGACACAGCGGAGGTGTAGTTCCAAACTACGACGATGCCGGTTAGCCCGGCAGATTTTAGTCTGCCGAGGAGGACGAGAAGTTCTTTCGCTTGGCTTCCCCCGCTCTCGACGAGAGGAGAAGACCAGAAGGGACGGACTGTGGGGTACACTCCAGAAAACGAAGGAAGGACTGGAGGAGAATTAGCACAGTAAAACCACTCTGAGTGCCAGCCCTTGTTGGAGGTTCTCAAAGGAAGATCAAAATAGAATTTCCTAGCCCCTTCCCGCAGCTGAAACCCGGCGGCCCCTGCGGCCTTGGGAGAAGTCTTGTTGGGGGAGGGCTTAAGGAGATATTGACATCTGAAGAGGTCGAAGTGAGGGGCGATCCCGAGAAAAGCCTCACAAATGTGGATAAAAATCGCGATTTGAAAGATGGAATTGGGGTTCAAGTGAGAAACCTCGATCCGTAAAAGTGCAATAATCCCGGAAGAAGGAAGAGCAAGGGAGGCCGAAGGCGTGGAGAAAGAAGGACTCGAAGACCACTACCTCATCGGAACGAGGGGTGGGGGAGGACTCGCCGGCGGCGGTGCGCCACGAAGCGAATTGTTCGGAGGGGAGCACGCCGATGGAGACAAGCTTCTGTAGCCTCCGCTCGGTCGTAATGGACTTCATCCACACCTTGCCGCTCTTGACCATCTTCGAGGCGACGGGAGATGGGGGAGCCATTGCAGATCGGAGACAGTGGCGGCGGAGGATGCGACGGAAGAGAACCCTAGCGGCGGAGTTCGCTTGGAGAGGACTGAAAGACTGGAGCGAAAAGTGGGCGAGGTGAACTAATTTCGTTCCCCTGTTCCTAATTTATCGCAACAAGCTACGTTTCGCATTCTGGGTCGGGCCTTTGTCTAGCGCTGGAGGCAGCCTTTTCGAGAAGGCTCGGATAACCACTCGGGTGGCCGAGTGATTTCTCCCGTGTGGTTCGCGTATGCGTTAGGCGCCGGTTTGGGAGCGCGCGGTTCTGTCTACTCGGATAAGGCAATGTCGGTTGCGGATTCAAGAGAAAGGCTAGAAGATTGACATGAGATTTCCAAAAGATTTTCATTAAGTGGCTCTTAGGCCTAATTACATATTTCCGGGACGCAGCACAATGAGCTAGAGCTCGTTGCTGGCTCGCGGAGAAGCAAAAGAAGCAAAAGAAGAGAGATCACTCCGATGGCCACTTCACGTCGAGGATGGAGGGGACGAGTGCGTCCTTCAAAGGAGTGCGCACTGGGAAGAGTTGCAGATGGCCACTGATCAGGATTCTGGTGGCTCTCTGTGCCGTATTTTCCGCGTACTCCCTCCGCCAACATTGCCATTCGGCGGCTACGGCGGTCGTCGCGGCGGTGATGCGGGCGTGCTCCTCGGCGCAAGCGATTTCCTAGGGATCCATTGCTCTCGAGGAGAAGACGGAAGCTTTGTGGTTTTCGCTGAAGAAAGGGGGACTTGAAGAACTCGCAAGCTGGATGTGGAGTAGTACATTGCCTCTGGATTTCTTTTATACACGGAGGAGTTCAAAGGGCGCGCCTTGTAATCCGTTTTGAATACAGTAAAACCATCATGACGATGGGACGAAAGTAGATATGGATACGTTTCCCAGCGGAAGCGCGTGCCGCTCCGACTGTGTGAAAAGAGCGCAAAAACTCTTCGTGTTCCCCTTAATGGGCTTGGGCTAAAACTGCACAGGGCGATCCCCTTAACAGGCTTTCTTAACACGCCGCTAGCGGTCGCACAATGTTAATATCGAGCCTAATTCGGCCTTGGTACACCCTGTAGGGCATATGACCGGAAGCGCCAAAATAAAAAATATTTCACGGCATACCCCACGTTGGGTCACTAGCCAGCTTTGCATGTTCAAGGTTGGGTGTTGGTGAAATTTGGAAACAGTTTCAGAGGCATGCCTTTTCTAAGGTCGCCTGTTCTATACCGCTACCTGGATACAAGTACCTCTCGGCCAAACTGTATCCAATCGGTACGCCCCTAGGGGCCCATGGCTGATCCCTTCTCCGGTTGGGACAGGTACCACTCGGCTGAAAGGTGCACCCCACGTTGGGCCGAGTGCTGGTTCTTACAAGTTAAGGTCAGGAATCTGATGTTGATATATTTGAAATGCTTAATTTACAGCATGCTGCAAGACAGAAGCTGTAATTGCGTGGCTTAAGGCTTGCCCTATGCTGGGTCAATTGCTGCTTTCGCAACGCGAGAGTAGATGCCATGTAGCCGAACTCGTCTGTTGAGGTGATGTGCCCAATGGGTTAAAAGAAGCTGAAGTTTGGTACTACCAATCCAGACGTTACATCAACATAAAAACTTAAGATTTCTTGAGTTCTTTACAATCTCTTTTCAGATTACAGGAGACGTTGGCAAAACCAGTCGGCTGGACATCTGACTTGATCGTAAAGCACTAGGGGGCTACTGTGGACTGCATGGGCCCCGGGTATCCTCTAGAGGGCCCATAAGAGAGCATATGGGGGGCGATCCGAGTCGGCCGATTGGATAAGGACCACTCGGGCTACGGTTACTTGAGTACCAAGGAAGTTCACGAGGATATGATCAAGTTCCATATAATTAGGAGATCAATACCTGCATATCATGTAACGGCATAACAGAATTAGGTACCGTATATCATGTGCTACCATGTAATTCTATCTCCCCCTACACTATATAAAGGGAGGGGGTAGAGGCCATAGAGATACGCGACATCATAGACCACACACTGCCATCATCTTGGTCATCTTGCATCCCGCATCTTGATCAATCATAATCCCAGAGCACAGGAAGTAGGGTATTACCTCGGTGCTGAGGGCCCGAACTTGTATAAACCCGGTCTTGTGCTACCATCTGGTTTGGTTCTTGATAACGCCCCCTCGTACAAATTCATTGCCGACGGTGACCCCCCAGTTAGTCATCAGTCGACACGCCCTCTGGGGCCACTAGCTGTATCCTACTCTGGCCAGGTACAGGTACCACTCGGCTCTTCAACCAAAACCACGGTATACCCTCTAGGGTCACCCGCTGCATCCTACTCCTGTCCGGTATAGGTACCGCTCGGCTCTTCAGCCAAAACCAATGCTACGCTCCATGTTGGGTTGCCAGCTGTACATCGCAAGACGAGTAAAAATACCACTTCATCAAAATCAAAATGATGCACCTTACAATGGGCCGACCGCCAGAACACCGGCAACCCGGGCTGGGTATCACTAATAACTCTAAGGATCTCTACAAGTCCTTCATAGTCTCCTCGCAGATAACAGGCAGAAGCCAGTCGGGAAGAAGCACCAGCACTCGGCATGAAGCATGTTTCATCCGAGGTGCGGTAAAGAGCAGCAGCAACTCGACTACGAAGCACTCGGGGGCAACTGTGGATAACATAGACCCCGGGTACCCACACGGAGGGCCTAAAAGACGACCCGACAGGGGATGGACTAAGTTGGGTGGATGAGGACGGGTACCACTCGGACTCTAGAAGACTTGCCCGGCAAGGAAAGACTTAAAGATAGAAGTCTATCCCTAGTAGGGATAATACAATTGTAATCCCGGATAACTACATATTTGCTTAGAGGATAGAGATAGGAATCCTACATCGTAACCGACCAGGACTACTCCTTTTAACCCCACCCCCTGCACTATATAAAGGAGGTACGGGGCCATAGTTCGGCATCCAATCCAATACCTTCGCCTCATAACACAACTTGAGGCCGAGAACACAACATACAAGAGATCTCCCGATCACCTTGTACACATATACCTCATATAATCCTAGAGCACAGGACTAGGGTATTACCTCTACCATGAGGGCCTGAACCTGTATAAAAAAGACCCCCTGTCTTGTGCTACCATCGAGCTTGGATCTTGTGCATCGTCCCATATATGATCATTGCCGACGATAATCCCCGGTTAGCTACCCGTCGACACGTTGGGTGTCCGTTCGGAAAATGCGTGGTTCTAACTACTCGGATGAAGACAATATCAGTCGGGAATACAATGATTGACCAAGACAATGAGAAGATTAAGACAAAGGGACTACATGGTGCTTCCAAAAGATCTTTTACGGCTCTTAGGCCGGATTACATATATTCCGTGGCTCAGGACAATGAGATAGGGCTCGTTGCTGGCTCGCTGAGAAGAGCAATAAAAAAAACAACTCTCCTGGCAAGGAGGGTGAGGCGCTTGTCAAGGGCACCTCAAAACCATCCGTTTGCCAGAAAAGCGGCAACCAGTGCGTTTCTGAGTTGGACGCGCACCTAGTATAGATGCGGGAATCCGTGAATCATGACCCTGATGGATTCTTCGGCGCGAATCTCCGTGGTGGCCTCATGGAACTACGTCCAGAGGGTGTCCATGGCAGCCGGAGCGGCGACATCCGCGGCGGCGGCAGCAATCCACTCATGCATTTGCTCTCCTTGACCTTCCATCGACTCTTGGAGAAAGGAGGAAGAAGCTCGAAGAAGAAAAGAGGGCAAGAAAAAGACTTGAAGACTGAATGAGGCATAATGCGCTGCATTTGGGATTTATTTTGATATACACAAAGAAGTTCAAAGACGCGCCTCGCTATCCATTCTGAACACAGTAAAACCATCATGGCGATGGGACGAAAGTGGGTGCGGCTGCGTGTTGGCGATTCTTACGCTCTTAGAAATTAATCCGCAAGCGGACGGATATTGCTTGTAGTTTTCACCTAGGAGTATTCCAAGGTATCGAATCCACAGGGAACGAGGGAGAAAGATAATTCTAATATCTATATTATTTAGATACCAACCAGCTAGCTAGGGGGTAAATATGATACGATAAATAGACCGGTGACACACACACACGCACACACACACACACTAAGTAGAGTGCTACGATAGTTAGACAGACAGTTGGGAGGACAACGAGACGAGTTTAATAAGTTCGCAAATGTTGTGTGATTCAGTTTATTGAGAGAGCTTGGGTAATAACGATCAGTGGTTCACTTAATATTCGTCGTCGGAGCTCGGACACTCACTACCACCCGCTATCTTGAATTGGAATCTCGAATGGTTATGATCGTTCCGATTTGGCTCTACTGGTCCAAAGCCGGACGCTGTGGGTTACGCACGAGATACTTAGTATCTACGGATGGATAGGGCTGTCAACACCTACCACCTACCACATATACGTGGGCCCGGGTGTAAACCGAGTTAGTCCTAGTCTCAGACACCACGTCTGCTACTATTTCTAATCAACCTTCCTCGGATCCTAGGAAGATGATCTAGGTTCAATACTTAGCTCTCTAAGTATACGAGTGAGAACCTAAACTGATTCCAGACGAATACAAGCTACCGGTAAGGCTAATCCACACAACTCATATAGCAGATATGCTCAATCTCAAATAAAGCTCAACACAATATAAAATGAATGAAGTAGTCTTACTGAATACTTTTGGTAAACAGGAAAGGATACAAGAGCGTTACCCAAATTCCCGAAGACACTTCCGGAACTCCGAGGCTTCAGCTCGACTCGACTCTAACTCCCAACTAATCTACTCTAACTAAAGAGCAACTCTAAATGAAGTGGATGAAGTGAAGTGTTGTGTGGTGAAAGTGAGGTGAGGGGGTCCTTTTATAGTGTTCCCGAGCCAATGGGGGAGTGCCACGGCATGGGACAAGTGTCACACAGCCCCCCTCCAAAGGAGAATCCAAGACGAGCCCCGAGGTGGGTCGGCCGGCCCGCCTTTTTCATCATCTGGCCCTCCAATTCGGTGTAGATGCTCCATAGACGGTCTAGATTACTTCCTCAAGTCGGTTTGGCAGTTGGAGACCGGTAGCATTGGGTTCCTTTAGAATCCTATGCTTAACTTGAGGATTACTCCACCTTCTGGATGAAACCGACTTGCATGGATGGTTGGGATGGCCTCTAGGTGTGTTCCTTGGCGTGTGGGAGAAAAACCGACGCAAATTGGCCAAAAGAATGGGCCGGCCGACCTGGCTTGGGTCGGCCAACCTGGTCTGGTCCGGTCAGGCTCGTCATCTTCCGGAGCTCATTTCTCCCTCATCCGAGCTCCAAATATAGCAAATAATATATGCATTTCGATCGTCTCGACGAGCTCTTCATCATGGTGCAGTCCATTTTGTCATTTGATGACTTTTCAAAATATGTTTATTTTAAACTCCATCTTTCGTCCGATTTGCATACGGCCGATAAATCGTCTTTTCTTGTGCATGCCTGCAAAACATGAGACTACACCAAAACTTGTGGAACTCATTAATGTTAGCCTCAATGTAGTTTGAATTCCTTTATTTTGTAGATATGTTGACGGTCAAAAGTATATAAAGTTTTACAAATAAGGACCGTCAACACTGCGCTTCTCGGCGGAAGCGCGTGACGCTTCGGCTGTGTGAGAAGAGCGCGAAAACTCTTCGCCTTCCCTAAAATGGGCTTTGGCCAAACAAGGATAGGGCAACCCCCTTAACAGGCTTTCTTAACAATGCACCACCAACAGTGGTGACAAGTTAACATCGAGCCTAATTCGGCCTCGGTACACCCTTGAGAGCATATGCCGGAAGTGCCACATTGAAAAATATTTGACGACATACCCCATGTTGGGTCAATGCATGTTGAAGGTTGCGTGTTGGTGAAATTTGTGTACTGTTTTGAAGGTATGCCTTTTTAAAGGTCGCTAGTTGTATACCACTGACCGGATGCAAATACCTCTCGGCTAAACTGTATCCAATCGGGACGCCTTTAGGTAGGCCGACAGCTAATCCCTTCTCCGGTTGGGACAGGTACCACTCGGCTGAAAGTCGTGTCCTATGCCGGGCTGAGTGCTGGTTCTTGCAAGACAAGGCCAGACGTCTGACGCCCTATATTCTTAAAACGCATGCATGGCTCATAACATGCCGCAAGACGGAAGTTATGGTTGCGTGGCTTAAGGCACGCTTCATGATGAGCCGGTTGCTGCTTTCGCAATGCGAGAGTGGGTGTCAAGTAGCCGAATTCGACCGTTGAGGTGACGTGCCAAACAGGCCTAGAAGCTAGATTTTCGGTATTATCGAGCCAGGCATTGCTTTCAATACCAAGGACTTAAGATTTCTTGATTTCTTTACAATCTCTTTTCAGATTACAAGAGACAATGTTGAGACCAGTTGGCCGTACATCTGATTCGATCGTAAAGCACTCGGAGGCTACTGTGGACTACATGGGCCCCGGGTATCCTCTAGGATGCCCATAAGGAGGCAGATAGAGGGACTCAAGCCGGCCAGATCGGGATAGAGACCACTCGGGTTACGCATGACTTGATCACCAAGAATGCTCCTGAGGATAGAGTCAGGCTCCATGTAATTAGGAGATTCATACTCGCATATCATGCATCGGTATACCCGAATTTGATACCCCATCCCCTACACTATATAAAGGGAGGGGGCATACAACATCATAATAACAGATCATCCCACATCAGATAGTTGTATCAACATAGACATCTCCATCATCTGCAAATTCACGCAAGCATAATCCCAGAACACAGGATCTGAACCTTTATAAATCCCTGTCTTGTGTTACCATCTGGCTTGGTTCTTGCGCATAACCCCGTAACAAATTCATTGCCGACGGTGACCCCCCGATTAGCCACCAGTCGACAATTCCATTTTTCAACTCCTAAAGGTAAGGTCTCACAAATATGAGAAACATTTTGCAATAACATTTATGCTAGCTAATTATCTTGACAAGTTGTGCGTGAAGTCCACCTTAATCTTTGCTTAACTCCTTGTCCATATTTCAAATCCTTTACTCGGGACGAGCAAAGATCTAACTGTGGGGGTGCGTTGACGGTCTTTATTTGCAACATTTTGTATACTTTTGACCTAAATTTAGCCTAACACTAATGAGTTCCCATAAGTTTTGGTGTAGTAACATGTTTTGTAGGCATACGCCAAAAATCCACAAGAAATGACGTTTTATCGAGCGTACGTAAATTAGGCAAAAGATGGTGTTTAAATTAAATTTTTTTGGAGAAGTCTTAAAATGCCAAACGCGGTGTCGACCCACTTTTGAGCCCAAACACGGTGTGCTTTCTCCCACATTGGATTCCTTCCTTCCGCATGCAAAGAAACACACTTTTGGGTGATCCCATGGGTCAATTTTAAGCGGATGACTTGGATTAACTTCATATGGATCAATACACATGGCAAGATGAGAGAATATAGAGGGGAATCTTTCCTTGGATGGTACTCCAGTTCCTTGCAATATGATAAGTATCCCGCCATGTGTCAAGCACCTATTTATCCCATGACACTATAAATAGAGTAGCATTCCTTCATTGCAAGCCATGGAGAGAATTAAAGAATAAAAAAGCAGCGCTATGCCATGGAAATTCGCTGTACATATTTCATTAATGGAATAAACCTGCGAGTGTACTAGTTCCACCCGTAGTAACCACAGTTGGTTACGGTCCTAGTTCCACCCGTAGTAACCACGGTTGATTAAACCGTAACTGATAAATGGCTTAAAAAAGTTAAAAATATTAGAAGAAACAAAACTCATTTAAAATCTCTTGATTTCAGCCTAATCCATATTCCAGACAAACTCACCAAATGTCACGTTGTGATATATAGTTAAGATATATGTCGTTATCACTACCAATTCGTGTCTCAAACCGATAGTGATAATATCCAATGCATCACTAGCGTTCGTAGCTCAAACCGGTAGTGAGCCTTCGCATGACTACCGGTTCATAGCTAAGAAAGATATCACCAATGGTTAGTGGCTTAAACCGGTAGTGATGCAATTATCATTATGGGTTCACGAGTAACCGGTTGAGATGTTTCGGTAGTAAAAATCATTTATCTAGCCGTGCTGATTTTTTCTACAAACTCAAATCTCATTTAGAGGAAGACAAAATATTAAATTTTGTTCTAGTGGGTCAGTGTCTACCGAAGCTTTTTAAATAATTTCATGAGGCTTTACGAAAAATGGATTTTGTTTAATTAGCAAGTACTGAAAACGTTTGGAGACCTAAAATGATACTATAATTTTATCACTATATGAAACTTTATGTGTGAATTGTAATAGTGATAAGGGTTTAAGATTGCATTTTGTAAACCGCACTGGTGTTCAAAACGGTACATCTGTTTTTTAATAGATGAATAATTTTTTTTTCTAGTAATCATATCTATTAGGCCCTGCTCGTAAAGTTTGTGACGTGGCCTAAGCCGGTAAAAACGGGTCTCTAAAATTTCTCCGGTCGGAGGAGTGAAAGAAGCGTTTGGATGGGCTGCATCTTAGTATATTTGCACCTGGATTGGACTAATGCAACCGTGAAAAAATTCTCCATACAGGACCTAATTCCGAAAAAATAACTAATATCGGCCACTCCTCTCCCTCTCCATCAGCAGTCCAAAAAAAATATACAATGAACATCAGTGTGAGACAGCAAAAAGATAAAAGAAACTTATGAATGCAGGAGGCCAATGGAGCTCGTTGCCACGAAGGTGAAGGTGCATGGACCTCATCGATATCCCAACAGATTAACATAAAGGCTAGTGAGCTTGTTGCTGCTGTGGAGGACGAAATCCTCCTCGGCGTTAGTGAAAGAGCGTGCCAATGAGGTCCTTGTCGTAATAACTTCGTATAGCATACATTATACGAAGTTATACGAAGATATCATCTGCAAACGACTAGTCACTAACACTAGTAGCTCTACAGGGATGATGGATGGAGGGAGAGAGGAATAGGAAAGAGAAAGAAGGAAGAGACAGACACACCGGGAGATTAGATTATAGCTAGTACTCCCTCGTAATCATGTATGATGTGGGGTGCAACAAGGAGATATGGTGCTAACTTTATCTATCTTGCTCTGTAACATTATTCACGGACGTAAACCCGCCACATACAGCGCAACATCATCGAAGCCAGTCAAAAGACCAAATTATTAAGGTTTGAAAAGTTGAGGGACAAGTCGGGACTTTTTTCCTTCTCTAAAAAACTCCCTCCCATCCCCTTAAATTCACTCACAATTTACATCCTCCAAAATATGAACGAAAATATAAAAAAAGGACAATATTTTATCGGAAACGCTTGAGGCTGCCTCGCGCGCGCCGCGCGCGAAACGCGCAGGAGGTATACTGTGCCAGCATGCATAATAATTCTTCTAAAATCAAGATCAACCCATTTTAAATACTTTTTGAATTTTTTGAATTTTTTTATTTTTTTCAATTTTTTTGATGTGAATTAGAAGAAGGCACTTATGGAACTTATATCTACACTACCGAAACTTGGCCGTGTTCTGATGAAACTTGGCCGTGTTCTGATGAAACCTGATGAAACTTCAATGTAACCTGATGAAAGTTGGATGAAAACTGTTGAAACTTGATGAGACTTGAATTGACCTGATGAAACTTGAAGAAACTTGAAAAAACTTGGATGAAACCTGATGAAACTTGACAGTTCGGCAAAGTTTTATGAGTATGAAATCCAAGTTTTACTAGGCGAAACTCAAGTTTCAGAAGGCGAGCCCTAAGTTTCACCAGATAAGTTTGAAGAGTTATATGGCAAAATATATCTTGTTTTGTTCGTAAAAATACGAGGAACATGTTGGCGCAAACGGTTTATGGATTGGAGCACCCAGTCAAAAATTATGGACGCCGAAAAAATAAAATTCCCGTGGGCCCCACTTGCATGTGAATGCAGCTCTCTCATCTCTCCCTCACGCCCCTCACGCCCAGGCGGGCCGGGCCGCGGCGCGGGAGTCCGGATGCGCCAGACTCCCGGCGCTAAGCGTTTCCGAGATTATAGCTAGTACTCCCTCATAGTCATGTATGCTGTGGGGTGCAACAAGGAGATATGGTATGCTGTGGGGTGCAACAAGGAGATATGGTGCTAACTCTATCTATCTTGCTCTGTAACATTATTCATGGACGTAAACCCACCACATATAGCACAACATCATCGAAGCCGGCCAAAAAACCAAATTACTAAGGTTTGAAAAGTTGAGGGACAAGCTAACCAAAAGAACAAGGCTTTTAAAACTCCCTCCCATCCCCTTAAATTCACTCACAATTTACATCCTGCAAAAGATGAACGAAGAAATAAAAAAGAACGATACTTTATAGCTGTTCTGCGAGATGCTCTTAGGGTTTATTACCTTTTTATATGGGCTTGTTGGGCCGATCGAGTTAGCCCATTAACATTGACCACACTAACTAGGTTGTACATTGTGCCAAAGTAAAATGAAAGTTAATTCTGTACAACTTACAAAATTATTATTTCCCATATGGGACCAACTATTTGACAGGCGCCTGTAATAAGCGTTTTTGTGCAGGCGCCTGTCAAAATTCCCAAGTTGCAGGCGCTGTAAAAAATTCCACTATCGCAAAACATTTTTTCCAATAAATGAAAATATGGAAAAACAGTAGAAATTTTATGGAATTTTTTGCGCCTACTTGATTTTGCAAATTATACGACAAAAAATCTCTCGACGTGAAAAATAGAAAACAAAATAAGATTTATAATAAATAGAAAACAAAATAATCTATAATAAACGGAAAACAAAATAAATCTATAATAGATCAGACCTCGCGCAAAAAATACCACTATCACAAAACATTTTTTTCAATAAATAAAAAATAGAAGAAATTTAGCGGAATTTTCAGTAATTGAGTGCTAATTAAATAAAAGAAAACAAAAAAATCAAAAAAATAATTAAATGCTAATTTAGTTTTGTTACGCGCCTGCATATATGGCTGCGGCATCCATGTAGGGCAGGCGCCTGGCGATTTGGCTAGGCGCAGTTGCCTGCCAAATAGCCAGCGCGTTCCCATATATGCAAGTCCTTTGTATTAAAGTATTCATTGATTTCCCCTCCAAAGCGGAGGACTAGACAGGACACCGTCAAACACCGAGCATATATTCTTTTAGAACAAATAACACGGGCTATTCTTGAGTGTGTTGAAGACTTGATGCCACAGATAGCATCTGCATCTCCCCCAACCTTGAGGAGGGATCACCGGTAAAGAGAGCTTTACACGGTACACGGGCCGGGTACAGAAACGTATGGGATATGCATGATCATCACCGACACCGACAGCATGGTCTAGGAGAACTGCTGCGAGGTGGCGAAAGTCTGGCCGAAGCCCCAGCCGGCGGGAGCGACGCTGAGGAAGGTTAGCGTCTGGCCGTCGGTGCTAGTGACCCGGAACGAGAGGCTCTGGCCGTCGAGGAAGGCGTTGGACTGCCAGTTGACGCCCCAGTTCCTGGACATTGGCATCCAGGCGGTGCGCGAGCCCTTGATGGCCACCGACTGCACGGAGCCGCAGCCGCCGACGTTGCTGACGAGCACGAGCTCGAAGTAGTCGCGGCCGTTGATGGTGAACCTGACGCCGCCCTGCTTGGCGCAGGGCACCCGCTGGTACAGCACCGGCACGATGCCGCCGACGTAGACGCCGATCTTGAGCCACGCCGGCTCCGCCATGTCGAAGTGCTGCCGCGGCGGGTTGCACCAACCGCCGGCGTCGTTGGGGAGCGCGTAGTTGGGCGGGCACAGGTTGGTGGCCGTGACCGCCACCGACGTGCCCCGCACGCAGAACCGCGGATCCGCCTGGTAGTCGCACTTGATCCGGTAGCACTGCCCGCACGACGCCCCGTCGTTGAACATCGCCGTGCTCAGCGCCGCCGTGTTTGTCCCGTACCCCGTCGAGTACAAGTTCCCGTACCCACACGCCCCTCCTATAAACACACGTATCAGCTTGCTCAGATTATTGATCACGAATTAGCCATCATTATTAACGATTAAACTAGAAAACGAAGAAGTGCTTGTGATGATATATCACCCATGGTTCCCGAGGCGTCGCTGCCGCCATAGAAGGTGGCGAAGGCTCTGTTCCAGCCGGACGACGTGAAGCAGGAGGCCTTCGTCCACATGAGGCACGTCGCGAGCAGCGCGAGCAACCGGGCCAGCGATCGGGCTCCAGCTGTGTCCATGTTACGTTAGCTAGGCAGATGGAGTGAGGATGAGTGAGAGATGGAGCTGAATGAATATGCCAATGGCGGAGCATATATAACATGGCGCCATGGCCATGGCGCTTAAATAGGGCAACGTGTCAATAAAGATGCTGGCAATGGCGCCATTATGGGAGTGGATCAGAGAGCGTGCTTGCATGTGCGCGTGCATGCAGATGCAGGTGTGCTTTTGGCCCTGACAGGGACGGGAGCCCGAGCTCGATCGCTACTAGCTGCTAAAATTATGGCATTGGATCGATCGATGGAGATTCTATCCAGTCCGATCGAGAGTTAGCCCATGTTCGGGTCAGTGAGGGAGTGAGGGATGTGTCCGTGACGACGTGTGTCGCGTCGGGACGCGCGCGAGGCGATGCAGCCAGCAAGTTCAGTTTGTCGGTGCTGGCTCGTGGCCAGTGACCTACTATGCAGATCTGGACTTGCGTGTTCAGCGGCTTACAGTGAAATTCGGCACTGGTTCTGGCGGTGATACGCGAAAAGTGCGCCTTTGGAGTGTAACGTGATGTACGAAGCAGACACCAGGTCGATCTGGCCGCAGGTATATGCCGCAGCGAAATTTTTTTTAGCTGACACTCCGATGGATGCGTGCCGTTATATGTATATAAAAAAAAGACTAATTCACCGTAGCAATGTGTGGTAACAAGGCCTAATCAGTTTTAGAGAAACAAAACCCTTCAGTTACAAAGCTTCATTTGTATTATTATGATCTTCATGAGTTATGTGCGGTGAAGATAATTTATTCGAACTTGGTTTTGTATGGCTGACACCACCTCCATGTGTCGGCAACATACATATCTTGAAGTTCCTTTTTTGTAAATTCCTCCATGAAAAGATTATTGAGATCAATGCAAAATATATATAGACACACACACATTCATCCTAATGAGGGAAATTCTGCGGAAGCCTCATACCGCATCGATTAATTGAAGAGTACGATTGAAACATAAAAGGAAGTGCTGTAAGAATAAGACAATCATAATTATTGGTGATGAGGAGCGCTCCCGGTGTTGCCACAGGAAACAACAGTGAACCCGAAGGTCCAAACAGTTGAGATAAAAAATAAAATTATCGAAAGAGGTCTATCTAGACGGCCAGCCGTTGAGACAAGTCTGTTGAGATCGCTCCACTGAGAGATAATTGTAGCCTTGACGGTTTGGTCGTCAAGAAAACTTCTCTCAACGGCCAATAAAGACAAAAACATCCACATCCAAAATAAGTAGAAAATAGCTACATCAACATAACCAAATAATGTTCGACATAAACAATTCACACATTCACAGTTTCATCACATGAAAATTCACCACAACTACATAAAAACCATGGTTCGACACACATCACCTCATTCTTATGGCTCGCTCGATAGGGGCGGCTAAGTAGTGTAAACATTGGAGGGGTGCCGTCAAAAAGATTGTTGATGAAGTTAGCGTCCTGGCTCCCTGATGTGTCGTCCTCTTGCCCATGAGCTGTAGGTAGAGCCATTAAATCGGAACCCTATATGCAAACACAAGATTAGTATATGTATGTCTTGATGTAGTTACCCTGTAGGGGAAGCGAGCCTCCGTAGATGTCTGCTAGGGGAGGCGGTCCCCCATAGCAACTATGATACGGTGGGAGACTCCCTTAGGCGTCTGGATGGCAACTAGTACCGCTCGAGCTAGCCTAAACATTTATTAGATGTGATTGTCAATTAAATGTTAAGAGGGATATTTTTTCGAAATTGCTCCCATCTGGGCATCCGGACGCTATCGGTCTATTCTCCTCCACAATAGCGGGGTGTCCCCTTCCCATATTGGGCTCACGTGGTCGGCCCAGACCGTTTCTCTCAGGGGACGCGAGAGCGGTTTTTTCATGGTGCTACTGCTTTTACTCTCCCCCTCCTGCTTTCTTTCATGAAGCATCAGTTCGAGAGCCCTTCTCCGCGCAACTACTTCTGCCCACGGCTGAAGGCAACGACGATTTCCTCGCCGGTGGTACACGAGATATCTCCGGTGAGACAAGTTTTAGCGGTTGATGCATGGGAAGAGTGGTGAGTTCCAATTATTTTTTGTGGAGATTTTGCCTTGGCAGAGCAAATTTCACCGATTTTGTTTAGGGTTAATACGGCCGATTTTAGAATGGTGGTCGATTTGGGCTGATGGACTTTATGTAAGTGTGGGGCAGAGGGGGTGGGCAGCTTGGGGAATTTTGATGTTTAGCGGTGAGCTTTTTTTTAACTGTTTTTTCTGGCGATTTTGGGGGGGGGGGTGTGTGTGTGTGCGCGGTGTTTTGTGGGGGTTGATGGTCCTCACCCGATGAGTATTTTCATGCAAGCGCAACAGTAGGAGAGGGTTTTCTGTATAGACGCACACATGTTCATGTGTTTTGCATCATGAATCAACACATTTACTTTTTTTCATTTTAACAGAGAGATCAACAATTTGTATATGAACTAGCCCCCAATTTCACACATGCGGTTGCTCACGAATGTTTAATGTTGCTTTATTCTAAAATAACGCCCCTTTATGTTGTGTTTACTGTCATTCTTTTTTTCTACACTGAAGTGTAGCTAGCATAGTAAAACCAATGTGTTTATTTTTTCTTTTTTGTTTGACAGCTGAGCGGGGTGTTGCTAGGGTGAAATGGACGCTGACAGCAACAATTACAATTTTAATCATCGTTTTAGTGCTACCAGGCTTCATGAGCATGTAAACCAGTTGACCCCTGAGTAGAAGGGGTTTGTGACAAAACATAGGTTTGGAGATCTACTGCCCATATCAAAGTTCAAGCTGCCAACTAGTCTTGTATCTTGGGTTATGTGGAAGATCAATCCTGCTTCAGCTAATTTCAAGCATCGTGGGAAAAGTGTTTGTTTTTAATAGAGAGTGTTCAGAATGTCCTCCGTATACCATATGGCTCTAAGCTTGTAGCATTGTGATGGAATGAAGACTATGTTGCTGAACTACGTGAAGTATACAAGGTTGCTGACAGCGCTACAATACCAAGGGCTATTGAACTAGCAAAAAATAGCACCGAAGAGGCTGACTTCATGAGGTATTTCATTTTGGTCACAATAGGTACTTCTGGAGGACTGGATAAAGAATTCTCAGGAAGCAATATTTGTTCCAATTTAAGCATCTTTTTTGCCTTTTGATCTATTCAAATTTCCTTTTTTTTATGTGTAGCTCGTAACCTTGTGTTTTTTTTGTAATTTTCTCATTGTTTATTGATACCTCGCAACATTCAAGGAGTTGTTGAGAAGCATGACACTCTTTGGGAAAAGGACATGGTGTCGGTACTTGATAATGTGAAGTCACTATACTCAAATCGAGTAGCTGCATTGTTGAAGGACATCGAGGAAGTTTCAAACCATGGCAAAGCACAACAAGCAAGTAATATGTCCTTCCCGATTTTGGAGAAGCCGACGTGTCGGCATCCCTCCACTAGACATCCGGAGCTGAACTCGGGTGTGGTTTCTGCTTCATCTTCTGTCGGTGAAATTTAGTCCCATTCTTTATTTATAAATCAAGTTTATTTCGTATACATCGTCTCTCTGTTGGTATTAGGCTCATGCTAGATTTTGAGTTCTAAACCTCTGTGCTTGGGTGTCAAAATAGATATTAGTGCCAGGTTTAGTGGGAGTGCATATCGAGTGACGTCCTTGATACGTAGTACTGCTAGGAATAGATGTGGTGTCTAGACTAGTTAGGACCCGGTAGACACCTGATTCAATGGCTAAGCGGTAGGTAGTAGGTGGTGACAGCCCTGCTATCCGTGCAGCAGTTTGTGGAGTCCGCCCCATTAGTCTCAGCCCAGTCGAGCCCAATCGGGGTGAACATAATCATTTTGTGTTCTTAACTGATAGCGGGTGGTAGTGAATCCGCCGAGCTTCGATACAGAGTAGCAATTGTGTGTGGATTAATCTTGTACCCTTGACTAGTATATATCTTTAGTAGAACCTCTTGACCCGAAAGATCTTACCCCACTTTCAATATTCCACCATATCCATCCGGCTAAGTCAAGACTAGAAACTAAATTCTTCTCGTACTTCTTGGGAAATCGATACCTTTGTAATACCGCAAGCTACTGCGATATTTGTGCGCTTGCAGATTAATTCTAATAGGCATAAGAATCGGTTGGTGACCCTTCGGCAGTGCAAGTGAAGAAATCCTTCTTGTGGCCATTCGGAGGTGCGGGAAGGTTGGTGACCCTTCGGTGGTGCAATGGCGAAATCGGTCTTGCAAGGCGGTCGGTGACCCTTCGGTGGTGCCGGTGTGGTGTGTGAGGTCTTTTCGCCCGTGGGAAGAGCTCACCGCTTGTACAGGTTTGTAGTTTGCTTATCATCCATTGGTGAAGAGCTACCTCTAATCGATCAGGCAAAAAGGTCGAGAGATTCCTTGGCTTTCAGTTGTGAAAGTTTGCCTAACGGTGAGTAGGAGCTTGCTCTGAACATCGAGAAACACACGGTTGTCTCTTCTGTCCATTCCTTTACATTTCCGCACCTTTACTTTCACGCATATCTTGTATTCAATCAATTGCCTACCTAGAACTTCACTCGTATTCGTTTTCGCTAACTAGCATCATAGGCTCAATCAATTACTTGGGTCACTAATTTGACTAACCACTACCGCAACCAAAGTCAAAATTAAAATTTGAAAATGCCGATTCACCCCCCCCCCCCCCCCCGCCAAGTGACGAGGAAGTTGTTAGGACTGACAAGCGAATTCTTTGAACATAAGAAGAAAATCTTAGACCGGTGAGTCAAGGCTATATGATTTTTCGAGATCATATCGTGCAATATTGCAGATGTTTACGCATTTTTTTATTTTAGGATTTTATGTGTTAATTTTATATTCTTTTATTGTGGTTGACGAGCTCTTGGTTGAATAATTCAATGGGACCAATTAATGGAATGGACAAGAAGATTGAGCAATATTTGAGTTATGTAGCCGATTCATACAATGCGACCACTCCAATGCATAGAAGAAGAAATATGAAACAAGCCAAGGACCGGTGGCACAAATTAAATAGGTGGACACACCTTTTCCATACTACTTAGTTGAAGGCATGAATGATATTTAGTACATATTAGTGGTCATTCTAATCATATGTGGATTGATAAGGCTCAGAAGTTTTATGAGGAAAAAAGTAAACATCTGAAATTAGGTCATTTTGTATTAATGGTTGTATGTTATGTTGTTTGGTACCAACCGAATTGGTTGACATACAATGATGAGCTCAAGAAAGTGTCTAAAAGGAATACATCAGACCAAGCGAAGGGAGGGGGATGAAACAACATAATCTGTTGATGTTGATGTACCCGTAGCCAACTGGGCAAAAGGCACGTAAAAAGGCTGCACTTGATGCAAAAGGCAAGTCGAAGGCAACTGCAATAGATGTGGATCAGCTAGATAAACTCTACAAAGTTTAGACCGAAGATCATACAAATCACATAATGGTGTTAAAACTACAACAAAAATTAGTAGCTGAGAAAATTGAATCCACAAGACTAATCTATCTTGCAGCAATGGAGAAAAAAGAAGCTAAGATTCTAGAAAAGGAAGCAAAGATGATGGAGACTTACAATTGTCTCCTCTCTCTAGACTCAAGTGGGTTGTCTATCGAAGAAAAAGCTGAGCATGAGTGCATTGATGTGTTTGTGGAAGACAGGAAGAGGTTATTTGTTGATAGCACTTGATGTTTTTCTACAGCTATATGTCAACCAGGTCTATTTAGTATAACTACAAGTACTCCCGTAGATAAACGAATATTTGTTGGCCTCATTGTCTTTTTTCTGGTACAATAGAGGTCTGACACTTGGATGCTTTGTTTTTATACTATTGAAGCTTGTGTATGAAAGCAAGTGGTGCTCATTTGTATGAATGCTACAACCTTGTGTAAACATTTCTATCTGCATGTGAATGCTTCATTTATGTGTGAACATTTCTATCTCCATGTAAATGCTTCTATTATGTTTGAACACTTCTATTATGTCATGTGAATGCTTCAATCATGTGAACACTTCTATCTGTCATGTGAATCCTTCAATCATGTGTGATAATGATATGTTGCGTGCTCATATGTGTGAACTGGACACTGTCAGAGCTCTGTATATATACACCTTGCACTCCATCTCACTGACACAAGAATCAGCATAGGTTATCTCTCAAATCCTTTGTACCATGTCGCAAGAATAAGACTCGAGACAACGAGGAACTTGATGACTTTGATCCTTACACAATATATGATTTTATTGCGGAGAAAGATTCTTTGATGCATATGCAATGCAAATTGGTGAGATGCTGAAGGCCAAGATTGATGGAAAATCTTCTAATCCACATCGCCGCCAATGCCAAAGGAGGTACATACTAAGGAATCATGAAGCTGGTCACAACACCTACCTACACAGGCGGGTTGTTCCGTAGGAGATTTCAAATGAGAAGGTCTTGTCGATGCCCTCAGTGGGTTGTCTCCTTATTTTACCCAAAGAATAGACGCTAATGGTAGAGATGGACACTCACCACTTCAAAAGTGCGCAGCGGCCATCCGAATGCTAGCATATGGCACTCTGGCTGACCAATTTGACGAGGTGTTTAAGATTGCCCAAAGCACGGGTTTGGGGTGCTTGGGAAAATTTGTTGAAGACGCGATTGAATGTTCCTATGAAGAGTACTAATGCCCTCCGAGAAGCGATGAAGTGGAGAGGCCTGTGGTTTTCCAGGCATGTTAGGAAGTATTGACCGCATGCATTGGACATCGAAGAATTCCCAGTTTCATGGAGAGGGCAGTTTGTCGATGGTGGATCCTTGAAGCAGTAGCATCACAAGATCTTCAAACATGGCACATTTATTGGTACCGCAGGGTCTAATAACGACACAATATACTAAATAAGTTACCATTGTTCACTGAAGCACTAAAAGGAGAATCCCCTCTATTAGAATTTACTGTAAAGAAGACACAATATGACACAGAGTACTATCTAGAGTGGTCAGTCTTCATGAAAATAATTTCTCTAACTCAAACTGAGAAAGCTAAGTTAATTGCACGCCATCAAGAAGCAGATAGAAAGGATGTGGAGAGCGCATTTGGGCCTTCTTCTTTTCAGCGTATCGTTGCGTTGGCGTAATACTGTAGCAAATTTGAGAGCCCTCGAAAAGAGGTCTAAATATTATAAAAAATAATTAAAAAATAGTTTTAGAATCTTTGGAAGGACAACTAAAAGCCACGAAAAAATCGTTACGAATTATCACAACACATAGGCTATATAAAAATAACAAAATTTGCTATAGGCCTTGGTGTGTTGCAATCTCATTTTGATATTGTTCATCGTCCGGCACGCTTTTGGAAACGGGAGGACATTGTCAACATAATGCGAGCTTGTGTCATTTTTCGTATTACGATAATCGAAGAAGAAAAGGAGTTGGTTAAAACTCCTTTGGACTCGAACGAGAATCCAAGTGCATGGATCAATCATTTATACCACCAGAAGTGAATACAAGCAGTAACCATACTCCTATCTGTGTTGATGTACTACAGAGAAATTCCGCTATGCGTGCTTGCTCAACACATACCAAACTAAATAAGGATTTAGTTGAGCATATATGGCAATGCTATGGAACAAATAAATTAGACCTACATTGTGTAATCATATTTATGTATTTTGTTCATCTATTTATATAATTTTTATTATATTTGAGCATCGAGAATTAATTCATATTGTATATTTTAACTCACCCACACACTACCTCATACAAGCAACACAATAGTATACAAAGATAAATTATATGCTCGATCACCACAAGTTTTGTGTGCATGCATGAATTAAATAGCATACATATAGTTAATAGACAAGATAATGTACAAGTTGTCTGTATAATTGTCTGTATGTGACATGACAAGTATTTACAGGCATCAGCCGTCTATAGCATTGTACATGCCCTAAGCATGACAAGTAGATCTTAGAGGCGCTTCATTTTTGGGATGTCATGCTTGGTGGCATGGTCGATGGTCAAGGGTCAAACTCATAGGTAGTCAGTCGTGTAGCTAGGTGGGATGGGCGTGGGGGATTTATGGTGTTGAATTAATTGGATCCATCAGTTGTTAAACAACTGATTAGTCACCTACTGATATTTTTCTCGAAAGATACTATAGAGTTTAGGGGCTATATATGGAGTGAGGGGCTAAGCCAGTTGTCGCGTGAGAAGTCAGATTTTCTACAGTTTTCGATGGTAGCCATTGTGGCTGCACAGAAGCGGTCCTATTAGAGTTGTCGTAAGGGATCATATTTCCATGCCAAGCCCTTTTTTGGTCATTCCATTCATTCCAAAGCCATTGCAAGTGAAGGGCTTTGCTGAATCTTATGAGATCAGGGACACCTAATCCACCTAGGTTATTCATATGGCATATCATGACCCAAATGATAAGGGAATGCTCACCCTATGTAGTCTCGTCTCCTCCAAGAGAGAGGATATTTTGATTTTGGCCATTCTTTTGACCACCCTTTTTGGAAGTCGGGAGACCAATATGAAATATGTCGGGAGCATAGAAATAACTGAGAACGAGGATGAGGTGCACTGCTTTGCATAGGAGCTTATTTTCTAATTGGGGGAGTTTGAAAGTGTATCTACCCCCTCTTAAGTTGATTTCGGTGAACAATGACTAAACGATTAGTGGGCTAATGGTTTAATTAAGCAAATGAAAGGATTGTAAACTCCTCACAAGGAGAAAGAAGCTTGGTTATCCTTAGGCTTGCAATTTTATAGTTTTTAAGAGTCTAAGGACAGTTGTACTATTAAGATAGATGTGACCAAAAACAACATTTAGATGTTTTAGGTGCTCCTTAGGTGAAGTATAGCCCAGGTGAGAGACACTAATCACATCCCAATCTTAAAACACATGGTTTTGCACTTTCAGGGGTCAGACCATCTAGTGCCAAGTACCGGAGTATTTGGTATGAGACACATCAGTTTGTCCGAAAATTTTAGTTTTGGTGCTCTCTGTTGTTTTCACGGATTTATTTTATTTCCACTAGAGTATCCGATGATTTGGACTGGAGTGTCTAGTACCTCCCAGACCATAATGTTTATATTTTTGAGGTTTGGAGCTTTGTCTGTTGGGTAATTTTTCACTAGACTATCCGATGTTTTACATTGGACTGTCCAATGTGGGTAGTAAATTCTCCCCCAACAGCTAGCTCGGACAACACCATATTTACTTCTCTCCACCAACTAGCCAGGGTTAAGCACCTCACTCTCACTCAATTCACCCTCCTAGCCTCCTAGCACCCGATTCAACTCCAAGCTTATTCTTTGCCGGATCTATTACTGTTGAGACCCATGTGGTGGGTCCCCTTGTGTGGTGATGAATATATGTGACGGGTTTGTTTTTGATGTGTTTTTGAAGTGCTTTGAGTTGCATTTGGTGAAACGGGCATGAGTTGAGTGCCTAGCGGACGGTGTCCGATGTCTACTGGACACGTCGAGTTGTGATGGGTTTCCCCAAGAGTTTCGATCGGACGATGTCCGGTGGAGTTCTGTCTGCGCTGTCTTGAGCGTGAGTGAACGGTGTTCGGTGTGTCGTGTCGGGGTGACACGTGTTGATGTTGACCTTGTTTTTGATGATGATTTTATGAAGTGCTAACCTTGCAGGAGAGGTAAGGTGTTTGGTTATGGTGTGTTCACCTCTGTGATGCAGGTACCGGCGGGTACGTGGCTGACGCTTCGAGGGGACAGCTGGAGGCTAGTGCGTCCGGAGGCATGCAGACGACCGGATTCGGAGACCTAGCGGTCACATGAGGTGGTGTACTCGGGAAGCTTCACCTATGTGATGGAGGTATCGGCGGGTACGTGGCTGACGCTTCGAGGGGACAGCTGGAGGCTAGTGCGTCCGGAGGCATGCAGACGACCGGATTCGGAGACCTAGCGGTCACCACGGCAGAGGCACTACCGTGGGGGCAAGGCAGGGCGGCGATGGCAATTGGGCGGCTTGGCCGGTGCGGCAGTGAGCTGAGGATGGGGGCTGCGTGGAGGTGATGACGGCTGCAAGGGGATTAGATTTAGGTTAAACTTGTTTAGGTTTTCTTTTATATTGCTGGGAGATGGGCTTTAGGCCGGAGTCCCATTGGGCTTGATTTGGCACAAACCGAGCTGGATGTAAAATCGCCCGAGTCGGCGTGGTCGGCCAGGAAGTGGGAGGGACGCTGGTTCGACAAGGATGCGGCCAGGGCGTCGACGGTCTCCGGCGATGGGGATTCGGTGACATGAGGGGTTGGCCGGAGATTAGAGGTAATTTGGAATTGGGCTTAGGGCCTAATTTGGTTGGAGTTTAGGGACAAAGCTTGATTGGGCTTAATCAGTAAATCCGGTCGCTTTGGGGCACATTCGGTGTTGGACTAAGCGTTCTCAGGATGGACGTTGGCTCGGGTTTGCTGGTACTTTTGGGGGGATTCGCACAATATGACGATGTTTGGAAGACCGAGTCGACAAGGGAGCACGACAGAAATATCGATTCGACACCAAGGGGATGGATGGATGACTCGACTAGGGTTGCGACTAAGGGTCGACTGAAGTTGTGAGAAACTTTAGGTCGACCGAGAGAGAAATTTGCTCGGCCAAGATTGCAAGAGAGATCGGGTGGTTCGGGTTTCGTTCGAGGGTCAAGTCAGGGTTTCGAACGAGAGAGAGTTAGGGTTTTGAGGTTCGTCGGCCGATTAGGGTTTTAATCAAGGAAGGGGATGGAGGATCGGCTCAACCAAAGGATTTTAGGGTTTCGGTCGAGCTAGGTTTCAATCGAGAGACAAAGTCAGGGTTCTGACTGAGGAACGAATAAAAGCGAGGAAAGAGCTTTTGTATTTGAAATCTTAAAATTTGGAAATTTATAAATTGTAAATTATAATGAAAAATAATTAAGAAAACAAATTCTTATATATAAATAATTGTTTGAAAATTTAGGGATTTTCATATAGAAAACAATAAAAATTCTTTTAACTTGTTTTTTATTTTTAAAGGAAACTTGGGACATTCTAATATTTATTAGGATGTCACAATAGTTGAGGGAGGTAATGTGGACTTCTTCCGCTTCATTTTGATCTAGAATCTGGAATAGTGATCGATTTATGTCACCGTGTATCATGTCTCTTACCCTAGTCTCTGTGTACTGCCACTAACGATTTTCTCAAATGAACATAAAAAAGTAGCACTAACAATTAACAGCTCACTCAAGAGAAGCCCAAGATGTTGCTAGTGCAACTGTGCAAGCGTGTCACCGAGGACCACGCCCCCTTTGAATTTCAGATGCGTGAGTCGTACTTTTCCATGGAAGAGTGGTGAATGGCGGTTGCGAAATCCCAGCTAAGACGCGCCAGTTCAACGTTCCAACCCAACCAACCACACCAACGCGCAACCAATGCGTGTGTTCGTAGCCCCAATACTTCTCTCTCCTACCAAACAAGCAACCGGCATCGCCGGCCGTTCTGCCTGGATCACGAGTAGATTCGGCTTCATCGTTCCAGCCAAGGTAGGCGTGTTTAGTTGGGTGTGTTGAGGAACCACACCCGAACCGGGCTGGTCTTGGGCCCGGCGCGGCTAAGAGGTGGAACCCACTTGGATGGATCAGCCAAAACCCTAGCACCAAACATAAATAGAAGAGATTCCCATCTATTATGTATCCCTGAGAAAAGCAATAAAGAAGACTTCCCCTCCTATATCTCTATGTTTATCTGTGATTGTTCTTCATCGTCTACGATCTACGCACTGCTGGCAACATCGAACTATACCCGGTAGTGTGGTTGTTTAATAGGGTGCATTTGCTCCAATCATACCCATCACATGCAGGAAACAGATGTTTGATGACTGGATGTCCTTCAGCGCCAGGCTCAACAGCCGCAAAATCACTATGCTGGTCAGAATTGAGCGTATCTAGTGAGTCAGGCTAAAGCGAGCATATCACTACCCAACCAAAGGTGTCCAAGGACGCAACGCGGCGGCGACGAGAAGGGCTAATGGCACTCTGATGAGGGCGTGAGTAAGCTTGACGACGATGCGGACTACCACAACGATGTCTTCCTCGGCCCATATGTAATAGCCTTGTAATGAATTAGTTATAGCATTAGCTCTTAAAATTAATAAGGGCCCATATGTAATAATGCATCTTGTAATCCGCTATAAACTGGCTACTAGTTAAGAGTTAGGGCATGTTAGACTGATGCTAGCAGCAAAATGAGAAGAATTACCTAGGTTTTGTTTTGGAAAAACATTGGGACACCTAATAATTTTATTAGGATGTCACACAAACTGGCTGCTAGTTAAGAGTTAGGGCCCATTCTTTTTGGCTGATCTGAACATCTAAAAGGCTGAAATGACTAAATTTCGAGAGTTTCTTGATGTAGACTCGAGATTCGAATCTATTTCATTTGACTTGTTTTTTAAAAGCATTAAGACCCACCTTCCGAACAGCGAAAAAACGAAATCAAAAAACACAAAACATGTCTTTTCAAACACATAGATAAATCGTTAAGTTGTTAAGTCGATAAGCTGTTTAACCTGAAAAGAACAGAGCCTTGGTCTCTATCTATGTTCTCTCCTTGTCCAAATAAACAAAAATAAATAAATAAACTCTTTATAGATAGCTGTTTTGACACTATTAGAGATGCACTTAAAAGGCAAGAGCGCAGCATCACTAATCATGATTTAAAAATTAAAGCCGTTGCAGCTACCAGGGTACCACTGGGTCACCAGTGTGGTCACCTTCCCTCCCGACAGCATCGTCCCACACAACCCATCGCCGGCCGCACTGCTCCAGTGCTCCCTCGAGTTCGAAACGCCACGAAGAAGAAGAAAGCAATCAGATCAAAACGCCAAACCCAACCCAACACACCGGCGCAATACACGCCCCGTCGTTCCACTAGAAAAGCGGCGCCGCCTCGAGGACACCGCGCCCCGGGGCTCCTCGTCGGCCGGTCGGATCCCTCCTCCCTTCCTGGGCGTCTTCGGGGAGCGCACGCAGGGGATGGCGGCCGCGGCCAGGAAGGAGGAGGAGCGGAACGAGCGGGTCGTGAGGGGCCTCCTCAAGCTGCCGCCCAACCGCAGATGCATCAACTGCGGTGGCCTCGTGAGTGTCTCTTCTGCTCTCACCCCGTCGTGCATTTGCTGCTGCTGTTTTCGATCCGGGGTGTTGCACTGCTGCTCGCTGTCTAACTGAACTTTCCTCCTCCGTGTCTGTGGCCTGTGGGTGGCTCTGATCCAGGGGCCGCAGTACGTGTGCACCAGCTTCTGGACCTTCATCTGCATCTCCTGCAGCGGCGTCCAGTAAGTGATTGCTCTCGCTTCTGTTAAGCTTTTTCTTTTTGGTTCCATCTACGATTCTACGTGTGATCTGTGATCGTCTGCCGTTGAGACTTGAGGTGCTTGTCAGTCAAATCTGTCGGGATTGGAAAGCTTCGTCTTTCCAACCTGCGATAAATTTAGCCCGTAGCGTTCAGTTTTTGGCGTTTTCAGTGTAGTGTTTAGGAGTTGGACTCAAGATAACTATTGTTTCACTTGCAGCCGTGAGTTCACGCACCGAGTTAAATCGGTGTCCATGTCGAAGTTCACCTTGCAAGAGATTGAGGCTCTCCAGAAGGGTGGGAACCAGGTAAAGGCATCCATTGAGTTGTTTGTTCGTTGGGAGGCTTCGAGCTTGGAAATTCCCTTTTGGTTCATGTCTTAACTCTTAGACTGAATGTTGCAGCTAGCCAGGGAACTGTTCCTGAAAGACTTTGATGACCAACAAATGAGGTCGCCTGATAATAGGTAAATAGCTCAGCGACCGTCATCTATACATACTAAACTTTGATTGGTTAATTAACGGGACAATTATCGCATGGTATACCATATATGATCTGACTAAATTATTTTGTTGCAGCAACATTGACGGTCTTAGGGAGTTCATAAAGGATGTTTATGTGGAGAGAAAGTATGCTGGTGCAAGATTTTCTGAAAGGCCTCCAAGAGATAAACAGGTACAGCTAATTGAAATTTCAACATCCAAGAGTTAGCCTTCCTGAACGAAAACAGTCCTTCATTAGCCTTGAATTCTAACTGTCACAAGATTTAGGAAGTCTGCTCCAGTATTAGTGTATACATGCCATTTAAAATATTTGTGCAGGTGCTACCTGTTATCAAAGTTCATTTGTGCTTTATTCCATAAATGACAGTTTTCTTGTTGTTTCCGTTGCACAAACATATGTTGCAACTTACAACAGTGCATCTTTGTAAAATAAATTATATTCCATCTATGCAGAATGAAAAAGCCCACGAAGAACACAGAAGGGCTAGCTCATACCATTCATTTTCTCAGAGCCCACCCTATGATTACCACTATGAAGAAAGACACAATGGCAAACAATCTGCAGTGTTAACTAGGAAACCTGGTTCAGATCGTGGACATGATGGGAAAATGTCTGGATTTGTTTACAGTCCTCGCAGCCTGCGAGAGAGAATGTCTGAGGATCGATTTGCCAATGAGAGTTTTGCATCAAGGACTTCTGATTGCTCAGGGTCAATCATGAGTGAAATGCATAAAACTGCACCCCATTCACCGAATCTCCTTGATAATGGGTGTTTCAGCCCCCCTGTGCAACCAGGTCAATCAAATATACGAACTTCTAAGGGAATTACTCAATCTCAGGTTTTGTGCTTGCCATTCTTGAAAATAATTGACTTGCAGTTCTTGTTGCGTCTAATAAAACTATGCGATGATTTTAAAATTTTTGAACCTCTTTATGCAGATACACGTGTCAACAGTGGCGTCTATTAAATCAGACAAGTTAAGCTTGGATGATGTACTATTTGAGCCTGATAATGCTCTTCAAACTCAGCAAACCAACAATACTATTGCTCCAAGTTTTGTAGCCTTTTCTGAGGTTCTTAATGCTGCAAAAGAAGATCTCTTTAATGGGCTAGTGGCACAGCAAAAACCTGTAACTGGTTTGAATCAACCTATAGATCTTTATGCAAATATGCCTGTGACTCCATCTGCTGATAGATTTCCACCAGCAGCTCTATCAGTGGACAATACTTTGTGGGCCACATTTGATACGCCTCCTGAAGAAAAGCAACCTGGAGTCACTAGGCTCTCTCATGTAGCTGCCATAGGCAAAGATAAACAAACCCTTAGTCGTGATTTATTTTTATTTGAGCCAAATGACCAACAAACATGGTTCCAGACTTCTAAGGATAACTCTTCGGTCACCAACAAATCCATTGCTTCTTCTTGTAAAGACAAAACACCTAACGCAAATAGTTTTCAGGTGAGGAACATTTGCATTACTCTAAAAGTTTCATTGTATTTGTGTTTGTATCAGCATATACATGCAATAAATGTAGGGTTCTTTTTCTAAGATGACAACTTAATTTTGCATATTTGTTAAAGTCACTCTGTTCTTTTTAAAAAAATAGTGATTGCCTATGCTAAGTTTAACATTTTACACTGATTTTTTCGCATTTTATTAGCCTTGGGATGCTTTCGATGCCACCAGGGGTAACACCCAAAGAGATGCACCAGGAGATTTGTCATTAACGAGTTCAAATGTACGAGAACCTAAAGGACCAGTGGATGGAAATAGTTCACAGGTGAAAATACTTTGATATTTATGGTTAAGAAAGTAATTTCCCATTGCTAAATTCTTCTTCTGGTATTTTGACTTTTGAGTCTATTAAGTTTTAATGGCTTCTCCATGCTTTCATTCTGCCTGTGTGTTTGCAGTTCTGGTATTCATTTGATGATGTAGGTGGGATCATGGCTCATAATCTGTGTAGTGTTCAGTCACAAACTAATGAGAGCAAAAATGATGATAATGTTTCCATTACAACCAGCAACCCATTTACTTGTTCTATACCTACAAAGGTACCCCATATTTCTTCTTCAATTTTAAGCGATATATAAAAATCTATTTTTTTAATTATTTTCATGTAGGATTCATGTAATGACGATTCCCAGCAATTCTACATGGATAAATTGGCTCTTCATGCTCCATTTGCTGCTTTTCCAGAGCCATCTGCATTATCTGTCATTTCTTCAGCGGTATAGCTTTTACACTCTCATCCCATTTAGCATTTTTTATACCATTGCTGTTCCTTAACACGATTCTGGATTGCATGATACCTCTGATTTGCAGGAAAGACCTTCTACTGATCAGACAATATCAAATCCATTCGATTTTCCATGTGATGCTGGTGCAGAGGCTCAAGATTCGGTATGACATTTCATTTCTTGTGTTAGATGTGGCCAGTGATAACAAAAGCAACAAATAGGCCACCAAAGTTTTTTTTTTGTTCCATGTTTCCATGCAATTTGGATTGTCAAATCATTTTGTGGATAATACTGTCAACATTACTTGTCTCATCTTTTTTACTTCAAACAAGGAAGTACACCGTGGCTATGCCTGGAAGTGATTAATAACAAAATTGCTCATTCACAGGCGTCTGCTTCGTGGTTAGTGGTCGGTTGCGCGGGCGATTTTTTTTCCCATTGTTGAATGCTATACTTCAAGATGTGATGCTATGTGATTTTTACTCACAATTCGGTAGTAGGTGGACTAGACAACTGTGTAGTTGCTCAAAATGCAGGCGACTGCTCAGGAGACAGTCCCGGTTAATAATGGATTTTGCTCACCTAGGCGAGCCTACATAATATTATGTAGGGTAGGGAATTGCTCTTGGTGCAATTGTATAGACTCAATTACAAGTCAAAGCTTGTGAATAGAATTTGGGTGGTTAGGATTGCGATAATGTGCTATACACTTTGAATATTAGTGGTTAAATAACTTGATAGGTTTCTCACATGCTTGAAGGAGCTGCCATGACAAATCATTCGGTAGACTTCACCAAACACAGCATAGGTTGCATGGAGACTGACATGACACCGGTATGATCCATTATAGATGGAAAATCATGGCACTGTTCCGTAGTAGTAACATGTGCTAAAAGTGTATGCATGTGAGTATCTTTTCTCAAGGGAAGAAACACTCAAATTCTGCCATTGTAATGCTTGAGGCGATGCATTAGACCATAATTTGATATAATTTTTTGCTTATCTCACCTTGCACATATAGGTTTGTCACTTTGTCTCAGCTGTTGGGTCTTTAAATTAATCCCTTGAAAATTGTAAAACGTTTCAGTAAAGCATGCCATTGAAGCATTGACTCATTATTGTGTAGCTGCTATGCCAGGAAGTATTTTTATAACCAGAAATAGTATGGTTTTTTTTATATATGTACATATATATTTATATTTATTGTATTGGTCATGCCCATGTCCACTATGTGTGGGGGCATCAGTATGTTGTCTAATATAAATATTGGTTCATTCTAGAACATAACACCTGGTAAGTATAATATCAGGACTCGGTCAGTTAGCATATTTGTCCAACATCCCAGTGATCTCGATAGCTTTGAATACGCTACCTTGCAGAAGTTCTGGTACTTGTGGTAGTCATGTCTGGGTTGATACATATGCAAATTTGGATGAGACCACGTTACAAGATTGTTACGAACCAAGTGTGATCTGGTTGCCAGAATTTCAGTAAAGATTATAAAACCAATTTTACCTGGGTTCGCTGAAAATTAAATAATCTGTTTGTGCGAAAGTAATGTTTGATTTTTCTAGTCAATATATAATTCCATCTCGGCCCAGTACGGACACCCATTTTTTTAACCACACTTCAATTTGCAGTTTATGGACGTGAGTGCATTGCAGGCGGCTTTGCCAAATCCAAACTTACCTACCTCTTTCATTGATGGTTTGCCTGAAACATGGTTCTCCAACAGTGTTTCCACTTATGTTTCATCCCGACCAAATGGTAAGATTTGCTGACTAGCATCTACCTTGTTTCCATGTACATCAAGGCCATCTGAATGGAAAATCATATGCATATTTTAGGTGGACTGCCCTACCTTGTTGAGCCGGTCCAGAACTCTCTGCTAAGGTAAGTTGCTCTGGCTTGGCTTAGGAGGCATTAACTCCTTTTTCAGCTATTATTTCACAGATATTAACATTATTATTTCAGGAACCTAACACTGAGCACTATATCAACTGGAAATCCTTTTGCATAGAGAAAGGCTTCAGTTTAGAAATGCTACGGCTCTTTAGCACTGATACACAAATTCTACTACATGTTCTGAATTTATACTCCAGGGACGGAAATCTTGAAGGGTAATAAAGTGATGAGCTGGAAGATGATACATTAGCTGCGAGTGTTCAAAGGGGAATGTTGTGTGGTGAAGATTGTGTTGGCGTGTGAAATCTGTATATTCCTAGTTCCATATCATGGATTTAATTTAATAGACTGGATTCTTGTCCCCAAATATCAACTGGACTCGGGAACACTTTGGTCACTTGGCGCTTTCTTGGGATTCAGTCGTACTAGCATTTTGTATTACTTTTATATAAACGGTTCAGTTGCTATAGAAATCGAGAAAAATTCTCTAGTAAAAATTGAGGAGGAAAAATCTTAGTATTGTGTTCGAGAAAGGCAAAGGGGAACAACATAAACTAAAAGAGAGCAAGGCAGAGCAAAACGCACGGCAGGAATTACTGTAGATAGTACTGTAGCAAAATGTTTTAGCAAACCGTTTGTTGTGGCGGTGAATCTCAGTCATGCATTTGATATTCAAAGATCATTGCCTTGAGGTTAAGTATGGTACTGTTGACCTATGCAATGAGCTTAGCTGTTACGCAGAGGCAGAATTTGCTTCCCATCAATACAACAGTAGGCACTGGGACCAGAATATTGTAAATATTTTTCCCATCTGGGATTTTCTGAAAACAATGCGAATCTTGTGATTTATGTATGGAATGCGGAGTTCTTTCTGGGGACAACATTTGCCGTCACCATTGTACACATGCCTTTTTGTTTAGTCTGATGCTCTAGAATGCCTAATGGAATAATGCTACTTTGTTTGAATTATCAGTCTTTCTCAGATATTAAAATAATCTTATTGCATGCTTTCACCAAATCTGCGCGCTGGCAATGGGAGTGATTAGTCGTCACATAGAACACATTCTTTGTTTACTCTGGTTCTCTAGAATGTGGCGCAAAAAGTGGTCAATTGCCGTCCCCACTGTTCTCCAAGGTGGAAACCGACCACCGGGAGTTACATCTAGAAAGAACACAAAAAACAAAAGTGCTACATCTAGAAAGAACACAAGAGCAAGTCTTTGATCTTCCATTTTATGTTTTTAAAAAATGAGTATATCGAACGTTAGAACATTGATAATTCGTTTGGAACATTACTCCATGTACAAGAGCAGACATGGCCGAGTGGCTTGAGTAATTGAGTTGGAAAGGCCGGGATTCAGCAACTTCGAAAATTGATTTGAAAAGCTGGGATTCAACAACTTCGAAAATAAGAGGATTGAGAAGTGGGTACATTTGAAATCTTGACACAAATGTGTCTCAAGAGTATTATGTATTTATGGAGCAGCTTCAAAACGTTCGCGGAAAAAGTATTCGAAAAAATGAAACTTCAGACTCGAAGAATGCCCATAATTCATAGTCCATAAGCCAACACAAGAACGATTCATCACTCAGTGCAAGACGTCACTACTAAATCTCGGATAAAATTGCTTACTTATGTACAGACTACAGAGTATTCCTAGTTCCTTACATTTCAGAAGGTGGCTAGCAAGAGCCTACACTACTAGTAGGACGAGGACGAGGACGAGGACGAGGTCGACGGCCGCGCGGCGGCGCGGCGCATCCTGCTCCCCCACGTCTCCCCGCCGCGCGCCGCTGCGCGCCACTGCAGGCCGGCCAGCTGCGCCTCCCAGTCGGCGAACCCGGCGCGGCGCGCCGCGCGGGAGCCCCCGCCGCAGCGGAGCTGGATGTCGTAGCCCCGCCGGCGCTCCGGGTCGGAGAGCACCTCGTAGGCCTCGCGCGCCCTCATGAACCGGTCGGCGCCGCCCGGGCAGGCGTCCGGGTGCCACCGCCGCGCGGCGCGCCGGTACGCCGCCTTGATCTCCTCCGGCCCCGCCGCCTCGTCCACCGCCAGCACCTCGTACATCGTCGCCGCCGCCTCCGCCGCCCTCACCCTCACACCCACCCGCGCCCTCGGCCCCTGCTGCTGGCACCCCACCCTCACCCCTCCGAAGCACCCCGCGGCGGGCCTCGCGCACAGCGCGCTCATCTCCGGTTGATCGGTGTATAATGCAAAGATAGGTTCTTTCTGCTCTCTTGCTCTCGGCTTTTGCGTTTGGGATGGCAGTCTGAGGCGTGGCGCCACCGGGGCGCCGCTGATATATAGCCGCTGCGGCTCCGGTTTTTACTTTTTTCCCCCGGTGTTCTGGAAGAGGGGGACGGGCGGGAAGAGGACGCGGGCTCGGTCGGGACGGATAAGCGCGAAAAGCTCATCGCCCACGGCAAGCGCCAAAGCCGCCAACCTTCCTTCCGCTGTCGGCTGATTCCGACTGATCTCATCATGCTGTGTGCAGTGAGGGCGACTTTTGTGGCGTGAATCGTCGCCCAGCCAGTTCATCTGGGATGGGCTTCTAGATGACAACGGGTTGGAAAGGGAAGCATACGCCATCCGTTCGAGAAGGAAGAAGATATTGTCACGATGCTTTACTCTCTCTTTTTTTTTCTAGACAGTCACGATGCTTTTCTGTTGCAATTACCTCGTATATAACTTTAAAAAAATTACTAAATTTGTGTTCTCAACTATGGTGGAAGAACCTCGTATATAACTTTTAAAAATAACTAAATTTGTTTTTCGACTATGGTGAACAAACTAATTTAGATCCTAATGTGAAAGACTGGACAAGACTATAAGAGTGATCCTTTAACTAGAAAACTGGGTCACTTTAGTTTTTTAACCGGTCAACATGACATTTTTAACACTTTCACGGAATAGAGACACACAAAAGGAATTTATAAGATGCCATACACATGTTATCAATTTTCTCTCCTACCAATCCTTCCCTTTCTCAGTCTCATTCCCTCACCGACCACAATGCATCCCTACCAGCGTCAGCGAACTCCCTCCTAGCGCCACCCTCCTCCACCATCGGTGCTGGCCAACTTCCTCATCGTCAGCACTATTTGCACCACCCTGCATCGCTATCTTTCCCCTCTCCCTCTCTCCACGCGGACCACAGTGAGCTTGGAGGCCAAGCACCACTTCGAGAGTTGCCCTTAGGGTCTTAGAGCCGTCAACACCATCAATTTGGGGGAAGTCACTGGTCCTTACTAAATTTTTTTTGCCACTCCACTTCTCTTTTTTCCTTCGCCTTCAAGCTCGATGAGTCTCCTTCAACCCTTCTCGAATTTCCACGCCTCCTCACAATGTCTCCCATCACTTTCACTTGCCGCTCCTAATCACAACTGGAGCATCGTCTGTACCTTGCACTGCTACCCTACGTCATGCCTTCATTGGCATAGCTGCGACAGCACCCTCACTTGTCCCTAGACATCCATACCACCCTATCCATCCTCACTTGTCGCCCCCACCTTCCCTAGCCATTATTTGCCACCCAATAGCGTGTTTTCAATGTCGAAACTTACCGCAAAGCGCTCTCTCACGTACCGTCAAATTGATTGGTGTACCATATTTGAGAGGCCAACTTGGTCTTTTTTTCCTGTAACTTTAATGGTTAATTCAATATATGTCAATACGAAAGTTATGGTCTTTTGAGAGAGGTCTTGAAGGTAAAAAATTGTTCTAAACCTTACAAGATGATTTAAAAGTATTGTATCGTTGGCTTATAAAAAAGATCTCTAGTGTTAAATCTTACTTCCTGTTCTTTTCAGTGTTGAGTAAAGTTGAGTTTTATTGTAGCAAAAGTTAAGAATCCATGAAAAAGGATCTAAAGAGGATGAAAAAATAATTTAAAATAGTTTTAAGATCTTTTATGTGAACACTAAAAGTCCTGAAAAAGCCGTTACAAATTATTACAACATATAACCTATATTAAAAAAATTGCTACAGTAAAAAACAACTCAACTTTATGCTGAAAAAACAAGGGCTTTAAATCGTAAAGAACAAGGCCGTGAACGAGTGCAGCTACCACGGCTCACAAGCTCCAAACGGATCGTCGGGTCGAGCAAAACGTCTAGCGCTCAGCTGATGCGTCCGGCTGCGCGCGGCGCGCGTATGCACGGTTCTCTCCTCTCTCTCTCTCTCTCTCTCTCGAAGGCTCTCTTCTTCTCGACGCGTCGTCTGATCAGTTCTCCGAGCTCCAAAGGAAACGCACACAGAGAGAGACGCGACGGCGTGGAGTTTACAACGATCGCACTGCTCACAGGTCGCCGGGATCGTGCGTTCGTACGTGTGTACCCAGGAGCTCCACGTACGCGTCGCATGGGTTTGCACAGTCTTTGACTCGGATGCATGGATTGCCGTGTGATCGACTTCAATTTGCTTCTAGTGATCAACACGGAAAGATGCGGTGGTGGAAGGACGAGATCGATTGGCTGTTCAAGATTGGTCCTGTGCCCACCTGTTCTGGTTAGTTTGCACCCACGACGGCACGCATCGTGGTATTTGCGGTAACATGCCTGATCAGGTCGTATAAGCAGAGGTATTATGGATAAAAATGAATTGCCATGAATCCTAATTTCTTGAGATTTTTGGTGGTTAAGAAGCCCTCTATTATTGATATATTAGATTAGTAAAGATTTTTCGTCTCGTGTGTTCTCTCCATATCTATGTTCATATACTATGCGATTGAAAAAAAATGATAGTGATTCTTTATTTTAGAACTGTATGGACCACATGGTATAGGTGCAGATTGGGTCAATCTTTGCAAGTGGGTTCGCTGTGGATAATGAGGAAACAATCACTTAGCCCTATCCTTGTAGAAGATGAAAGAAAAAGGATAAATCTACACATCACTGCAAATTGCCCCAATATTGTATAATATGTTATTGTCTATGTCAATAGAAGACCCTTGAACCCACATTTCATAAACATGATGATGGTATATAGTGGATTAAGATTTTCTGCAATGACATATTAGGATTTGACATGAAGAAAAATGCCGTGGTATTTGCGGTAACATGCCTGATCAGGTCGTATAAGCAGAGGTATTATGGATAAAAATGAATTGCCATGAATCCTAATTTCTTGAGATTTTTGGTGGTTAAGAAGCCCTCTATTATTGATATATTAGATTAGTAAAGATTTTTCGTCTCGTGTGTTCTCTCCATATCTATGTTCATATACTATGTGATTGAAAAAAATGATAATCTACAACGTGATGTGATTCTTTATTTTAGAACTGTATGCAGGGGCGGACACAGAACAAAATAGTAGGAGGAAAATGGTGGGGGGGTCTAAGGGGGGCTCCACTGCCACAACAATGGTAGGAGAGACTGGAGCCCCTCTAGACCCGGTGCTAGGTCCGCCCCTAATTGTATGGACCACATGGTACATGTGCAGATTGGGTCAATCTTTGCAAGTGGGTTCGCTGTGGATAATGAGGAAACAATCACTTAGCCCTATCCTTGTAGAAGATGAAAGAAAAAGGATAAATCTACACATCACTGCAAATTGCCCCAATATTGTATATGTTATCGTCTATGTCAATAATAGAAGACCCTTGAACCCACATTTCATAAACATGATGATGGTATATAGTGGATTAAGATTTTCTGCAATGACATATTAGGATTTGACATGAAGAAAAATGCACTATCCATATATCTTGGTTGTGCAAATGCATGGCGGAGCGGACATCGTCATGTCTCTATCTTCTATTATTAAAATTTTAAAGTGGATGGATGGTGATTGTTTTTTATTGGACATTTCTATTTCATTATTTTGGTTTGATGTGCTCAATTATATGGAGTTTTTTGTTTATTTTTTTCATTTATGATTGATGTGTTGTATTTTAGAAAGCTTTCGGTTAGCTCAAGCTATACAAAATCAAAGACCACGTATGTAGAGCATAGTTGATGGTAGGACAAAAATATAGACAATATACCCGAGGATGCGAAAGTAAGATGCAGTTGAGCACAAAAAAATGGCCAGATGTGGAAGCATGAAGCATTTGCGTGAAAATGGATAGAGCGCATGAGCCAAACATGTTAAATATGATGCATTAGGACTGTGAAAATGGCTATGGTATTCATTCTAACACAACGCGGGTGGTCAACTAGCTCTATAGATATAGGAATAGAAAAAAACATAGGATTATTACATCTAGCCACCGTAAAATTTTTGCAGAATTAAAATCGACATGAATCGTTCTAACACGTTGTGAATATGATGCAATACAACTATGAAAATGACTATGATATTCATTCTAACACAACACGGGTGATCAACTAGCTCTATAAATATAGAAATAGAAAAACACTGGATTTCTTGCAAGATTAAAATCGACGAATGATTCTAACAATAGTGAATATGATGCATCGTTCTAACAAACTCTGGACCGCATCTTCTCCAAACCCTTAGGCGGCTCTGCTCCTATAGATCAACAGCCTCTTGCTCAAATTCTTCAACGGCATTGACTTGCAAGAATCAAATAAAAGTCCAAGATAACAATTTACAAGAAATTGTTTAAAATTTAAAAACAAGATATGACTTTTGGTATTTGATCATTGGTGGAAATGGCATGGCTAGCTAGGTTGATTTGGAATCGTGTCCAAAACCGATCTGATTTCAACCGCTTTGTGCCTTTGTGTTGTGACTTTTTGGACTGTGATATGTGAATCGTCCAGCCAGCCAGTTGCATATGTCATGCGTTCGAGAAGCAAGAGGACAGTGTCAAGTCACAATACTTGTTGGCGTAATGTTGTGAAATATTTTAATTCAATATATGTTAATATGAAGGCTGGTGCTTCATTGTCACATAGAATGTCATGTTTCAAAGGCAAGCAGCAACTTTTGTAATATAATACATATTAGATCTTTTTAAATCGTAAAGCAGCTTTGCTCCTTTTACTTTTTTTTTTTGAGTAAAGGCCTTTTACTTTTAAAAAATAGGTCTCCAAGACCGCTAAGTGCACCCCTCGAAGTTCTAAAGCTTTTTTCTTGACAATAAATGATTAAAACAATTATATTTGACAAACTAGAGCAAGAAACAGGGGCTACCAACACCGCATCATACCTTGGTATGTCTAGGCATGTTCGATTTGTGTCTAACCCGACCTAGGCGAACTTCAAACATGTCACAGTTTTTTAGATGGTGTTTGGTTCGTGTGCCACGCTTTCTTAAACATCCGACTCTAATGTAAATAGATTTGCATTTTTGTTCAACTTTGTCATAAATGTGACGCTAAATTTTTTCATTACAAACATGTGATTTGCGATACTTGTCTTGCCTAATGTTAGATGTGTCTAGATATAGCCGCAATCTAAACAGACCATACATCTTTCACAAGTTAAGCAGCTGCTGCTGATCGAGACGCGAGTACACAACTAATGAACTCGCTGGGGGAACGGTCGACTTCAGAAACCAAACAAACCGAGTCAACTCGATCACGCAGGCCTGGCTCTCCTCATCAACGAATCTTTTGGCTGACCTGGAGGTTGGAAGACTACGACGGCTCACAAGCTCACAGCCAAAAGAACAATGTTTGCACCGCCGACTCCAACTCGCTATCGACGACTGCAGCTATGACTCGCACAATACTAGCTCCCACTCCACCACCGCTCCACCCGTCCCAGTATGCCACCAACGCGCTGATACGGTGCGAATGCTGCGTGCATGCACCTTGGTACTGGGTGCAGCTTGGGGCAAGCTTCCCTGGTGGGTTATTACGTTCGCCATGGAGGACGACAGCGCAACCGTATGGAAGGCGAAAGGGAAATAGTACTGGGCCACGGCTAGAATATGAATCATATATATGATCCTATTTACCAGAGCACAGTGGCAGGGATCGAGAGGTGTACGTTTTTTCCACGGTCGATTTGTACCATCGCCCATCAGGATGGGACATCTTGGTTGCGCAAACATGCGGCGTCCGGAGCGTATCTCTCCTCTCGATCTACCGTAAAATCAAGGTTCCGTTCTTTTGGCCTTAACAGCTTAACTGCTTGTCTACGTTCTGAAAATACATATGCTTTTGAATGTTCTTTTAGTTCATTTTTTCCCTATCTCAAAGGTGGATCATAACGCTTTAAAAAGAAAGTTAAACGAAATGGGTCTGAATTTCGAGACAACCAGCCCAAAAGAACAAAACATAAGAAATGGTGAATGATCATGGTCTCGTCTTTCTTTGTTTAACTGATATTGCACGTCGTAAGAATACTTTATTTATCTACTTCGTTTCCTTAATATAGGGGGATGAATTTTATCACGCCCAAAAACAGGAGTGCTAGGGACGCTGTTTAGGTGTAGACGATTGCCATGTTGTCATGAGCTGCAACCAGTGGTGGATTATAATCTGCAAAACTTATGGACCCTTGATAAAAAAAACTATTTAAATTCTTACAAATATGACTGCAAAGTGTTAAAACTTTTGACTAGCAAAAAATAATAAATTCGTATGATTGGTTCTAAATTTTAATTTACGCTGACAATAATAAAGCCCGATGGCGCACAACCCTTAGGTTTATGAGGGGCCAGTGGGCTCTAGTGTGTTAAGTTTTGGTGTGATATGTCAACGCAACTAGTATATTGGCGTTTGATCAGAATCTAGCGGTGACTGTTTATTCATGAAACGGTGACACTAGGCTGATTGTGGAGTAGTTGCGGGCTGATGAAGAGTTGGGCTAGCCTGTGAAAAGGGGCGTCCCTGACACCACAGCCTAGAAGAGAAGGTTTAGAGCCTGTTTGGATGGCCGCCGTCGCGCATCGTGCCAACTGTTGGCTCACCGTGGAATTTTGGCGCTCGCTTGGATGGCCGCCTTCAGTTGGCACGCCGACGAAATTGGCGCGCTCGCCCATGCACAGTAAACGGCGAGGCGAGCGATGGCGCGACTCCCGATTTGACTGCCAATTCTAGCCGACTCGTGCGAGGGCTCACCCTGCTCCACGGCTCGCCATTTTTCGACATGGCGTGCAGCGGTGGCCATCCAAACAAGCCCTTAATGCGCCATACCTATTAAGGAAATTCTCAAGGGAAGGTAAAATATAGGAGAAACCTAAAAATGAAAAAAAAAATAGCAGAGAGCTACAAAATGCAAAAAATAAATAAAAATGAGTTGAACCAAGGTATGTGGTCAAATTATGAGATTGGAGAAATTTTGTAGCTGCAAATTATGTATGCAATTTTGATGGTATGACAAATTCTTCTATCAACTACAAACCAATAGTTTATTTGAAATATATTTAATCAAAGACTGATGTCACTTATGCTATGGAGATTGGAGACACACGATTCGATCATTGGCTGGTATTTTTTAGATAAATTTTGCGTGCTAGTCTCTGGTCAAATATGACTATATTTTGAATGGTTGAATTAAATTAATAAGCTAGTTAAGCTTAAGTGAATTAAATTTTAAGGTGGGGTTGAAGAGGTTCTTTTATCGAACCTTGTCTACTTTGTTTATACTATTTCTATGAATTTTTAGGTGGTTTTATAGGAAAATGCTAGATCTTAAAAGTCAAATTATTTTTCGCCAAATAAATATAAATCACTTTAAACATTGTGTATAACTTAATTCATGATATCATTACTATTACAATTTATTAATAAAATTTGATAAAATTAGAATACAATGAAAGTTTGTTTTGAGAGGAATTTATAGACATGATTATATATAATATTAATCAAATTATTGTTAATATATAGATAATGAAAATTTTAACTACCACAAAATTCCTTTTATGCTGATTTCAGCCTAGGCTTCAGTGTCTCAAAAAATGCGGCAAAGTTTACCACAGCTAGCCAAAGTGTGGCAAATAATTTGAATGACAAATCTTAGGCAAGTTTGCTAAAGAAAAAGTGTGGCAAACGTGGCAATGTTAATATATGGATCAGCCAGATCCTAAATGGCTTAAACAGCTAACTTTCTTAGAGCCAAAAGGGGGGAAAGCTCCATTCCAGCAACGTGAGAATTGGTCTTGGAGCGTTGGACAGCATAACAACACAAAACCAAGATCTTGCAGGAAATCACACGAAATGTGACGAAAAGTTTTGTATCAACCAAACTAAATTCAAATAGTTTCAACTTTATATTATTTTAGTTTTATGAGTATAAAACTAAAAAAAGAAAACTATTATCTTTATGCTATTAAAAACGTCATGTCATGAGTGATTTTGGTGAATGGTATGCCACTTACCAATGCCCTTTAACTCACGAGTAAGGGAAATTTGGCTCTCTGTCATTGTTCAAACCACCCTATGGAAAAATGTCGCTGCTTTTGGCTCAATTGTAAAAATGCTATTGCCTTTTCACCTCACTAGCCAAAATGCCGACTAAACTGCTTTACCATTTCTCCTATTATGCTGAAGGAAAAGACAAGAATGTTCCTAAAAATTAAACTTAGTTCTATGATCTGAAGCAACTTTGTCTTAGAATGTTGTTCTTTGTGATGGCAGTGAACTTCATTACGTAAGATTTGCTGCTTACACTTTGCCACTCAAGCAGTACCATTAATGGTGTATTTTTATGATAAAAATGATACAACTTTAAAGAAATTGGTTGTATTTTGTTATGAAAATGATACTGCTCGAAGGAAATCGGTTTTATTTCCTGATGAAAACGGTTTGAAATGTGCTTTTAGCTAAGCACCTGATGTTTGTGAGACTGTCACTGAATTGCATAAGGGATTATTGTCTCTCCCTTTAGCATAATGAGAGAAAAGTAATAGGAAAGCAGATTGGGTGACATTTTTTTTGCAAGAAAGACGAGAAAGCAATGACATTCTCATAATTAAGCCAAAGACAATGTCATTTTTTCAAACAATGGTTTGACCGTTGGCATGGAACCAGATTTCGCTGCAAAGCAATTAATTACCCACTTGGATGTCACCAACACCATTAATCCTTTTTTTAATGTTTTGGCCGGTTGATTTGCAGTTTCACTATTTTTTAGTGAAAAGAGACAATTGACTAGTTTTTTTAGTGAAAAAAAAACAATGGACTAGTATTCTGAAAAGGGGAATTCAGACCATGGCCCTCCTTGGTTCGCGGTTCTGGTACGGTTTGTAAAATCTGTCATTTTTGTACAGGCCATTCACATTCCACGGTAACATTACGTAATAATTTTTTGAGGTTTTGCTCAAAGATATTAAAAATATTTTTAAATATTTTTTTTGTTTTTCTCAAAGATCTTAAATTTATTTTTGAATAATTTTTTTATTCTTTCCTAGTCTCTTTTTAATGATCCTCAACCTTTTCAACTACAACCAAAATCTAACCACATCCACGAATCAAAGAGAACAAATGTCTGTATTTACAGCGTGCAAAACTATATGAGTCAATAATCATCTCTCTACTCTCGTAGCCTCGTCGGCTGAAATGAGATTATAAATAGTGTCATCTGCATAATTATAGAAAAGATAACCCTCTGGCAGTGAGGCAGTGTGCTCAATTCCTGCTGCTCGTGCCAAGCAAGCAGCAAGCACAGGCAGCGGGGAAAAGAAAACCCTCCCAAAACCCAGACGCAGAATTGCGGAAGCGAGCAACAGGCGCCAGGCCGTGAAGTCGGCTAGAGAAGAAAACAAAAGGGGGTTAGGCACAAAATTTCCGCCGCCTCCGCGTCGCGAGGTGGGAGACGGCAGCAACCCCAAACCCATCCGGAACCCTACCCTCAGGGTTTCGCCACCATGGGATCCGCGGGCGCCGCCGGAGGGCCGCTGCCTCCGCATCCGACGCAGCCCCAGGTGGCCGCGCCACCGTATGGGCCAGGACTCGCCGGGATCCTCCCGCCGAAGCCGGACGGGGAGGTGAAGAAGGAGGAGAAGGTGGACTACCTCAACCTCCCCTGCCCTCTGCCCTTCGAGGAGATCCAGCGCGAGGCCCTCAGTTTGTCCCCTTGTCTCCCCATCAGCCCTAACACCGACTGCTCCAGCGTTTGAATTGCCGCAGGCATTGGCGAGTAGCTACTGATGTGTGTGTGTGTGTTCCTATGTGATTGGTGATGATTTTGTGGTTTCGTCAGTTGCTCTGTCGCGATTCGGTGGATTGTCGTGTTTCACTTGCTAGGTTGCCTCACTTTTCTGATAGTAGTCTGTTGCCGGATCTCAAATGTGAAATGTGCTGTGCTTTAGTGCTCCACTGATCGTTGCTGCAATTTGCGATGCTTTGTTGTGCTGAGTCCTAGGAGTACTTTCGCAGGTGATTCGTAACACAGTCACCACTCTTTCTGTATGCTGCCGAGACACTGGTTGGTATTGCTGGTGTGTTCCATAGTTTCCACTACACTACCCAATACCCATTTCAAATTGGACATATGTTAACTATTCTAAAAGTGCTTGAAGCTAGGGAGTTGCCAATATTAATCCATGTGACACTTAGATTCAGTTCTTAGCGATGACAAATTTTGAGGGGGGCGTGAGACCTATATTTGTTATGTCTATCCTCCAACTACCCTGAGATTCACTTCTTAGCAATGAGTTACTCCTCTTTTCCTGGCATCTAAAGATATCATTGAACTACTTAGATTCAAACATTCAGTGAAGAAAGGACCCAAAAATGAAAAATTTTCTATATGCAGTGGGTAAAGTGCTACTATTGCCAAACTTATATGCAATGCCGCATTTCTGCCTTCCAAGGTTTTACATTCTTTAGTAAAGCATAAAATCGACAAGAAAGCTGCAAACGTAATTCCATCCCTTAAATTACCTTTCCCTAACTTCAATCACAACTTCAACAATTTATTTCAACGTGAACCTTTTGGTTTATGCAATCTTCATATTTCCTTTAAAAATTATGTGAAAATATGCAATATTAGACCTGTAAGGAAGCGTAATTGCTTGCTTTGTGCTTTTGCTGTGTACCCGCTGCTGTGTATTATTTGACTCTTGAGCCTTTCTTTTACGAGGTTTACTGACATGCTCTATTGTAGTGTCCTTGAAGCCTGAACTGTTCGAAGGATTGAGGTTTGACTTCACAAAAGGGTTAAATCAGAAGTTCTCACTTAGTCACAGGTAAGGAAAATGCATAATGTTGGTGAATATGTCTGTCTTTCTTGTGTGTCATGTATACTGACAACTTCAACAGTGTTTTTATGGGTTCCTTAGAAGTTCCTTCCCAGTCATCTGATACTATAAAGGTTCCAACATCACATTATGAATTTGGTGCCAATTTTTTAGATCCAAAGGTTTGTTTTCATTATTTTGGATATTATGGCATGAGGCATCACAATTCTGCAGGACGGTATATATATGTTGAACTTCATTTGTAACTATTTACAAAATTTTATGTAGTTAATGCTCATTGGAAGGGTAATGACCGATGGAAGGTTGAATGCTCGTGTGAAATGTGATCTGACAGAAAACCTTACGATGAAAATAAATGCACAGGTAGTTGAATTTGATGTTGTGGTTGCTCTTTTTATTTGATAATTGCTTGTTTTTTGTTTTTTGGTTGATGGTTGCCATTTGACTGTTTCCCAGCTTACCAATGAGCCACATTTCTCCCAAGGGATGTTTAACTTTGACTACAAGGTTAGTATTTCTAACATTTATCTCCTTAAGCAATATTAGCATGCTTAATCAACAAACTACTATTTTATTGTTTGGTTCCTTTTGGTTACTAATTCCCATAGCAATTCACATGTTTTAATAGGGCACAGACTATCGAACACAATTTCAAATTGGAAACAATGCATTCTATGGGGCAAATTATATTCAGGTAAATAACTTTATGGTGCAGTTCAGTTTTTTTAGCAGCATCACACTGTACTTGAGCACCTTAAGGAGACAATGGAAAATTGTCATTTCATTCTGACCATTTTTTCTTTTAGGAAGTAGTTTTTTTTAACCTTGATTTTTAACCTGCCAGAAGTTAGTGATTTCTGTTCATGTGTTCCTAATCACTTTCTTTTTTTGTGTTTTTTTGCTTCTATTTGAGCTTCTGTTATATCTTATACCCTAAGCATTGTTCATCTGGTCGCTTTTGTCTTATAACTTAGTAAGGTCTCAATGTTGTGGTTATGCTTAGGCACCAGCTTATTTTGCAATACTGGTTTGTTTCGAAGGTTGAACCATGCACTAGCTTTATATTTTTCATTATTTTGACTTGAAAAAAACTGTACTTTTTGATCACAGGCTTAATAAGATTGAGGGTATTAAGTTCAACACCAATTGAAATTTATTAATGCATTTTTCTTTTTTAAAAAATTACAGTTGCCAATACTATTCAAAATTTATACATTTGTCCTTTTTTTTCAAGTATACCGTCGTCGGAACTATTCACAGTTTAAATGATCTGACCCTATCACACTTGGAATTCTGATTATATACCTTGCTAAATGGCAAGCATATTCAGATATTAAGAACTTAGGTTGAAGTCTTTTATTGAGTTGACAGCAAGTCATCCAGTGGGTCGGCGGCCACCAACTGGCACCTTCAATTCGACTTGATGAGTAAGTTGAATGACTTATGGTCAAATTCGCCGACTTGGGTCGACTAGTTATTGACTAGCATAGGAAAGTTGGGTGATTTACAATCAGATTGGTTCAGGTTGTGTTGAGAGAAAGAAACAAAGCCCAGGCCCATCTAGAGAAACCCATGTTTTTATTAAACTTGGATGTCCTGCTTCATCTCCCTTCTACCTGACCAAGCCACCTCCATCTCGGGTTCATACGCTGTCGCGGCGTCCTTCGGGACACCCCTTCTGTTTCCGTCACTGGCAGCTCCACTGGCAAGATGCCACGGTGCCTCTGCCCCCTCTCCTCTTCCTCTTAATTCTTCACTAGCAGTAGCAAGTTCTACTATTAGCAACTAGCAGTAGGCCGTAGTAAGTGGCCAAGTAATTAGTATACCAAGTACTAAATAGTATGCTAGAAAAAAAAATCACTATGTTGGCAAGTCGATGACTAGCCGATTGGCTTACTGGCTAGTCGGTAAGTTGGTCCCTTACTGACTCGATTTTGACTTACCGACTTGATAACTACAGTCTATAACTTCGTATGACTAAGTTTGTAATGAAGTGGGCAAGTACATGTTTCATGCAGACTAAAATATTTTGCAGTATTTATCATGCATTAATTGGCATAATTATGGCTATGAAGTTAAATTGTTCTTTATCCACTCTTCTCTTGATCATGAAATATCAACCTTTCCATGTTTCAGAGTGTTACACCAAATTTATCAATGGGAACTGAAATGTTCTGGCTTGGCCACCAGAGGAAATCTGGAATTGGTTTTGCTTCTCGTTATAACACAGATAAAATGGTAAGGAGCTAATGTGGACCTTTTCATCTTGGATGGTATAGATTTAACTTTTGCATGACATGCTTAAGTTTTAAGGCCTTTGGGCACCTTTTCTTTTTATGATCATTGCAGATTGGTACTCTACAGGTCGCTAGCACTGGTATAGTTGCCTTGAGTTATGTCCAGAAAATTTCTGAGAAGGTTGGGCTTCACAAATATTGTCAACAAAAGCTTTCATGCTATGTCAACATGATTATAAACTCTTAAGTATCTGCAGGTTACCCTTGCGTCTGATTTCATGTATAACCACATGTCAAGAGATGTGACTTCTAGCTTTGGTTATGATTACATGCTTAGGCAGGTCAGTATATTTTACAAAATGTCACATGACATTTTGTATCACTTAGCAATCCATTCTTTATTAAGTTCCTCCATGTTCTGTATCTCTGCATGGTTTGTTTGTGCAAATAGACATGCATGAAGAGTTTATACCCATGTACTCTCTCACCCATTTAGTGCCTTGTTTCTGAATTTCTTTTGGTTGTTTCAAATTTGTGTAATATATTCTGTTGCAATGCCATCTAAGGGTATTTAATATATTATGTTGCAGTGCCGTCTGAGGGGTAAAATTGACTCAAACGGCGTTGTTGCCGCATTCTTGGAAGAAAGATTGAACATGGGTGTCAACTTTCTTCTTTCTGCAGAGGTATGAGTTATATGAAATTCCAATACGCTTGGGTGTTGCTGCTGCAATTTTTTTGTTAACAAGAAAGAGTGGACGCCCTAGATATTTTGTTGATATTTTTTGAACTTATGTTTTATGGTGCAGATTGACCATTCAAAGAAGAACTACAAGTTTGGTTTTGGAATGACCCTGGGAGAGTAAATCTACTGACAGCAATGGTTATGAGAGGATGTTTCTGTAGTTGGTTGTACGTGGTTCCTCGCCGTATGGTCTCTCGGTTTCGAGCAAACAGGTTCTCGGCCTCGGGCATTAGGATAATATAGGAAAAGACTATTGCTATTTTACACAGTTTCTTTTCTGGTGTAATGGCGGATGTCTCATTTCAGTTGCTCAAGATAATACGATCATTTGGCTGTTTATGATTTTTTTTGTTCATCTTGGATGCAACAAGCTGGACGATGTTGCAATAATGTTGTATGGATGCTGGCAATTTTTATTCCCTAGGCTTCCAGCACTAGGCGTTTACTGTAACAACTAGCTGCAAAAGATTCATTCAAATTTCCTGTTGCCTTGTTCGAAAGTTCCCATGTTTTTATGTTCATAAATGGTATGCCACGTGCGACTGGTCCTATGATTAGCTCATAAAGCTTATTTTGTGCCTATTTAACTTCTTACCATATCTGACAAAATTTGAATTATCGTTCCTTCCAGCTCCTGTCGCCTGAAAGAAGGCGATGCACTATTTTATCTGGCAGCTCATACGAGGAATTAACACAGTTTCCTCTGATGTGTATGGTTTTATGAGGCGATCGCCTCGGACGGCCGAGATTTTGGGGCGACGTGGCCAGCGCGAGGGTGAGCCTTAGCGAGGCGCTGTATAGCGCTGTAGGCAAATGAGAGAAGGAACATCTGTCTCTGGCCCGTTTGCATTAGGATCAGCCCGTACATCACCTTATTGTAATTGGTGGATCACACCTTATCGCACAGCCTGTATTTTTAGATGTATGCGTGATGCATCGGACTTAAAGGACAATGATGCGCTAATTCACTTCATCTCGTAAATGCAGTTTCACGAGTTAAAATTTGAGAAAAAAACAATGTGCTAACCAAATTCTATGCTAAAGCGTGTGTTTACACGTGTATCAGGCAAAATAACCGAGCCAAAAAGGTATCCATGCAATTGGTGCTTGACACCGAAGTCTTGTGTCCATTTCTCCTGAATAATTTGTGTAACTGACACGTGGGTCTTGGTTTAGGGTTTAGGATAAAGAACATAAAAGAGTGAAGAACATGCTAGTGTTTCGAAATCAACTTTTTTTTAAAAAAAAAATTAGTTTTACTAATGGCGAATGCCAGCGTCCGGACGTCCGGCGCGAGCGACCGGATTGGACCAAGCTCGATCGTCGGAACTTCGGCAAGACGCGCATCCAACCGCTTAGAAAAAAGCCACGCTATGCTATCTGCCTCCCTTTTGTGCCCCCCCCTGGGCATGCATGCACGAAAAAATGCCACCCTGCTTTACGCATCCAATAGAAAAAGCGCATGGGGCCTACTTTGCATGCCCCCTAGTTGGGATTCTCTGCGGAGCATGTGGCACAATCAAAAAAATATGAAACTTATGAAATACCTAAGGCAACTTAGAAATGTATACTAAAATTTGAATAAATAACTAACGAAACTTGAGAATATACTAATGAAACTTGAGATCATACTAATGAAAGTTGATAATATACTAACAAAACTTGAGGAAACCCAACAAAACTTGCTAACTTACTGTTGAAACTTGAAGAAGATACAACGAAACTTGGCTAGTACCGATGTAACTTAAAGAAAGTAATGGAGAAATTTGGCTAAAAAAGATGAAACTTGAGGAAAACCTAACGAAACTTACTAGGTTACTGTTGAAACTTGAGGAAAACCTAACGAAAGTTGCTAGGTTACTGTTGATACTTGAAGATAACACGAAAATTGGCTAGTACTGATGTAACTTAAAGAAAGTACTAGCGAAACTTGGCTAAAAAAAGATGACACTTGGCTAAATACAAGTTTCTTTAGAAGAGATTGAAGTTTCGTTGGACGGATTTTGATGTTTCAATAGTGCAAAACTAAAAAAAAAGTCTTCCATACATCCGACCACAGGGGCTATGTGCAGAAAAAAATTAGCATTGTTCTCTGCCATCCACACCTGCCCACATGCGTGGGGCCCGCGTCATGCAAAAAGATTCCTCTATATGCAACCAACGCAGTAAAAAATTAGGCGATGTGTTCCCTTCTGCAGACTTGCGTGAGCACGCATCATCCAAAAAACCATGCGGGAGCGAGCGTTGTGCCCGATGTGAACCCTGCCCCAACTGCACGCCGTGTGAGCTTGGAAAAGACGCGTCGTCCGTGCGCACGATTCTGGGGGAAATTTTTTCTACATAAAGCTTATTTTGTGCCTATTTAACTTCTTACCATATCTGACAAAATTTGAATTATCGTTCCTTCCAGCTCCTGTCGCCTGAAAGAAGGCGATGCACTATTTTATCTGGCAGCTCATACGAGGAATTAACACAGTTTCCTCTGATGTGTATGGTTTTATGAGAGAAGGAACATCTGTCTCTGGCCTGTTTGCATTAGGGTCAGCCCGTACATCACCTTATTGTAATTGGTGGATCACACCTTATCGCACAGCCTGTATTTTTAGATGTATGCGTGATGCATCGGACTGAAAGGACAATGATGCGCTAATTCACTTCATCTCGTAAATGCCAGTTTCACGAGTTAAAATTTGAGAAAAACAATGTGCTAACCAAATTCTATGCTAAAGCGTGTGTTTACACGTGTATCAGGCAAAATAACCGAGCCAAAAAGGTATCCATGCAATTGGTGCTTGACACTGAAGTCTTGTGTCCATTTCTCCTAAATAATTTGTGTAACTGACACGTGGGTCTTGGTTTAGGGTTTAGGATAAAAAACATAAAAGAGTGAAGAACAAGCTAGTGTTTCGAAGTCAACTTTTTTTTTAAAAAAAATAGTTTTACTAATGGCGGATGCCAGCGTCCGGACGTACGACGCGAGCGCCCGGATCGGACCAGCTTCAATCGTCGGAACTTCGGCGAGACGCGCATCCAACCGCTTAGAAAAAAGCGGTATACTAAAATTTGGCTAAAATTTGAATCTTAGAAAATGTATACTAAAATTTGAATAAATAACTAACGAAACTTGAGAATGTACTAATGAAACTTGAGATCATACTAATGAAAGTTGATATTATACTAACAAAACTTGAGGAAACCCAACAAAACTTGCTAACTTACTGTTGAAACTTGAAGAAGATACAACGAAACTTGGCTAGTACCGATGTAACTTAAAGAAAGTACTGGCGAAATTTGGCTAAAAAGATGAAACTTGAGGAAAACCTAACGAAACTTGCTAGGTTACTGTTGAAACTTGAGAAAAACCTAACGAAACTTGCTAGGTTACTATTGAAACTTGAAGATAACACGAAAATTGGCTAGTACCGATGTAACTAAAGAAAGTACTAGCGAAACTTGGCTAAATACAAGTTTCTTTAGAAGAGATTGAAGTTTCGTTGGACGGATTTTGATGTTTCAATAGTCTTCCATACATCCGACCACAGGGGCTATGCACAGAAAAAAAATCGGCATTGTTCTCTGCCATCCACACCTGCCCGCATGCGTGGGCCCCATGTCATGCAAAAAGATTCCTCTATATGCAACCAACGCAGTAAAAATCAGGCGATGTGTTCCCTTATGCAGACTTGCATGAGCACGCATCGTCCAAAAAACCATGCGGGAGTGAGCGTTGTGCCCCTTGTGAACCCTACCCCAACTGCACGCCGTGTGAGCTTGGAAAAGACGCGTCGTCCGCGTGCACGATTCTGGACGGCCGGACGTCCGTCTGTGTCCAAGTGTTTTCCTTACTAATTGGAGTGCTATGCACCTTGTCATCAAGAAATAAAACTAAAATGAGCATCAACATCCAAATTATTTACGGTCACCAACGACCAAGATCTGATAACAATACTAATAAAGAAAACGATGTGATGCAACAATGGCTGTGTTTCTTTCAGCGGCTCACCGCGTTTTCTAGTTCCCGCGCGATCTGCTGCTGGGCGCTGCTCAGTTCATTCAAACCATTAGCAAGGCGGGAAAGTGGCGGGACCGCTGGCCGCTGGATGAAAGAAACACATCCAATAGCTTGGTTGTGCACATCAACCCAGTGAACACAATTATGCGACGTACTCCTAACGTTTAGACAACTTCCATTGTATAAATATAGAGTCTGCAATATAAACAAATGATCTTACTCCACATCATTACTAGTACTGTCCCAAAATCACGGAAAAAACAGAGAATTGGTCTGCTTGGAGTATCCATCATAAAGGGTCAAGCTTTTGCAGCACCAGGTGAAAAAGAAGAAAACAAAAGTCAGTGCAAAAAGGAAGGGAGATAAGCTTGTGAAAGTGTGAGACGACATGATGCTTTGCATTTTCAGCGTGATACCAAGGTGGCCTCCCAAACATTTTCAACCTTATAATGTCTGAGCGCATGGATTTCGTAGAAAACAGAATAATATTTATGGAACTATCCTAAAAACCTTTTTTACTTTTGAGACTGAACAAATACCAGCTACATATTCATATTGGGATCTCAATAACCATCCGAGCAATCATAATTTCATAATAGCATCGCGAGATGTACAAGTCGAATTTTATCCATTATATAAATACCAAGAAATTATTGGCAAGCAATGGATCTCTAGACTCTGAAGCTTAGCTATCCAATGTCTTGTCCTTTATTCCAACCTGCTGCAATAAGAACACATCTCTTACTGCTGCAATCAGAAATAAACTTGTGCGTCGCGACACCGTGTCATTTTCATCCATCCTCCTTACAAGATGGTTCAACAAACAACGTTTCTGTGCTCTGTCAAACCCTGTAATGTACTATGGCCGGGGTAACATCAAGTTCATAATTCCTATCATCCATCACTGGTACATTGCTGCGTTTCTTTGTAACCGTTTGGAGAGGCAGAAAAATCGTTAAAATAGTTTGATAAAGGTTAGAAATCTTTTTTTAAAATATGGTTACAAAATGCTAAATTGTTTGGCCTGTATAAAACGAAGAACAAATATTGGCCGTAGATTATAATATGGATTTAAGTTGAAACGAGGAGGTGGAGACGAAGTGGGAGGGACACGAGGAGACCAAGCCGGACCCAAAGGGAAACACCCCTGCTCCGCTGCTCGCGTTGCCCACAAGCTACACATCCCCATCGTCCACTCTCTCGGCCAGCCTACGCACACCGGCACACGAACACAAGCACGCACTGCGCTGCGGCTGCGCTCCCATCTCCCACACCCACATGTCAAACAGAGCACGGCCCAGGGATCAAGAACCGACGCCACGGGTATGATGCGGCCAGCCGCGGCGGCGGCGGCCACCGCCCTCGCGTTCCTTGTGGCCTGGTCGCTGCAGCCGCGGGCGGCGGTGCGGGCGCAGATAGCGGCCGCGCCCTGGGCGGCGCCGGCACCCTGGCCCGGGGCGCTGGACTGCACGGCCGCGCTCCTCAACCTGACCTCGTGCCTGACGTACGTGGAGGCGGGGAGCTCGCTGACGCGGCCGGAGAAGGGCTGCTGCGGCGCGCTCGCCGGCGTCGTGGACAGCGAGGCCGCCTGCCTGTGCGGGCTCGTCGGCGGGTACGCCGCGTACGGGGTCCGCGTCGACACCGTGCGCGCGCTCGCGCTGCCCACCATCTGCCGCGTCGACGCGCCGCCGCCCAGGCTCTGCGCCGCGCTCGGCGTCCCCGTCGCCGAGCCGCCGGGCGGCGCCGTGCCCGCGGAGTCAGGTACGCCCGACACGATGGTCTCTGCCGCTTTCAACAGTATCTCGCTCCGTTATTTTACTCCCACGTATTTTCCGTTTCTTTCCATTATGTATTTATTTATTTATGCAGAAAATTCAATGTCAAAAGTGATCTTTTTAGTTGCCGTAGATTCCCTCAAGCACAATTTAACATTACAAATGCCATTTGCAACAGAATACTTATCGAGTGATTCGATTTTTTACAATGCGTTCGGTGGCCAAAACAGTAGACGAATCAAGTTTTTTTTTAATCGAACTAACCACCTGTTCTATGATCTATCCGGTAGTTGAATGTCGGCGCTGACAAGACCAGGGCATCAAGCGAAGCGCGCGATCAAAACCATGTCTTTATTACCAGTTTACCACGAAATGCTCGCGCTAACAAAGTCTCAACGCCACGGCAGGGTACGGCATCCCGGAGACCACACCGGCGAGGGCGGCTGCGAGCGGCGGCGGCCCGGCGGCGCTCAGAAGCTGGAGGCTTCATCTGCGGCTAGCCCTCTGCCTCGTGCTCCTCACGCTGCAGCTGTAACCTTCCAATTCCACACGGCAGCGCGTACAGAAGCTGTACATGTACACGCGCGCTAGCTCCACCACCACCACCACACCACCACCCCAACCGTCGAATCAATCAATTCAATTCAATTCAGCAATTCGTGCGTCCACGCCATGGATCCCCCCGAAATAAGGTCGCGTCGTTGGAAGGGGCCTTTCGCGCGTATGCCCCGCCCCGCCGCGGCCGGACGGACCGTGCGGTGGCGAGCGATGGGAACGTCCGAGCCGCCGCGCTGCAGATGCAGATGCAGACGCGCGGCCTCGCCGGAGCGCGTGAGGGGGGGTAAAGGCGGCGGCTCGGTGGTTGATGCGTCGCGTGCTGGGCGGCCGGCCGTGCCGCTCCACGGGGCACGGGGCACATGTGACTGCTGCTACTAGCTGCCGGTGGTGCTAGCTTAGCTGGCCGGAGTACTTCGCCGCGGTGGCGCCGAGCCGTGCCAAGGAGCGGCGCATGGATGTACCGGGAAGAGCATGCGAGGCAGGAGGACGCGAGCGCCGTCGTGTGACCTGGCTTTGGCCGTGCCTCGGCGGTGGGGCGCGCCGGCGTTGTCCAGCTGCGGTGTCCAGATTTGGGTTTTTTTTATTGGCGTTGATTATTGGGAGGAAGGAAAACAAGGGACGGTGATTTTTTTTGGTACACAGCTTTATACTATTAACTAACTCGTCACGAACGCTAGGTATAGAGCAGTTGTTCGTATAAGATCCTCAAACAATGAGTAGATTGATGGATATAGGCCTTGTTTGTTTCAGATTAAACTAAATTAAATTAAATGAAAATTTGTTATTTTGTATAAGCCAAATGGTGTAATATTTAATATTTTGTAGTCATTTTTGTGGTGTTTCAAATAGTTATTCTTAGAGTTCGTAAAATAATTTTCATATTTTTTTGAATTTTTTAAAATGTCTTTCGAGTGGGTCACAAATTTGCTACAATAAAACTCAACTTTAATCTGAAACAAACAAGGCTAGACACAAGCACAAACCCTCTATATGGGCCAAACCAATCAACATCATTGACATCTTCCAAGAATAAATCCGAAGACATTCGCTATAATTATAAACAGTATGTCCAAGTCGAAAAAAAATTCAAGGTTTTGCCGCATACCAGAAAACTTTGATGACAAATTGGTAATCACCTTCCACACTTGACAGGATACAATCGATGTCATTGTCCTCTCTAGCGGTAAGAACTCTGATTCGAAGGAAGAAATCGACCATGTAAAGACTGGAAAACAACAGACCTACCAAACCATCCTAGTCGATGAGGATTCCATCGTCACTCAACCCCATCCCAACACAAGAGAAGACACAAACAATAGCTATCACGAAGACCAAAGACACCAAACCCTACTAGCACAATAACAATAATAACACAAGGAAAACAAAAACACAAAAAAAGGAGACGGGGGGAAACAGGGAGGAGGGAGCGGATCCCCTCCCTCTCACCGCCGGCGTGGTCGCCGGAGCGGGAGGAGGGGGGCGGGGGACTGAGGAGCGCGGCAACTGACGCAGGGGACGGTGAGTTGAGCCAAATGGAGCCATCAAAGAGTAACAGTAAAAGAGCGGGCCTATTTTTCACACAAAAAAGTGGGCTTAAATTCCTAATGGGTCCTATCAGGCCGAGCCTGGTAAGCCCAGGAATGTAGTGCCGCTAGCAAGCTCGTTTCCCGCAGCAAGTACGATGGATCCTCTTTTCTTATTTTCCTCTGCGCCGCATTTGGATCCGGGTTGGATTTACTATCTTATTAACTAATTGAAGCTTAGTTAGGTTTTATGTTTGGAAGCTTAAATTAATTTTGAGTTAGTAAGGTTAACTAGAATTAGCGAGTAATTTAGGCCCTCTTCTTTTGGACTGATCTGAACAGCTGAAATGACCGAATTTTCGAGAGCTTTTCGATGTAGTCTCGAGATTCGGATCCATTTTTTTGACTTGTCTTTTATACCTTTAGGGCCCACCTTCGAGGCAGCGAAAAAACGAACTTAAAAAACCCAAAGCATATATCTTTTTAAAACATAGATAAATCGTTAAACTGTTAAGCTGAAAAGAACAGAGCCTTAACCATAAAATCTCAGAATGCTTGGCATGATAGATCCTCAGCCCATCCCTTAGCCCTGCACCAAAGGCAAGTCCTTGTGGTCTGTGAGTTTGATTTTAAATTTAAATATCTTTAAAAAAAAACCGGTGAAAAATTACTATAAAATGTTAATCTATAAATTTTTTTGGTTCAACCAAACCGAACGCCTAGCAAAAAGGGCATAGATGTGGACACGTAGTTATGGGATATGGGCCTGCGGTAATCATATGGGCTTCAGAATGATGCAAGTCCGTGACACAGGGTGCCAATGTGCCATGCCGTGCCTACATGTCCATCGAGGGCCTTGGGCCCAGCACAGAATGAACCTGATGCGCGTTGGAATGTCGTCTCTCAACTCGTCCCTCATCGGCACGCCTAGCCACCGGAGAGGCCCGGCACAGTACATGGGGAAAGAGGGAAGAAGATGTAAATATATATATAAGAGGAAAATGCCCGGCACAGTACATGACTACGTTGCCTTGTGCCCTTTGGGAATCACCCATGAACGTAGCTGCTCTACCTTGTGATCCATTGATTTAGCTTTAAAATCAGCTTAACCAACCGAGCTAAAATCATCACCTCTTTGATGATCCAACAAAATGTAGCAGATCCAAAATCGAAATAACTCCACCTCTAATCCACCCTCACTAAATAATAACCTCGCTTATTCGACATGGTTATTGCGTTCGGGCATAGACATGCTCATGGGTAGCCCGGCTCGACGTATTTGACCCGACCCGACCAGTGCATCGGGTCGGGCCTCAATTTGAAGCCCGACCATCGGATCGGGTCTGGTTCGGGCCAAAAAAATTGTAAAATCAGCTGCGTTGGTTTGGGTTTTCGGGTTTCGGGCTAGGTTCGAGCCCAGATTTGTGACCCAGTGCACCGGGTCAAGTCGAGTTCGTGTTTGGACTCAAAAAATTGCAAAATTAGTCTGCTGGTTCGGGTTTTTGAGTTTTGGGTCGGGTTTTTGAGTTTTGGGTCGGGTTCAGGTCCGGATTTGTGACCCGGTGCACTGGGTCGGGTTGGGTTTGGGCCGGCTAATTTTTTGTCGGGTTTTGAGAAACCCGACCCGAACCCACCGAACCCGATAGATGATCAGGTCTATTTGGGCATAAAGCTTTTCGAGTCAATGCATTTGGTCTTCTATTCTACTTGTGCTCGTGCCATCGCCCATCAGTGCGCATCGCAACTCGGAAGCTCATGCCATTGCGGTAGAGCTCGCATAGGCCGTACTCACGGGTTATGCAATTACACGTCATGACTTTTTTTTTTGGTATTTACACATTTTATTCGATCCTCAACAAAAGATAAAACTTGTCTTAAGTCATGGATATAGATGATACATCTCCCCCCCCAAACCACGCGGTTTGGCAGCCCCAAAGGAAGCTCGATCATAAAACCAGGTCTCAATCAGCAAGGGATGCAAAGACGAGAGCAAGGGATCTCTACTAGATCGTTCGGCGCAGCTATACCGAAGCTCTCTGATACTACAACGAACACTGAACACAGACAGGCCTGCAGCTGAGGCAGGCACGGTCCAGACTCCAGACAGGGGCTCGGAATCCCTATGCTCCAAACGCCGAGCTCGATCTCAAGCCCCATGCATGCTGAAATCCACACAGAATCTACGCGTGAGGTTATGAAAATGGATCGAGCCATCCCCAGAATCGATGCTACTCCTACTACACAGCAGCTGCCTGAGCGGGAGGGAGCACAGCCGCGCCAAGTTGCCATTGACAAATGGCTGGCCCTGACGCGGCTCCACTTTGCCGCCCCCGTGTAGCGTGCATGCAGCACGCAGGCGCAGACGCAGCTGCCTGGTGCCGCAAAGCAGAGCAGCGGCTGTGCAGAGAACCTGTACACTTGGCCTGCGCAGGGCGCTTTGGAGAAGGAGATGGCGAGAAATTGGGGAGGGGAGGGGGCATGTGCGTTTCTATCTTGATGAGCAGTGCACGAATGGCAAGGGAGCCTTTTGGGGCATTGCGCCAAGGAATATCCGATCCAGGCAGGCCGGCGCCTTGATTGGTGGCAACTCACCTTCCAGTCACAGAAAGCCATATTGTTTATTATTAAGGCCCATATTGTTTATTATTAAATCAAGTTCTAATCCCCCCCTTTGTATATGGTTTATTACTGGCGATAACTCGAGTTTCAAAACTTACGTGGCAAAAAAGGCGTTTTTAGGCAAATGTATTAGTGCCTCGGTCCATGGTTATGATTTGAGAAAGTCTTGGAAGAAAAACTTTGACTATTCAATATCTCCATTATATATCATCAAATATCACAAAATAATATTAATCAAAAGCAATTTTAAATATATGAACATATAAAAACAAATTTTGTGTTTGACTTTTTCGAAAAATATGCCTTATAAATAATGATGAAGGTAGTTGATTGGCAACATAATCCAGATCGATCCATCTATACTACTACTAGTCTACTACTACTACTACTACTACTACTACTACTAAGAGGGATGAGAGATCTATTAGCCAAGTGTTCATGTTTTCATAGGAAAAATCCAAATTCTATCATCAAGGCTAGGGGCAAATGGGTCATACACCTTCAACTTTACGGTGGACAATTGGCGCTACACACCGTACAGCATGAAGCATCATGAACGATTGTGCGGGATTCTTATGCCTTTGGCTTTGATATGGCAGCACCATATCTAACACGAAATGTCACGAATAACCATGAAAATGGTAGCATATATAATAGGGTTAATTTCATGGGTGCCATTATTAAACAGCCCGTTAGCTCGGTTGCCATTTTTCGATCGCCTCAAACAGAGATGCCATTTTAACAGTTTTCCTCTCCCAAACGTGCCATTATGGGCTTTACAGGGTAAAATACATGTTAGTACGCAAGAAATACGGGGCTGACAGGTGGGTCCCACCTGTCAGCCCCTCCACCTTCTTTCTCCTCTCTCTTCTCCCCTGTTTCTCTCTCTCCGAGCTCGGCCGGCCGGCGACGACCCCTGCACCGCCAACACGGCCCCGCCGGAGCCCCCTCGCCTCCGCCCCGCCGGAGCGCCGCCGCCGTCGCCCGACGAGCAGCTCCAGGGCGGAGCTCATGGCACGGCGACGCCCTGCCGGAACCCTGCCACCGCCGCCCGACGAGCACCTCCTAGAGCTCCGCCGTGCCTTCCTAAACCTCCCTGAGCCGACAGCTTCGCCGGAGAAGCACCGGTGAGCTCTAATTTTGATTTTCCCCAAATCCGGCCACCACGGCCAAAACTACGAACTGAGCTCGTACAAACCCAATTGATCCAGTTCTTGTGTCCTCGAGCATCCTAGGTCTCCCCCGCAGCTACCCCTAGTGCCGCGCCGGCCAATTTGGCCTCTAGCCGCGCTGCCATTAGCGCCGCCGCCCAGCTCTGCTTCGCGCCACCGCGAGCTCGCCTTCGGCCACCTCCTCCGCCGCGCGCTTCGCCCCGCGCCGCCGCCGCCGCGCGCCTTGCCCCGCCGCCGGGGAGGGTGCTGGGGAGGTTGCCGGCGAAGTTGCCGTCGGGGAGGGAGCTCGCTGCTTGGGCCCTTGCCGGAGAGAGAGAGAGAGAGAGAGAGAGAGAGAGAGAGGGGGGGGAGAGAGAGAGAGGAGGAGGAGGAAGAAGATGCACAAGAGGAGGAAGAAGGTGGAGGGGCTGATAGGTGGGACCCACCTGTCAGTCCCGTATTTCTTGCGTACTAACATGTATTTTACCGTGTAAAGCCCCATAATGGCATGTTTGGGAGAGGAAAACTGTTAAAATGGCATCTCTGCTTGAGGCGATCGAAAAATGGCAACCGTGCTAACGGGCTGTTTAATAATGGCACCCATGAAATTAACCCATAATAATACTCTCTTCAGTTTCATAATACATTTTGCACATTGACACGGTTTTTGAAATACAATTTCGACCATCAATTACTAATGAAATTTATTTACAAAACTCACGAAAATCTGATATTGTGAAAGTATTTTTGAAGACAAATATATATTTATGGTTTTTATGTACACAATCCAAATAGTAAGATTTTTATAGATAAAGTTTTAAAAGTTTGACTTAAGACAAATGTAAAACGTCAAGTATTATGAAATTGGAGGGAGTATAAGCCATGTAACACTCTGGATACCCAATGTGAATATTTTTATTGACTCATCATGAGAATTTTAAGGATTGAATAAGAAAAGATGGATTTGTTTCGACCAAAGGGATGTAAGCGGGTTGCTTCGCGGGTACCCACAAAACCGCTTGCTTTCATTAAAATATACTAAGCCTCATAATGCTTAGTGTATTTTAATGAAGCAAACGGTCTCGCGGCTATCCACGAAGCAACCCACTTACATCCCTACGACCAATAGTATTATGGTAATTTTGTGAAGTAGATAAGCTTAGCATGACATAATGGGTAATTTAGTGAAACGACGCATCGTTCCCACTCACAACTGCACACCTTTTTTTTTTCCATGTATCGAATCTCAGTATTAAAAAAAGTCGGAATCTTTTTTTTTATGTTTACAATGTGAAATTTTTTAAGCGGGCCCGCTATGCATTAACTAGTGAAGTCTACCACGGCCATTCTAACCCATAAATCGGTGTTTCCCGCAGAACGTTGAGGCATGTGCTTAATAGCAGATTTGTATATATGTGGGTGCATCGTGACCCTTCATGATCCCGAACGGTTCACTCCAGTAGCCCGTTGATATTTGCAAAAAAGCCAAATAGCTAGGTTTCTTTTCATGAATTAATAGGCGATAGATAAAGATCCCAACAGAAGAGAGAGAGAGAGAGCTAATATAAAAAACATATATGGCACATCGATCCATGTATACGCGCGCTTATACATGTTTATATTTATACTTCTATCTATCTGGCTCTCCCTATGCAAGAGAAGTAGGATCAACTGACAGGTATATATGTATGTCTGTATATTAAGGATTGGAGACGGACGACTGAACTTATATAAAAGTAAGCTATACAAGAAGTGCACGTTAAAAAAGAACACGATGTCCCAATCATTAGTGTCGTTATGGTTGTATAGTCAAAAGCTAGCTCGTAGTAGTTTACAAAGCTTGTAGTGTTGACTTTCTCGCTATACATGTTATTTTAATATGGATTAAGCGATCAAATCCAGAAGATTAACCACGTGTTTACAACTGTAAACCAACCCAAAGCGTGGATAGAATAATGAGAAAAACAAGTCAATTTCTCGGTACAAAAGAAAAATAAAAGTGAACGAGAAAGACTTGAACAGGGCCGCACGACGATTAGCTTTTCATCGACTCCCCCGAGCCTCACTCAGCTCTCGCAGCGTCTCCATGACTCCATCTTCCGCCTTTCTCCGTCCTCCTCCTTTCTTCGCGCCCTTCGACCTCCACCGTCCATAACCTCGTTGGCGTCACCTCTACTCCCTTGATTAAATTAATATTTGAGTTCAAATTTAGGGTGGGATCCCTGCGACGTTGGGCTCATCAAAATGGCAAGGAGACGGCAACTTGGCAATAGGAGAGGATCGTGGTGGAGGGAGGGGGTGCGGTAAGGCGATGACAGCACCGCAAAAAAAGGTTGAAGGTAGTGGGACCATGACATCGGATGGGTCGATACACGACAGCCAAACTTCATGTAGTTGGGGATAGTGTGGTGGAGAGAGGAGAGGGCGGCGATGGCACCACTTACGATGTGTGGTGGTCGAATAGGGGGGTTGATGGTGGAGGCATGCACACAGAGTATGCCGGAGAGGAGGGCAAGGGTAGAGGCGGAGATGCTTGTCACTGTGCGGTCCCATTGGGGATGGTACCCCGTTGGGTAGTCGATCTCAAAGGGAATAACGTTTTCTCGCTAAGAATATAGAAGGTGCAAATTAAAGAGAGCACTGTTATAAAAAAAAATACATATCCTAATTTTACGATCTCTAACAGAGGAAGAAATCTTTTATAGATGATAATACTTGGATGGATGGAGGTCCGAAGTTATAGTTTTGTTGGAGATGCCAAGCAAACAATCGGTTTCATGCCATTCAGAAATAACTTAAGAGTTTAGTCCTAGATCTTCTCCGACAACCATATACACAACTCAATACCTTTGGAGCTAAAAAACAGCTTTCGACTATAATTTTGATTTGTGGACCCTTGATAGAAGGTTCATAGAGGCAAAAAAATTATTAAATAATTGAATTTTAGAGCTTCATCCACAACTGGTACGTTATTAGCTAAAAACGGCTTTGAACTATAATTTGAAAAGTTGTGGACCCTCGATAGGGGTTTGGAGAGAAAAAAATTGTTAAAGAATGGGTTTTCAGAGCTTTCAGAAGAAGCTTTTAAGGAAGCTAGTTGAGACTGCACGCCCGTGGTGCACCGAGGACAATGGTGGTGTCTGCGAGTGTCATGCATCGCAGTATCCGCAAGGCCAGGGAGGGTAAGCAGATCTGTCGATGGCGATCTGCGCCGGGAGGCGCACGCAGCTGGGGTGGAGGTCGAGGTCGGCGTCGAAGTAGTGGTATACGAACACGCGCATGTCGCCGCCGCTCGCGTCGCAGAACGTGGCGGGGGGCTTGCTAGCGGTATGCCACTCCTAACATTAGCAGTACACTTATGTGCCACTCTGTCTCACTGACATGTGGTCCGGTTTGTGTCTATGACAGTGGGCCAGGGTGGTACATAAGTGTACCACATTCTTGAGGGTGGCAAAAAAGCAATTTCCTCCTTGCTAGCGCCGCCGCGCGCGTGGCGTGTCCGGTGAGCCGGAGCGGGGTCGTGCGGCAGCGTGGGCTCACGGGGTAGCACAAACGCGCTGCCCTTGAACAACGGGTGATCCCGTAGGACATCCTCTTCGAGCGTAGGGCGGGTGGAGGTCGAAGTCGCAGTATCCGCTTCCCCCTCGCCGTCGCCGTCGTGCTCCTCGGCGCAGCACCGAAAGACAGGTGGCAACAGCATAATCAGGCAGCAAGTGGCGACGGTAGCAAGGCCAAGCAAAACAAACAGTCGCCCACGTGGATAGCTAAGACGCGAAGCGCTCTCCGTGACCAAGCAACAAAAACAATGTTCCACGTGTCCAGCAATAACACTAAGTGTTCGGCTTTGTACTATTTATTGTTATCATTAAGATGTGGTTAGAAAGCACCAAAGCGTTTGGCTCGTAAACCAAAATTGTTTCGTTGTAGTTATAATAGGATTAAGCTGAAAAGTACAATGTACATAGACTCTACCATGTTTAGCGGAATCTCTAAATCTCAATACGATATAAATAGAGGAGCAAATATCTAAATATGTCGAATATCATAATGGGAATTATGATATGTATTCCGCTAGAGTAGTAGTGGATATATTACCTTAAATTTTAGGTTGCACCTCCTTTTGTGTATCATGTTGGTGCACATTTTTTATTAAAGAGTAAAATACACGGCTGGTCCATAAACTATTAGTTGATTCTTTATCTATGTCCCTATTCTTTCAAACTGCAGTTTTTGGTCCCTAATCTTTTTTAAGTGGGTCCACCCTGGTTCAAACTTGCCACGTGATAGCCCTATAGTTGACATGGCGTTGACATGTCATGTAAATTAGTTTTAAAAAGGAAAAACATTAAAAAAAACATAAAATACGTGGAAATCATTTAAAAATCTTTAAAAATAAAAAAATATTAAAATATGGAAACAATTCTTTCTAAAAATCATAAAAATAAAAAAACATGAAAATCATTTAAAACATATAGAAAATATCAAAGAATCATAAAAATACGGGAAAAACATTAAAAAAAATGGGGAAATCAAAAAAAATATGTAAAAGCATAGACATATAAAAAAATCATAAAAATATTAAAATAAATATAAAAATAATGTGGCCTCCTTTAATCCCTCTATAATTGTAAGCCCAAGACCTCTAGCATCGTGGCATATGGGAACCCTCAAGTGCTACTTTTTTCTAATTTTTTATGAATTTTTCTTTTTTATGATTTCATGTATTTTTTATGATTTCTGAAATTTTTCAGGTCTTTTTCTAAATTTTTTAAGTAATTTATGTGACATGGACGGCCATGTCAGCTCTAAGGCTGTCACATGGCAGGTTTAAACTGGGACGAACACATTTAAAAAGATTAGGGACTCAAAACTGTAATTTCAAAAAATAGGGACCTGAATGAGAATTGACTAATAATTTAGAGACCGTTCGTGAATTTTACTCTTTATTAAATAATGAAATTATCTCCGTTCTTTGCATTCAAAGATACATACAGCTCAAATACCTTACTCGAGATAACAAAATCACGATGGTATGCATATCGGACTTGTATTCGTGGGAAATTCGTGGTCTTTATGATTTTTAGAAAGTGGTTATCAATTGCTAGCTAGGTATGTCCGAGAGAAAATAGGAAGGAAAGCCGCGGCAGAGACCCACGTAGTAAGAGCATATTCAATGTTATCTTAACTATTCATTAGACTTTTCTCTCTTCTACTTTTTTTTTCTTATGGTGCTAAATTTATTATAAGCTAGTGTAACATCAAACTTTTATACCTCCTCCGTTATTTTTTATTTGACGTTTTTAACTTTTGAACATACTTTCGATCATTCGTCTTATTAAAAAAATGTAAATATCATTTATTTTGTTGTGATTTATTTTATTATAAAAGTATTTTAAGCATGACTTATATTTTTGCATGTTTGAAATAATGTTTTGAACAAGACAAATGATAAAAGATATGTATAAAAGTCAAAAACGTTAAATAAAAGAAACGGAGGGAGGGGGTGGTAATTACCTGCCGACACCACCGAAGCTCGAGCGCTAGCACTGCGGAAGCGGAACAGGGGAGTAGGGGACAGGCCGAAAGCCTCCTGGCATGGCATGGTCCACTGCTCCAATGTCCAATCTGCGCGAGGGCGGTGGGCGTGGGGCTGGAGCTCGACGTGTCCCGCGGAGCATGCGCGTCGTACGCCTTTCGCGCTGGCCGCTCGGGTTTCCGGTCGCTAGGTACGCAGAGTGGGAGGACGGAGGACATCCTTGCAGGCACATCAAAAGATGGCAAGTTCCTTTTTTTTTTTAAAAAAAAAAAGGATGGCAAGTTCCTTATTTCAAAAAAAACGAAGAGAAAACGGCAAGTTCCTTCGCCAAGGTGCGAGGCAGCTTGCATTGCAGGGTGGGACGGGTCACGCCTTCACGGTAGTGCGGCATAAAAACTGTTTTGATACAGCTTGAGCTTGGTTTCTATCGTTTTCGTTTTTTCGCGTGAGAAAAATGTGCAAAGCCGAATCAAACGTTCTGAAGCCTCGCGTGTTTGCTCGGGACATCAACCTGAAAGTTTTACAAAGGTCGAGAGATATATAATGCACACACGTGCACACCTAGCGTGGATCGCTTATGGGTCATGGTGAATCTGGGCAGCGGTTGTTTATAATAGCATAAAGCATAATTTCAACGTTTTTTTTTGCATGGGTGCAATGGTTGGAAATCGATTTCTCAGAAATATTATTACAAAACATGATTTTATTTAGATAACATTACAAACTGAGGTTGAACCGTATATTCATTACAAACTGCCATTACGAGCCGTTTCCTCGATATACCGATTGGAAATGCGCACATAAATATGAATATATGGTCTAGCAAGCGGGATCCACATGTCAGATTGAACTATCTTCCCCAATTCCTCCCCATCCCCCCCAAACTCTGTCAAGGCCCCCGCCCCACCCCTGGCTAGCCCATCGTTGGCCAAGCCCCTGTCCGATCTGCTCCTCCTACTCCCTCTTCGACCAGGGAGACACCTTTGCCGGCCGATTTCCCTTCTCCCTCGTATAACTTCGTATAATGTATGCTATACGAAGTTATTACGTGGGAATCATGATATGTATTCGGCGCAGGCCCGATGTGGCTGCGGTGGCACTATGGACTACGATGGCAATGTGCATCTGACTAGACAGCAAGCTCCTCCACCCCTTTCTTCTTGACCCTGGCGTCAGTGGACTCCTCCCCGACCCAAGCACTGGCATGGCCAAAGGGAGCAATGGGTTGGCCGAAGTTGGGGAAGATGGGAGTGGCTAGGAGGAAGAAGGAAAAGAGAGTATGATGTGTGGGATCCACTCGTCAAACCGTATATTAATTGTATTTTGATAATATTTTGAAGTAGTATGTGGTGAGGCGTCCCGTATTGAACATTATGAAATCAACTTCATTTTGTAATGGCATCTATAAAATCATGTTTTGTAATAACATTTATGAGAAATCGATATTTAATAATGCATGGCACCATGTAAAAAAAACCAAATGTCAATCTTTTAGGGTTGTTTGGTTGCCATCTAGGTTGTGCTTAGCCTGGATGAGTCAATCAGGCATGCAAAAACCAGACTAAATGAAGATTCATGTGTTTGGTTGCATTGCGTCTATTGATTTTGAATGGTGGAAATAAGTGGTAGGTTGTCCAACATTTGACTGTAAGTATCACATTCAATCCAACATGTCATGCGCCTGCCATGGCCGTGGCTTTGATCTCCAGGGCGCATCTCTAGCTTGTCGTTGTTGCCATCGCATCCCTATGGGCAACAGATCTCAAGGACATCACCTTATCAACTTCCTATGCACCGCCAATGCATCAGGGCATCGCCTCAATGCCTCCGGTGTTGCTCCCGCTCAAATCTGACCCTAATGTAGTGGCCCCCTCTCAGATCCAACATTGCGAGCTTTGACCCCGCCTAGCTACGCTTCAGTTGCTGGTGCTCAAGTTTTCGCCTGAATCTAGTGTTGCCATCATTGCTCCTACTAGGATTCAATCCCGTCATTGTCACTTTCGCATGGATGAGACAGTTTTAGGACTACCATTGCTCCAGCTACGAGTTCACAAATGAGCTAATTAACTTGGTCTCACCCTCACTTTGCCTCTCACTGCATGCGTTAGCTAGACCTAGAAAAACTATCGATCCCCTCATTTTGTTAGGGTATGGCTCATATAGTGAAAATAAACCGAGAACCTAGTATGGAAGCCTTGCATCTAACATGAACCTAGTTAAGACTTTATTTTAATGGTCACAATTTTTTTATATTATAGTTTTTAATTGGTTTTCATTGAAAAGAACAAGACCGATATTTATTAATTACTCCTCTCTCTTGGAGGCCAAGGAAAGAAGGAAGGGTTGTTGCGAACATTGGGGTGCAACCGGTCAGACTAGAGAAGAGCGCGAGAGAGAGAATTTTACCATGAAATAAAAATGGAGGATTATGTTTGCAAAAGCATACAAGAGAGCTCATAGACTTGAGCAAGATCTTTCCCCGCAACCGATAACTGCGACACCTGATTTTGGAGTTCGTCCTGGGTAAAGCATCTGCCTCGAGCCGAAGCTACCAAGAAAGTAGGAAGCGTCGATCGCGAGACTTTGATGTTACATCCCATATCCACTTGTCACCTATCGCATATCAATGAGGAGGACAGGAGGGTTGGATGTAAACAACCAAAACTCGACAGACTTTACTGGCTTGACAGTGCTAGAGAAAGCACCATGCATGCAGCTTGGATTTGCATCCTCTCCTTTTGGTCAAGTGGCCAGGGACGGTTTGGAACTGAGGCAACCCTTGGTACCGGAACCGGGGCGCCACTCATCACAAATCCCATCCGATCCCTTTCCCTCAACAAGTAAACAGTACAAATCAGCACTAACCTTCACGACCTCGTCTTAAGTACATAACCTAGTCATTACCTTAAAGAAGTATACTTAACCTAGTCCAATGACATTTGTCTGAGTCCTAGCTCAGTTTCGGAAATCATTGTAACCTGTACGGTCTCATCCTCTTGTTGCAGAATTTTAGTCGGTTTTCCGATAAAAACCAATAAAGAGCATGGCGTGGTCTTAGGAGCGAAATATTAAGGCGTTGAAATAATTACATGGAGCCATTACAAATTGATTGTTCGATCCGGTGAAAAAATCGAACGTTTGTTCTAAACAATATCAATTTATTTGAAAAAAATACAATGTTTTGCTGAAACATACACAATATGTACTACTACAACATTTGATTGTACATGTTGAGACATTCAACATGATGTTCTGCTGATGGAACTTGGAACATGAAGTTGTAGAAAAAACAAGGCAGCTATTAGAACATGCAAAAAAAGACTGATGGAACATCGCAAAAGATCTGATGGAACATGTTGAAACATAGTTGATTGGTATTGAAACAAGTTAAAAGCATAGCTGGAGCATGCCATAACGAACGATGTACCAAAGAAAAAAAAGCTGATGGAATATGAAAATAGATGAAAACATCAGCTAATGGAATATGAAAATAGATGAAAACATCATGTTTTACAATGAATCGTCTACCCCAATACAAAGCTAGATGCTCTATAAGAACAAAAGTGATGTTTTGACAAGCAAACTCGAATGTTCTATACATACAAGTGTGATGTTTCACAGGATAAAATTTATGGCATACCTTCTCTTCATCTTCTTCCTTAAATCTAGTAAGCTCCCGTCGTCCTCGCCGGCTGTAACTACCTAACTCGTTGGGAAGGGGTGGATTAAGAAGAGGAGGGTGGATGACATTTAAAGAGAGAGGGAGGGGCGAGAAAGAGAAAGGAGGGAGAAGACGGCTTCGGGCTCCGACGAGCTAGCGAGCTGCAGCGGCGATGACACACCGGCTAGCCACCCCACGCAAGGCCTGCAAGTGTTCCATTCCTCCCCTTTTTTGTGATTGAGTCTGCATGAACGGCAGAGCAACTGATAGATGCATAAAGTTCACAAGAAGAGAGGGAAGAGAGAGAATGCGCTAGAAAGAGTAGTGTTTAATATTTATCTTTTGCGTCAAATGTCTGGGAATAGACAATTTCGATAAATATGTTGCGTGCCTTTCTTCATTAGATTAAGCTTTTGGGTGAACTAGACGGAGCATATGATTCAATATGGTATTAGAGCTAAGATGTCTTAAGTTTAAGACCCGGCTAACGCATTACTAAAAGAATAATATATGTGCACCACATTAGGCCCAGAGGAGTCTAGACTTGAGGGGGGATATTAAAATAAATATATTGTTTGTCTTTCTCCGTCATTTTAAGTTTTGGGGTGAATTAGACGGTTACGAGGAGAAGGTTCCAATTTTAACTATCGTGCTCGAGCAAAATTGGTCGCTATGGGATAAAATGGGGTTGACATTGGTTCTCAAACTTTTTAAACCATGTTATTTTGATCATTTGATCGATCAAACCTAGGTTTATGAGTGATTTTCGCAAGTATGGTGTTTGCATCACGATTTTCATCAATGGATTAAACACCAATCTTAACTAGTTTGTACCACATCAACCAATCTATCTAACAGAATAAAATATAGCCATCACGCTAATCATAAATACTAGAAATTTCCATGTTAATTAAAAAATACTAGAAAAACTCACGTTAATGTAGGAAAAGAAAAAGATCTACACTATCGATTATAGTGTATTGGATTATAACGATTTAGATTAAAAGACATAAAGATCTACACAATCGATTACAGTGGATCGGATTATAACGGCTTAGATTAAAGGAAAGAACCTATACCTGCTATAATTATAAAATAAAATAATTAAATAATAGAAATAAGAGCCCATGTCATATTAAAAGAAAGATATGATATTAACTACAATAAAAAGACATAAATTCATAAATAAAAGTAATGTTTATGTCAGATTAAATATTGACACAAATCTAACAGCGAAAAATGCATGGCACACGTTTAGTTTAAACCTAAAAAACTACTAGGAGTGTAAATAAATACTTTTTCGTGTCGTTAAACCGCAGGAGATTCATAGTTTTTCTTTGTCAAAAAAGGAAGAAATCGAACTGGTCCCAGCGTTGTCTCTCTGGCTGGCATGTAGCTCTACTCCATTTAATAAGCGAGTTGATCACCGGGTACCCGCGTGGGTGGCGATGCGGACATTGATGGTCATTGGACGTCGCTGAAGAGATAAGGCCCGCATGATTGCTTACCCACCTGCCAAATCGACCATAAATAAACGAGCTACTAGCCTACAACACAGTCGAATCAAACGAGGCAGTATCTCTATATTTTATATAACTTCTCTGAATCAATATTCATTTCGTATATTTTCATCATCTCTAGTAGAGTTCCTATCCCCAAAAAGATATAGAGATTATCTACAGAGTCTTTAAATATAGATTATAGAGGGAGTTTCTAAATTTAAAAACTAAGATAAAGATCCGGTTGAATAGATATATAGGCTGTGACTGTCCGCAACAGTGTTTTAGGGAACGGTTCAAAAACCTTGGCAGAGATGCTCTAACATGAGAGGCGGCTCCCATCGGCAAGCCGCGTACGTGTGCTTAAAAACTAATTAGGCGGGGTCCAGACAAAGTGACCATCATTGGCTCCCTGCTTCACGATAATTAAGCCCTCCTTTTACGAATGTATTAACAAAGCGTTGAGAGTTGACATCCACGACATGACACCATGGGGCAAAAAATGCCGACTGTCCGTTTGGTTATAGTCAAGGAAGAAAAAGATCTCGATCAAAGATCTTTTGTTGCATTTAAATTTTAAAAGATTCAGAAATTTTACCCATCGAATGAATTTTCTGACAAGTTCATCGAATACAATTTTTGAAATATAAATTACGATTCAAAATTTTAGTTCAAAAGAAATCCAAAATTACCTCTTAACTGTCCACTATTGATTACCTCGACAAATAAGATTTGTCGATGGAAAACTATTTACCTGCGTGACAAAGTATGGCTATCCATTTTGCAACTTACCAGCTAGCATACAAACCGCCCTACGGCAACACTAAGAGGGTCAAATCCTTTTATATTACTGCAAAGTCTTCTAATCTAATCCATATCATTGCATTTATATTCTACCCTTATACTATTGCAAAGTCTTCTTTTCTGGCCCATGTCTTCATATTCAAAGTTTCATCCTATATTCATCGCTGTTAGCTCAGTTAGGATAAATCGTTTGAAAGTTGATCTGATGTTCAAAACCCCTGCATTTTAAAACTTTCAAAAAATAATATTTTGCATTTTAATTCCAAAACAGTTTATTCAAATTTTTAAATTTTTGTAAAATCATGTCTTACTTGATGCTAAACCTTTTTTTTGTAATATAAATTATAATGTGAAAATTATTTCTTTGTGACACTAGGTACAATTTATTTAGATATAAATTACACACCTTAAAAACTTTTATTTGCCAGGACATATTTGAGTACTCATGATTTTTTTGAATCCACACAAAGTTTCTCATATTATTTTCAAATGTATTGAAAAGGTAAGGGCATAGGCATCTATATCCAACTCTGTAATGGTTTGACCAACTAAAACAGTGGCATAAAAGATATCAAGTTGTGAATGTGATAATGCATAATGGTAGGGTGCAAATGGGAAGATTGACCTCATTGACACCCAATTCAAACACCTCGTCGCAAATGATATTAAGTTCTCTCTTCTTTACTCGTATGACACCGAAAACACGAATTCGTGATCTCAGGACTTTCTTGCTATTTTTTCAATTTACTATTAATTTACCCTACTTAACTCATGTGTTTATACTGTTTTGCCCCTGCCTTGTTTCTCCCGTCCCGAGCAGAGTAGAACAGGGGCGGCGGAGCGGGAAAACGAGGGCGGAGGAGGGGAGGGGAACAACGGCGGCACAATAGCGGCGGAGGGGAGACGAGGTCGGCGCAACGGTGACGACCCGACGCGGCGGTGGCGGAAGAAGAGGAGCGACAGAGCGGGAAACAGGGCAGAGGACGGGAGGGGCATAATAGTCAAAACACAGGAGTTAAATGGGGTAAATTAATAGTACATTAGGGAAAATAGCAAGAATGTCACTGAGATCACGAATTTGAGTGCCCGGTGTCGTACGCATAAAGACTAGCGAACTTAATGTCATTTGCAACGAGGCGTTCAGATTGGGTGTCACTAAGGTCAATTTCATGGTGCAAATGTTATGATCTGCAGTGACATACAAGGATTTAACCCCTACTACAATTGTACCCAATTCGGTTTTGTCCATAATATTTCTAGGAGTATAACAAATATATCTTTGGCGAAAATGGCTAAATGTTGCAAAATCCGTAAAAGCTGGTACAGAATTTTTTGAAGAAACATTTCAATTAGGACAAGACTGATTATGCAATTGTGGAATAATTATTTTGAATTTCGAAGAACACATGTGTTAGGCCGTCACAAGGTGTTTGTATGATCCCGATGCTTAACTAGACAAAGCATTGTCATGTCATTAAACATCTAATTAAAAAAAAAACTCTATTCTTCGGTGGTGAAGGAAGCTTAAGTGTGTGCTTAGATATTGCACCAAAGTCTTGATGCTAACTTAAGCATCTCACTACAGAAATTGATCAGAATTTCAACCGCCGGCAAAAAGCCATCGAGAATGACCATTCACGAATTAAAAGCACAATAGTACTATTTCTTATCCTTAGTGAGTGATGATACGATAAAGAGGTGAGGTGGCCTGCGGCACTGGCGCTTACTAGCGAGGTTACAAGTTCGAACCTGCACCCACACCTCTCCCGCACGTGGTCATTCAAAAAAATTTCGGAGCGCATGGCTAGGTGATTGCCCACTCTTGACCGCCAAATGAAGATGATTGAGAATTTGAGATGAAACGATTCAACGTTGACTCACAGGCATATTTTATTATACTGAATTGATGCAAAGAAAGAGTTCGGACTAACTATGAACTACAAATGTGCCGCATGTTCAATAAAACGATTTGTGTGCATCATCTCAAGAGACTTGTTCAATTTTCAAGTTGACTTTATTTCTTTAGATAATTGCCATAGTTGCCTAGTCTATATATGTCTGTAGGGAAGGATTTCTTTATGGTACACACCAGGTTGTATAACTGTCCATTCCAAAAATCTAATGGCTGATATTGCTATATCCTCTTATATACAAAAGGTAATGTCATATACTATTTTAATATTCAAGGGCTGATAATGCCAGCTGTTTTCGCTGTACATAAGGAAAGAAAAAGTATTCTGCACCGATCGTTGCAAGCATGGCCGTTAATAAAGGTAAGAAACCAGTCAACAACATTGTGAGATACCAAGATCTGTTACGCTTTTTATTGAGAGGGTATTTATTATATAACCTATCTACATCGTGAATGACCATTGTTTAGCGAGAACGATCATTTCGTTGCGTGGCATATACCAGTATATGGCCATGGGGCGCTCCCACCCACGTGCGCGCGCCCATCCCATCGACGACCGGCGCTCGCACGTGCTCGCCCACCTCAAGATTCGCGCGCTCCGACGGCGAGCGCATGCCGCAGCTAGCAGCTAGAGGAGCAGACGTGCTGCCAGTGCCGCCGCCTCCGCTAGAATCAAGAGAGTCCAGCGACGACTAAACCCATCAACGTGTAAAAGCAGGTTTAAAGCCATATTTCTCTCTTGTGTACGGGTCACCTGCTTGAGCTTGTTTGTTTCGGATTAACGTAACGTTGCGTTGCGTTCAGCAACCCACCCGTGCTCCGATCGACCAGCTCAGCGAACGGTTCAAGCAGCGCTGTAGCCTCCGGTTCAGCAACCCACCCAAACCGATCGCTGTAGCACTGTTGTACCCGCCGGGCGATTCCATTTTCCCCAAGCCATGGCGTCCCGTGAGCGGCACAGCGGGAGTCCTACCCCCCGCGCTCCAGATCGACGGACCCCTCGGCAAGTCCGCGACGGTGGCCGCGAACGCCGACGCTCGATTTGGCATCTCCGCGCCGACGTCGTCGTCGCCGAGCGCGCTGAAGTCGCTCGGGAAGCTCTTCCTCAAGTGCCAGGTCATGCAGCGCAACCGGCGACTCATCGACGGTTCGTAGATCTGGCGACGCGGGTGGCAACGAAAACCGTCCCGCCGTCCAATCAACTCCGCGGCGAAAGAGGTACCATCCTTTTTACACCCCTCCGGCAAAGTTATGTAAGGCATTAAGCACATGTCTAAAATAGTGGCTTAAAGTGTAACCACAGTGTCCAAACCTATTTTGGGCTTGCCTGTTGGACTCACTCCCGCCAACAATCCACAGGAACATTCCAAGAGCTTCCTTTGTGGTTACACTTCTACCACTCCGAACACCGTACCGGGTGACCAACAGGTCATGCAAAGTTAAAAATTGGGCCGATGTCATTCGGAACATGTTAAAGCACTGAACTTCATCTTCGAGAGTGTCATTGACCCATCGATATCCCTTGTAGACAACACGTCAATGTGGTCGTTGTGGACCCAATGGACCGCCAGGTTGTAGGGCAAAGTACGCCGCAAAACACAGCATGGCAAACTCGTCATCGGCCATGTTATCGTCGAATACGTACTCAAGCATTTCGGCTAAAGAAATGAGCATGTGTTGGTTAATCAGTAAGGAATACACACCCCATATGTTGGGATGATGAAAGTCATCTTGCAAAGCTTGAAAATGTGTTTATAGCAAAATGCAATTCTATGGTCTTAAGTGAGAAAGATGAATTACTTAAAAGTAAGAGGTAAAGGTTCAAAAAGTGCGAGCCCAAGTGCCTCAATATTGGATAATGGAACTATGGAGGTTTCTACAAACTTTAGATATTATTATGATGTTACATATAGTATTAGCCCTGATGACTGTATATGATTGAGCTGCATCTGTAATGTTCAGAAAACTATAATGTTAATAGCTCTATGTTAATGTAAGGATTTCATCAAAATTCGACTTAGTTAAACAAATACAATTTTCTTTTTTCCATGAGTACTAGTATTTTTGCAGGCTGCCCATTGCTGTGTTTATGCTTAAGGACTAAGAAGCTAACATGGTGCAAGCAAGTGAATTGGGATCTAATCATACTTGTGTGGGCTTAAGTGAGCTTTGCTAGCTTAGGTATTCATGGATTGGTCGTAACAAGTAAATGAATCTTAATTCAATTTTGCTTCAGGTTATGAGTTTTCAGTCCTTGCTAAGAGCCAATGGTTAACATCCTTTTTTTCAGTCCTTGCTAAGAGCCAATGGTTAACATGCTTTGCTGGCTCAGGTATTCACATGCAGCAATAATCGATAGCTCCAAGAACGCAATGCATGACAAGGAGGGTGAATTGAAAGCTGGCAGAAATTAATCGTTAGTGTGAGAGTCCTGTCGATAAGAAATAGTACCTCTCTGGAGGTCAAGCTCGAACCACTGGAAGCATCGCGGTCGGGCAAGTTCGCCGGCGGGGATGTTCCACGCCTCCGCGGCCGAGGAAGCTTGTAGCCAAAAGATTGGAGACCGGGGTTGGGAAGCTCGTTGACAGGGAAGCTTGCCGTCGGAGAAAGGAGGGCGCCCGCGGAAGCTTACGTCGACGGCGGGTGGTGGATTCGGTGGAGGGCTCGTTCACGGTGGAGGCCTCGGTGGTGGGTTCGGAGGTGGTAAAGGTGGTGGTCTAGGTGGAGGCGGTGGCCTTGGCGGAGGTGGTGGGTTTAGCGGTGGCGCCGGTGGTGGGCTCGGTGGAGGTCTTGGCCATGGAGGTGGCCTTGGAGGCGGGTTTTTGGAGGTGGGAAAGGCGGGGATGGTAGGCGCCTGTTCGCTTGGCGGAGGAAGGAGGGCGTAGGCGGAAGCTCGTGTCGGCGAAGGAAGCTCGTCGGCGGGGATGATTCGGAGGGCAGGATTGGAGGGAGGAGCTCCGTCGGCCGATAGAGAGAGAAAGCTAGCCGCGCGGAGGGACACCCATGCTTGAACCGGTCCGTGCGGTCTGAACCGGGCCGCGACCGTCGGCTGGGCGTAGCCACGGAACGCAACACAACGTTACGTTAATCCGAAACAAACAAGGTCATAGGCATGAGCACCGGGGCGACGAAGAGACTGGACATGATCAGCACAGGAATGGCGGGATACGTGCTGCAACCATGGGAGCGTGATCCGAAGAACAAAGGCACGCTGTAGAGGGAGAGGTGACCAGCGACGCAAGGGAGGAAGCCGCGGCGAGACTGTAACCGAGAAGTAGCAGAACAGCGCGACACAGAGAAAAGGCCAGCTGCGACGGACAAAAAGGCGAAAAGCGAGGACCACAGCCGAGTTGAGCAGGTAGGGGAGGAACAGCTCGGATCCGGCGAAGGACGCCGCCGGTGGAGACAACAACACATAGATCATGACAGGGCGAGGCCGCTACAGGGGAGCATGAAAGAAGAGATGGTGGGAGGACCGAGGGCCACGGAAACGAGCATGGTGACAGAGGAGAGGAGCTAAAGATAGGGAAGGCGCAGAGGGAAAAATGGCGATGCCGACCACCGCGCCGAAGAGAAAGGCAACACGGCGGAACCGGAAAGGGATTAGGAGACGCCTGCGACAGAAAAGGCGGCGCAGAATAGGAGGCAATGCCACCAATGCCACGCAGAAGAAGACGACGACGGCCGCGCAAAAGGGGAGAAAAAGACGGCGGTGCAAGAGGATGGGAAGTAGGCGGCGGTGGAAGAGAGGAGCAAGTAGAACCGATGAATGGAAGGATGAGCAAGGGGTAGGACACGGTGCGTCCGAAGGACACGCCCCTGGAATAATCAAAAGAGAGGGACTCGAACGCAGATACGTTTGAGCCTGTAGCCTGAACCGTGGGTAGACTTACGTAAACGCGGAGGTTTTTTCTGGAAAAAGTATCGCTAGCCACCATGAGTGCCCAGATGGGCTAGCCGACGGGATCGAACGGATGAACGAATTGAACGCAACGTAAAAAAAACATCGTAGGGAGAGACCTGTGGAATGCCACATGGCTGCGAAAGAGAGCCTAAATTCCCTCTTGTATATTTATATAGCTTAAATTAAATTAAATTAAATGAAATTTTTTTTTTTTTGTATAAGCTAAATAATGTAATATTTTGTAGTTATTTTTTGGGGTTTCAAATAGTTCCTCTGTTCTTAACATAATTTTTTCATAATTTTTTGAATTTTTTAAAATGTTTTTCAAAGAGGTTACAAATTTGCTTCAGTAAAACTCAACTCAATTTTAATCTGAAATAAACAAGGCCAAATCTCGTAAGTTGGTCACAGACCTGGCCAACGGGCAGGCCCGGTTCGGCCCGGTTAATCCGACCCGATTGGTTCGATTACTATGCGAATAGGACCAATGGGCCTGGGTCTCGGCCCAGATTCGGTTCGCACAGTAATCGAACCGAACCAGACCGGCCTGGTTTTATATGGGCCGGTTCATTTTAATTAAAAATATCTAAATAAATTAAGAAAAAACCACTATATTTCACAAATATACACTATAAATTACGTAAATACATTATATATCATTAGAAATATATATAAATGAATATATTTCATTAAATAAATATGTTACCGTCACAAACTGAACCGGGAGAAAACCGAACCATGTCGGCCTGTCACTATACGAACTGAATCGGGCCGACCCGATAGGCCGAGGCCTCGGCCCAAGTTCACAAACCTGCTGACAAAGTACAGTCACGGAGATTTTGGCATATTGCGGGCCTGTTTGGTTCGCTGCCTAACATTGCCACGCCTAAGGCCATGTTCTTTGGAGTTGATCTGAACGGCTGAACGACTGAAATGACTGAACTTCGAGAGCTTCTCGAGATAGTCTCGAGATTAGGATACATTTCGTTTTACTTGCTTTTTAAAGTGTTAGAACCCACCTCCAAAACAGCAAAAAACGGACTCAAAAAACTCAAGCATATGTGTTTTCAAAACGTAGATAAGTTGTTAAGCTGTTAAGACGTTAAGCTGTTAAGCTGAAAAGAACTGGGCCTAAGTTTAGGCGTGCCGCAGTGGCTAAGGCAGGTGTTTGGTTTGTTACTAAGGTTAGGCAGCTAGCAATGCATTCTCTTCATGTTTTTTGGCCTAAGATGAGGCGGTGTTTTTCACCGCTACACATTTGCTAACTTTAGGTAGACTGCTAACCTTAGGCGTGGCAATTTTAATCACGAACCAAACAGGCCCTGCATCTCTTGTGCAGCAACAAATCAATTCTCATTAACATAGACTACAACTTATGTAAAAATACACTCGCATGTAGTAACTTGAGCTTTCGATCGCAAACTCCAAAGGTCAAAATAAACACAGTAGACCGGACACGGGACACCCACATGGAGAGAGCCGGTCGAATCAGTCGTTCGGAGTGTGCGAGCGTAGCAAGTTAGTTTTCCCTGTGGGAGTCATTGCTGAAGTTTTATCTCCTCATTGTATCGATCTTTCCCTAACCCCCTACATTCGGATTCCGTCGAGGGCAGGTTTTTTATGTGGCAATTGGCTCGTACCTGTAGGTTATACCGGATCGGATTATACTGGTTCATATTAAAAAAAAAAGAAATTCTATCAACGATTGAGAATAAGATTCTCGGTTGAGCTTACTTCTAATCGTGGAACCAGAGTACCCCATTTCTGCCGTGAACTGAGCTTCCAAGATGTTGAATAAAATTTGGTGTAAAAAATAGAAAAGAAATATAGAGATTTTTATCCTCATTCAGACCCTTCTAGGTAAATAACAATAGCCCTACGTTCAGTCTTTTACTATAATCGAGAGATCATAATAGTACAAGATTTGCATGAGAAAAACCCGAAGTAAGATTCTTTCCTAGAGAAAGACATAGCTACGATGATGATCGAAGCGTAGTGTTAAAGCCGATGATTGTATCCATGGTGATTCTAGATGTAGAATGCCCTACCCTTGCGCAGGAGGATGCTATTTATTTTAACTTTAATAATATAAATTTGAAAATATAAGTACACATGGTAACCGATTCTTAGAAATCCAAGATGTCTTGGCACCATCTTGGAACCCTAGCGCGTCCCTCTGTCATGAACTGAGCCATAGCATGAGGTAACCTTAGTCACCAAGCCTTCTAGTGTCTTGATCAACACAGCACCGGGCAACGCCTACCCGATGCGACGCCTGTCATCCGCGTAACCATATGTCTTTGGGCAATATGTAGAAGGATATCCACGGAACACAAAAAGGTGTTTCACTGTCCCGTGAAGACGAAACTTAATCTCCAACAACTTCATATCTGCTCCAATTATAAAATAAAATAATAGAAATAAGTGTTCTCGTCGTATTAAAAGAAGGGAAAAGTCCATTTTAGGTACCCAAACTATCACGAAGGTCCAACAAACCACCTAAACTATGATTTGGTCTACTTTTTAAACATGCGAGAAACCTGCTCGTTTCTAAAAAGTAACGTGTAGGACAAAATCCCCTTTATCCAGTAGTTTCTAAAAGACCAATTAATTTTATTGATATACTGCATACAAAAGAAAAGAAAAATAAAAATATTATGATTTGCCGTATAATATTTTGAGTCCCACCTGAAATAGACACGTCGAGAACGAAAAATAGAGTACCAAAATATTTTAGGGCAAACAGCAGAACGCCTGAAAAAATTCGCCGTCTTATTTGTGGTTGCTCCAGCCAACGACGTCTAATTAAGCAATGCTGGTGGGAGCAAACCCCACACACGACACAACAACGGATCTCAGGTTGGTGGTCATATGTAAGTAGGGCTGACAATCTGGCTTGAAGCTCGCGAGCTGCTCGTAGCTCGCTCGGTTTTGGCTTGGTTCGGGCTCGGCTCGTCGGCCAACGAACCCGAGTTCGAGCTTTTTTTGTAGCTCGGTCAAAAAACGAGCCGAGCCGAGCCTATGGTTGGATCGCTCGTGGCTCGCTCGTAGCTCGTGGATTCGTAGATTTCTAAGTATATGTTCAACCCATATCACTAATAATTGCCCTACTTACTTGTATACAAATAGATATACCGTCAACCGAACCCAACAAAGGTAATCAAAGGCTCAAATTAAAGGCTTTCCTTGACATAGCCCCCTAAACCCCCCATTTTTCAAACCCCCAAAATCGGTTATCAACAAATTAATCAGGCTCGCGAGCCCTCACGAGCCGGACCGAGCCTCAAACGAACCCGAGCCGAGGCTTTTTCTCCAGCTCGTGTGGTGAACGAGCCGACCCCGAGCCAAGCTTTTTCTCCAGCCCGTGTGGTGAACGAGCTGAGCCCGGAAGTGAGCGAGCCGAGCCGAGCCAGCCCATGGCTCACTCAAGCTCGGCTCGTTGCCACTAGGGCTGGAACACGAGCTGAAAGCTCGCGAGCTGCTCGGGCTCGGCTCGGGTATAAAACGAGCACGAGCTGAACACGATTTTGAGCTCGTCACTCTAACCGAGCCGAGCCGAGCCGAGCCAAACCCTGGCTCGCTCGGGCTCGGCTCGTGAGTGTGTTGGCCTGGCCTGGTAGCAGCGGCATTCGTCGACGAGGTCGGAGTGGCTGCACGTCGAGAGCAGCGCCAGGGAGGCCACCTCGTCGGGCTCAACGCTGGCTGCTCGCATCTGCTCGAACATGACGATGGCTTCGCGGCCATGGCCGTGTTTCCCGAGGCCATGCAGACTTCGATTCTAGCTACGTACGGCACCTGCAGGCAGGTCGCTAGTAGCTACCGAGCCGAGCTCAGCTGCCTGTGACGGACGACGACATCTTTTCTTTGCCAGGACACGCAACGCGAGTTCATCTTTTTTACGAGGCGAGGATCCGATGCTGCTGCCTGCACGACGTCCACTGGATGGCGTTCCTCCTCTCCAGCCGGTCGAACACCTGCATTGCCGTGGCCGCGTGAACCTGCGCCCTCGTGAGCCACCGCGAGGCCGCCGCAGGCTTTCAGCAAGCTGGCGAAGGTGAACTCGTCCGGCTGCTAGCAACTGGAAGTAACATGCTCCAGCTCGCGAGCTACTCGTGAGCTACAAACGAGCCGAGCCGAGCCCAATGTTCAGCTCGCGCTCCCTGTCGAGCTCGGCTCGACTCGGCTCGGTTACGAAGCGAGCCGAGCCGAGCCAGATGCTGGCTCGCTCGAACTCGGCTCGTTTCCACCCCTAGTTGCCACCCCTACATGTGAGTATCTCAGTTTTGTCATATTTGATTCCTGGATTCGACAAACTGAATACGATAAACGAGGCCAACTTAAAAATGTTTTTCCCATGAGTTCAAGATTCTTTTACAAACAATGTAAAGTCTAAGTCTTTAAAAATTTAACTAAAATTCTTATAAGAACATGTACTCAGTCGGTGAGAGTGTTCCTCGGTAGCTTAGCCAATCAATGGTTTGATATCATGCAAATTTGACATGTAATCCAACCCGTTGGGTCTAGACCTAACCCAATAGCCGAGTGGAGTCTAGGTCAAATTCCCGATTCTTGTCAGCTAGGATCCGAGTCAAAGTCTGCCCCAACCCAAGATGTCTAGGCCCAGCCCAAATGTCCATCTATCCATCTGGCCCATTTCAACTGTCCCATCCCCACATAAACAATAGGCCCATTTCAATCACTCCAAGCTATTCTCCCGATGATCCAACTCTCTTGATCTCACTCCCAATCTTCTCGGTACCTTATCATGTCGTCCTCTTGATTTCTTACTCTCCTATCTCTTCTATGGGTTTCCTCGGATGGAACCATGAGCTAGCGAGCGACAAGCCTAGATTGTGGTGACTACCTCTATTCCTCGCACCTTCAGCCTCAGTGTTCTCAAAAGGAAGTGGCAAGACAGAGGGGGAGCACGTGTGTGGACTTGCGGAGGGAATGACCCTTGGTGGAGCTGACAATGGTGGACGGGTGAAGCACGTGTAAACAATGATGAATGCGAGAGGCATGCGACGTGGAGAGGATGGCATGGGGTTGACAGCATTGGCGGGCGGCTTCTTTCTCTCTATGGTCAGCAAACAATACCCTATTATATATCCTCCTTTTCTCCTCGGTCAGGTCAGGGCAACAGAGGCAACATCGAGGTTGGGTTGGGTCCTAGTCAAGGCGTTGCTACGAGATACCCGATGCAGGCTAGATTGGCTTGAATCAAGACGATATCCAATCAGACCCATCTATACCTCTACCTACAAGGTAAAAAAAGACCCGTCCATGGGGATCTCTTCAAAGAGTAGTTGCTTCGTCCATAAAAAAATTATATTATTGGCCATTTCTATAACCTTAATGTCAGTACATGCAAAACATGGGTGTTTCAGATATCTATAACTAGACCTGATCACGAGAAGCTCGGCCCGGCAACCCAACCCGAAAAAGCCGGGCGGGGCCTCAATCCAGAGACCGGCCGAGCCTTAATCCTGATGCACCGTTCGGCCGGGCTCGGGCCTCACTCCGGAGCCCGGGTCGGGCCCGGGATTTTTGCGATCTAAGCCATGGCCGGGCCGAGCCGTCGGGCTTTAGGCAGGGCTCGGGCTCGGGCCTGGTCCGTCGGGACTGGGCTTTTTTAGGCTGGGCCTGAATCTCGACCTGGCACGACGTTTGATAGGTATGTCTATAACCCAATCCAAAACAGGTGTGCTCTATGTGTATGTAACTCTAATAATGCCAAGCTTCGTATTTTCTACATGCGTGTATGGAATACTGCACTAACTGATAGCCAGCATTCTGAATTTCGGAATAAAAAAAATCAAGGATTCACCTTATTTTCGTGTGGTTGCGGACGATTTTATGAAAAGGAGAAAATCGAGGAAATTGCGTCCATGAGGAGGGCTCTCCTCCTGTCCTCCAACATGTTAAAGGAGCAGTAAAAACAGAGCAGAAAGACGGTGGTTACCGTGGCGGTAGTTTCCTGTACGCGTCTACGAATAGGGCAATCTGCCTCTGCTTTTCTTTTACAGTGGCGGTAGTTTCCTGTATGCGTAGTCGCTAGCCACTGCCACAGTGGTATCCATTGCGTGAGGTGGGCGTGCGATTCGTCGAGAAGAAAAAAAAAAGGACACACGGGTGAGGTTGGGCTGAGGAGGGCGTGGGGCCCAGCATCAGGCACGTGGCACCTACCCATAAGGCAGCACGTGGTTGTGCTTCGTGATCACTGCGGCGGCGGCGGCGGCTACGGATTTCAAGGCCGTCAAAGTTAACCAGATTTGATGAAAAAGCAGTTCCCTGACCATTTTGCCCCCGTGCAGCAGCGCTGCTAGTGTTTGATCCTATGCGGATTGTCTGGCTATATATCAGATAGTAGGCCATCTCTCCCTAGATTCCTTTATCCCAGGGAAAAAAACTTAACCACAAACATTAGCCAACAAAAATTATAATAGCATGTTGGTAGATGCTACTAAAATTTAGACATATAAATGCTATTGCTATATGCTATAAAAAATTTGAGGTATTATGTAAAAAATTAATTACACTTTAAATTATACATCACCTAAAAGATACTTTGATACATGAGCTCTAAAATATTCGATGAATCTTGCTTTAGAGAACCAGCTAGGATGCTTATAAAAATATTTTTCTATTACACAAGATTATCATCATAGATTAGTTAAGATTCATGTATTCTATAAAGAATGCATTTTTGTAGTTTTAGTGTATTAAATATTGAAAATGGAGAAACACTTGCATTTATGCAAGGTGTCACCCCCGACAATATTTTTGCAATTTTAAATTTTGTGTTTGTATTTCTATTGAATTAAAATTCACAAGGCAAATGATATGCGATCTTTCGGTCAAGGCCTAAGAAAATTCACAAAATAAATAGTATTTCACAAACTACCTTTTGGTGAAGGATACGCAAATTCACAAAGTAAATGATCTTTGGGTTGTTGACAACGACAATTTGCATGTGGTAATATGGCTCGCATCAGCCCAAGCGCACCTAGGTCCACGCGCCTTGGGTGAGCCCACCATTTAGTAGGCTTAACCACGAGCTCTTCACCTACGGTGGACCAACTACGTACTTACGAGCATATTTAGTTAGAAGAAAAATACAATCATGATACATTGAATATCCAACCTTGACAACACTATTTTACATCATTAATCGTGTAAATATGTTGTTGGTTTAATTTTAGTTCCAATTATTATGTCGGAATTAATTGTATTTTTCATGAGGATGGTCAATGTTATATAAAGAATTATTGGCTTCTCTAATAGAAACAGACTACCGTTCGTATAAAAGCATAAAAAACAAAAAAAACTCCATGTTCCAATAGTGCATGCACAAACAAAACACATAAAGATAAGGTAGATTTAACACACCTATATCCAAGAAACATACCAAATCCAAATACCACTCGCATTTCAAGCAGCTGATCCCCTCTTCAAAATTCACCCTCAGGTGATTGAAGTAAAACCGGTCTGGAGAAGCCACGCCGCGCAGGAGATCGTAGTCCGCCTCCTGTAGACAGTCGGAAAGAACCATATGGAGAACAGAATGAGCTCAGCAAACTCGGCAAGCGTTCCCGGCAGAGAGGCCACAGGAGGGCAAAACGGTACCTTCCTCTGCCTGCATCCTCTGCACCTCTACTGCTGCGAGCACCAGTGCCTTTCCCAGTAGCTAGCTCGACGCGCTCTGCCGATCCTCGGACCCCGCATGCCAGGAACGCGCACCGTCTGGGCCCCGCGTGTCATGGGCAGAGAGCCCACGAGCCCGCGTGGTTTTTTACCACGTCACGCCGTAAAAAAAAACATTAGTTTAAGGCGGGATTATATATCAGCAAGCGTCGCCGTCGCTGCTGCGCCCAGGCGCCACCCACGCCCATTTGCCTATTGCTTTTGTGTGCCCCCCAGCTCGCGCAGTGGCCTCCTCGCCGCCCTGTTCTTATCTCCGCTCGTGCATCCTCCTCCTCCTCCTCCCTCCTTTCTCCCCCTCCTCTCTCTCTACCTTCCTCTCCCAGGTCATGGCAAAGATGGGGAAATAGTTGAAGAAAACTAGCAAGTGGAAGGCGTGGCATAGAGCGGCGAGGTGAGCTCTGCTCCTCCTCTGCACTGCCCTTCTCTTCCGTGTTCTTGCCTGCATATGCTCGTGCTTCCCCTTTCTCTTCCTCTCTCTCTCTTCTCTCCCTGCGCTCGTGGTAGGCCGGTGACCTGATTGAGATGGGCAGGGGATTGGTTGTTTGGCTAGATCCTTTCCGTTGGCCAGATATTTTGTTGTTGATCCTATAGCTGTTTGCACTTTGCAGTGCCCAATTCCTGTTTGGATACTCCCTTGCTCCTTTTTTGCCCTTTGGTTTGCTGTGGGAATGATGTTCTGTTTTCGTGCGTAGATTTTTTTTTTCTTCTGAGGGAAAATCCATGGAGGAGTCCCAAGGTTGCAGCTTTAGATGGTGCAGCGCCAAAGACCTGAGTTTATTTCTTATTGTTCCGGTGTGGTTTCAGATCTTAGCGCTTATACTTGGTCAAAGGATACAAGTTTCTTGTTCAGACTGTTCTAGGAGATGTATAGGCCCGAAGCTGTGGAAGGTTTTTTTAAAACAAAATTGGATCACGAGAAAATTGTTATTTCTTCTTTCTCTTTGAAGGTGGATTTTTTTTCATATGCTGCTCCATTTTCATGTCTCTGGTTGATCCATTTTGTCTCCTGTTTTCTTCTCTTTTTCTGGACGATTTTGATTCCTTTTCGGTAAGCACATGGGTACATGTTCTTGTTTCCAACTGTCCATACCTGTTTCGCCAGGTAAAAACAAATAAATCCATGAAAAGAATGGTTTTTTCTGAAAAAGTTCTTATCATGCTTTTTAATCTTTTTAATATTTACTCATGTGATCTGATCAAGGGTTGTTCTTTCACGATCACACATACTTTGTAGAAAAAAGAAACTTTACATGCTTCAATTTTTTTTGTTAATCTTGCGTGTATGGGCATAAGTTCTGATGCTTAAATCCTCTGCATAGTTCATCCATTAATATGTTAGGATCATGCATGAATCATGATGCACCCTTCTTCTTTCGTGCCTTGCGATATGATTGTCACAGCTTAAAGGATAATCCTGTCTTAAGTTGCCTGTAATTAGTAGCGTGTATTGTCCTGGATCAAATTGAGGGAAAGGATCGTAGGGGAAGTGTCTGCTGTATACGGTTTGATCAGATCAAGGCCATTTTGTTTGGTCAAACACATGCAAACTTTGTCCTTCCAGTTCTTGCTTACATAGGCAATCACCCTGCTTTTATGCCACATGATTATATCCTGGCCGTGTAGATCTAAGATGTCGTTAAAGAGTAGGATAGTTTTGTTAAGCAAAAGTCCACGGTTTTTATTTAGTAAAGAGTGTATTACCGAATTATTATGGTGCCTCTATCACCACTGTCTCCCCCATTAATGGATGCAATAGGATTAATTTGCCCGTAACCACAATTCCATCTTTTTAACGCTAGTCGTGTTGCACATGTTGCCCTGTTGAAGAAGGCAGCACTAATTGCGTTTAGACGCAGTGATATCGGGTACTTGGTTTTAATTCTACGATTAGCCTGATCACTTTGCTTGCTTTGGTCCGTGCAGGTGGACACTACAAGTAGAGGAAGCCGACTGTGCCGTGAGCGAGCTTGTTGATCGGCGTGTGCTCGTCGGCGATGATGGGAGGCGGGCTGGTGATGGACCAGGGCATGATGTTCTCCGGCGTCCACAACTTCGTGGATCTCCTGCAGCAGGGCGGCGGCGACAAGAGCCTCGGCTTCGGGTCGCTCGTGCCGCAGACGTCCTCCGGTGACCAGTGCGTGATGGGGGAGGGCGACCTGGTGGACCCGCCGCCGGAGAGCTTCCCGGACGCCGGTGACGACGACAGCGACGACGACGTGGAGGACATCGAGGAGCTGGAGCGCCGCATGTGGCGCGACCGCATGAAGCTGAAGCGGCTCAAGGAGCTGCAGCAGAGCCGCGGCAAGGACCAGGCGGCGGGCGGCGGCGGCGACCTGTCGAAGCCGCGGCAGTCGCAGGAGCAGGCGCGGCGCAAGAAGATGTCGCGCGCGCAGGACGGCATCCTCAAGTACATGCTGAAGATGATGGAGGTGTGCCGGGCGCAGGGGTTCGTGTACGGGATCATCCCGGAGAAGGGGAAGCCGGTGAGCGGCGCCTCCGACAACCTCCGCGGCTGGTGGAAGGAGAAGGTGCGCTTCGACCGCAACGGCCCAGCCGCCATCGCCAAGTATCAGGCTGACAACGCCGTCCCGGGCTGCGAGAGCGAGCTCGCCGCCGGCACGGCGAGCCCGCACTCGCTGCAGGAGCTGCAGGACACCACGCTGGGCTCGCTGCTCTCCGCGCTCATGCAGCACTGCGACCCCCCGCAGCGGAGGTACCCGCTCGAGAAGGCTGTCCCGCCGCCGTGGTGGCCGACCGGCGACGAGGAGTGGTGGCCGGAGCTCGGCATCCCCAAGGACCAGGGTCCGCCGCCTTACAAGAAGCCCCATGACCTGAAGAAGGCCTGGAAGGTCAGCGTCCTCACCGCCGTTATCAAGCACATATCGCCGGACATCGAGAAGATCCGCCGCTTGGTCAGGCAATCCAAGTGCCTCCAGGACAAGATGACCGCCAAGGAGATCGCCACCTGGCTGGCCGTCGTCAAGCAGGAAGAGGAGCTGTACCTCAAGCTGCACCCCGGCGCGCGCCCTCCGGCCGCCTCCGGCGGCATCGCCAGTGCCATATCGTTCAACGCCAGCTCGAGCGAGTACGACGTTGACGTCGCAGACGACTGCAAGGGCGACGAGGTCGGCAACCAGAAGACGGTCATGGCTGACCCATCCGCGTTCAACCTCGGCGCGGCCATCCTCAACGACAAGTTCCTTATGCCGACGTCGATGAAGGAGGAGACCGCGGAAGTCGAGTTCATCCAGAAGAGGAGCGCCGCCGCTGCCGCGGAGCCGGAGCTGATGTCGAGCAACCGCGTCTACAACTGCAACAACGTTCAGTGCCCGCACAATGGCTTCCTCGACCGGAACGCGCGCAACAGCCACCAGTACGCTTGCAAGTACAACGATCCTCCCCCTCCGCCAAGCGCGGAGAACAAGCAGCAGCAGCCGGCGCCGGCGCCGGCGGCGCAAGTCTTCCCGGTGACATACAGCCCGGCGAACCAGACGCTGAACAGCCTGGATTTCGGCCTGTCCATGGACGGACAGAGGTCCATCGCCGAGCTGATGAACATGTACGACAACAATTTCATGGCCAGCAAGAACCTGAGCAACGACAGCATCATGGAGAGGCCAAATGCGCTCGCCCCGAGGTTACAGATGGACGACGGCTTCTTCGGACAGGGCAATGGAATTGGCGGCAACGCCGGCGGTGTGTTCGACGATGTCAGTAACATGATGCAGCAACAACAGCAGCAGCAGGCTCCGGTGCAGCCGCCGCCAGCGCCGCAGCAGCAGTCGTTCTTCATCCGCGACGACACGCCATTCGGCAACCAGATGGCCGACATCACCGGCGCGTCGGAGTTCAGGTTCGGCTCTGGCTTCAACATGTCTGGCTCCGTCGACTTCCCGCAGAAGAACGATGGCCCCAGCTGGTTCTACTGAAGAATAAAACCTGTAGGGTTCAAGAAACCTCCATAAAGCTTTTAAATTTGCCATGGTACTTCTCCTTCCTGCTTCCCTGGGGAGGCGAGCATCTCCTAAGAACTGGATAATTCTATAGGTCTTTCTCATATAGGTTTTGCAGTAGTTGCAAAGAAGGCTGGAACTTGGAACTGGTAATACATGTATGTCCGTCCAGCCTGTAAACCTCTTTATGGAAAAACTTTAATGTTATCCCTAGTTTGATTTGTTAGTTAAAGGTTGTTCATATGGCTGGTTAATTTGCTTCGTGCTTGTCTGTTTATGTGATTTTGTACTTTCAGATTGGTGAGTGTATGAAGCGCTCTCGTCCGGAGTTCCCTCTGGTGTAGTTGATTTTCTTCTGTTGTTCTTCCTCACTGCTCCTCTCAGCCAAATCAATGGTGAAATAATTCAGTTATTCTGTGTAGGTTCGGAATATTTTGTTTGCCCATTTCGTCCATAAATGTTTGATCGCTGGTGTTCGTTTCGCTGTTTTCTTGTACAGACGTCAATTGGGGTAGTTTTTCCAACCTAACTTATGCCAAGTTTTCCTGCTCCTGCATCTTTCATGCCTGGAAAATTTTGTCAACATGATAAATAGACAGATACTTTTGTTTCTGTCAGATTAGGAGAAAAATTTGCCTAGATTTTGTGCGATGTGATGTTGATATTCCAAATGGTAGCACTAATCCTGATTTACCTTTTATTTTCTCACATGGAAGAACTCGTGGCAGTAAAAACTTCCTTGCTTCTCTTGTATCTTGTCAAAGATGCTAGTGTCTTTCACATCAAGATGCTTATAAAGCCAGGATTTTGATATTCTTCCTTTTCCTAAAGCCGAGTCAATGCAAAGTGGCTGCCCCAAGAAAAGTTAGGCAGGTCCAAAGCTTTTGAAGTGTTTAGATGCTCATCAGAAACCACCTTTTATTGATCTTAAAAGAAAGGAAAAATGAAATGGATGGATGGATGGATCATGGATGGTCCTTCCCTTGATCACAAGAGCCCTCTCCCTCTGCCTTTGCCTCCTTCCCCTGTCCCTTTATTGCTTGGTGGCACCTATCATATCCATGCATCTTCTTATCCCTTAGCTTGTGACCTGTGACTCCTCCCCTCACATGCTAACTGGGACGCCCCTATCATGCAGATGGTGGGGATTAGGACAGGGACAGCTTACTCGACAACGCCAGCCGAATTAACATGGCAATAGGTTCAGGGATCTTTTAATCCGTTCAACGCCATTCGCTCGGCGCTTCGAGGACTGTTGGATCAAGTTTTGAATTGTTAAAATTGAGGTTTTTTTTAATTTGTGGTTGTGGTTGTGATTTGATTTTGATTGTAGTTGAAAAAATTGAGAACCTTTAAAAGAATACAAAATACTAAAAAATTAAAATTTATTTTTGAAATCTTTGAAAAACTCCACAAAGCCTAAAAAAAATACTACAAAATACCATCCGGAGTGGTCTGTACAAAAATAACAAAATTTGCAAATTGAATGAGAACCGCGAATCGAAGAGGGCCTAATGTGGTACTGGTTCTCTTGATCAATCGGTTGATGGGGTAGAGGTATTGAGATGCAAGTTATTAGTTTAAATAATTCTTTTACCATACATCCCGCAATTAATTAGGCAATAGTACAATTGGATCGAACCATTTATCCAAAGTGTGTCTCCAAAAAGCGCTATCCTTTTGTAATAGAACCGCCCTAATAGTATAAAAAATAGAAATAAATCTAAATGTTTATATGATCAAGAGAAATGAATGGCTTGTATTCATTTTAGTGGACTATAAAATTTCTCTTAATTTTTTAAGCAACGGTATAGAGTCTCTAGTTAAAGCATGCACGCTCATGTACTAGCTAGTACTCCCTTCGTCATGAAATAGTGGTCTTTTTAGATTTAAATTTTATCTATAATTTTTTTAAAACTATTTAGATTGAGAACAATGTGCAGATTGATTCGTCTTCAAAAGAAATTTCGTAATATTATATTTCTTAATGCATTATAAATATTTTTAAAAAAGTTTTTTATGTTAAAGTTCTATTTTGGAGACATTATCAATTTTTAAAACGTCTACTATTTTGTAACTGAGGGAGAAACATACAGGTTAAAAAAAAACAACTCTCGCGATGGAGCTTCTTCGATGACAATGTTCTCTCTCTGACTCTGTTGGTGAACGATGAACGGCCCATCCCAAGATGGGCCTTGGGCCGTTTACCGTACGGGCCCATCGCACGAGAATTCGGGAGACCGTTCCTGGCCGTACTGGCGGAAGTGTTTAACCCGCCTGCGACTACCCCGGGCTTGGCCGAGTCAAACCCTGCGGCACCATATGCCTCCCGGGCCATCCTTAGCCCGGGGGAAGGTCCCTCGGGCAATCCGCTTGCCCGCAGGCAGGTGGCGACAAGTACCATGTCCCACCGCACTTTATCCGACCTTGACCGAGAACGCACCGTATCTCCCGAGAGACCTATAGCCCGGGAAAAGACACGCGGGCAGCCCGTCTTGTCGTTTGCCCTCTTTGGCAGGCAGCAGATGTTTGTTACGCTACACGACGCCCCCAACGGGTGGCGCGGGGCTGGCTCGGTCCAGTCAAGGCTATATTGGGGATAAAGGGAAAGTGCTTTCTCCCTAAAGAAGTTCCCTTCTCTAAACCGGCATGTTAAGACAAACACGTGTCCCGTACTAACCCGACCAACTTCTCCCTGCAGGCTCGGGACCCGACAGGACCATAGAACAAGACAAGAACTTCGCCACTAAAGCAAAGACCAGCGCGGGGCCAGCCATATCAGCCTCGGGCGGCCCACAGCGCCTATAAGAGGGGGATTCCTGAACCTTGGAAGAGGCGGCCAACGGAACACCCAAGATCCCTGACCCGATTTTCGTCAGGTGCAAGCATAAGCAACACCGACATCCAAAGCTTCCTTAGCGAGTAGCCTTAGCCTTTAGCCATCACCATTGTAAGCTCGGGATCGGTGCCTCCAGGTCCGATCCCGGCATCTCTGTACTATTCTCCACCATATAATCAACGAGACTGGAGTAGAACTGTTACCCGGCAGTGGGGGCTCGACCCAGGATAAATCGCTTGTGTCTCCACGGTTCGTATTGTTTTCTCTCTGTTTTCCCACTGTACGAAGGATCTGTACCCGGATCATCAAGTCGTACCAGGCCTAGTCCGGGAAGACCGCGCGGCCTGAGCCCCTGTAGGCTCGGCCGCCGCCCGGGCTGCTGAGAAGGGTTGTCATTGGGCCTCACAGCAACTACAAATTCGTCTGCCGGTCCGTGGACCCGCTGCTCTTCAGGAGCGCGATTCCCAGACGCCGACAGACTCTCTGCAAGATGTCCTTTCTGGGATATTTTTATAAGGGAGAATAGCCACGGACGACCATTAATTCATTGCAGAAAGGAAAAAAAAGGGGACAATATCGAGATTACAAACTACTCCCTCCGTCCCACAAAAATTGCTCTTTAAGGTTGTTTTGGAGAAAAATTAAGAATAAGTGTATGTAGGTGGGAATCTATAGTATTTATAGTGGTGGGAATAGAATCTAGGGATATTTTATAGTGGTGGGAGGAGAATATAGGGATACTTTATAGAGGAGGGAGGGTAATCTAGGGTACTGTGCAGGTAGAAGAGCACTTTTTTTTTGGACAAATTTGAATCCTAGAAGGGCATTCTTTCAGGGACGGAGGGAGTAACTTTTTGGGATAATTTGAGGTGAAACACTTTTTCTGCGTGAAGTTTGAGGTGAGGAAAACGGTAAACAGTTGAGTTCGTTATAAGCCAAGGATTAAGCATTATGAGGCCACCAAATCCGGGCCATGTCGACTCCAAATCCTTCTCGAGATCTACCTAATCTGCCCCTGAGAAACCCTTTGAAAAGCATTTATTCAAGGAATAAGATAATGTAAGAAAAACTGATGGCTGATATATGTGACTCCAATCGGTCAATTTGCCCTGTCGATATTCCTTAGGCATGCAACAAGCTACTAATTTATAGTTTCCTGACCTAATTTTGTCCCCACAGCTAAGCCCCAGAATCTACAAAACAATGCATATTTTCATTTTTTAGATTTGGCCCATTGATGGGTAACGATGATGAGAGCAAATTTAAGGATCAAACAAAAGGACCAAACAACCAAAAATAAATCATGAAATAACAAGAAAACAAATTTGTGGTACGCTTAGACACATCGATTTTTTTTAAAAAAATAAAAACGAAAACGCTACTGTGCGGGCGTCTGGACGCGCGCTCGCGCCGGACGCCCACAGCGACGCTGCACAGGTGTGTGGACAACTGCAGCATGCAAGGTGGGTCCCACAAGCATGTTTTCTTTTGATGGCCATATATTTTGACTGGTTGTTCTAATCCACAAATCGTTTGCACCAACTTGTTCTTTGTATTTTTACGAACAAAACAAGATGTATGTTGCCATATAAATTTTCAAACTTATCTGGTAAAACTTGAGATTCGTCTACTGAAACTTGGGTTTTATACTCGTTAAACTTTGCCGAACTGTCAAGTTTCACCAGGTTTCATCCAAGTTTCATCAGGTTTCATCCAAGTTTCTTCAAGTTTCATTAGGTTAATCCAAGTTTCATGAAGTTTTCACAGCTTTCATCTAAGTTTCATCATATTACATCGAAGTTTCATCAAAGTTTCATTAGATTTCATATGGCGCTCGCCTTCATCAATACGTGGGCCAAGATTCATCATCACACGGCCAAGTTTCGCTATTATACATGTAAATTTCATAAGTGCCTTCTCCTAGGTTCACATCAAAAAATTGAAAAAGTAAAAAAATCAAAAAAATTTAAAAGTATTTAAAATGGGTTGCTCTCGATTTTAGAAGAATTATGAAATTTATTCCACATATTTTGAACATTGTTTGAATTTTATACAAAAATCAGAAGTTTAATTGAAAAATTGATCAACTGCACGGCTAACAACTCCGCCTTCCATCTGATGCACGCTGGAGCGCGGGCTGCATTGGATGTGCGCGGTATCGGCGATCCAACGGTCGAGGCGCGTCTGATCGATGCACGTTCGAACGGATGTCCGACTCCTGGCGCTCACCAAATAAAAAAGCTAACAACCTAAATATTCATTCAAATTTGAAAGGTAAAAGAAAAATGTGTGTACAAGAAATAACCCCACAACATGAGAAAAGAAAACAACCCGGTGTAGAACATCAAGGCACAACGGCAACAAAACAAACACTACCACTGTCAGGGATAAAACTACGGATCATTGCCATGGCCCACTCCCTGACGACCTAATCGAACAGCCTCCTAGGGCCTAGCTCCCTAGAAGGTTCTATCAGGCCCATGAGCATCCTGCCGAACAGCCTCTGGGTTGGCACGGTGCGTATCGGCCTATGATTCCTGTTTGAGTCCAACTCGAACAAGAGTTCTGCACGGCTACATGAAGACCCGGACGTTGGTTTCCCGGATTGGAGCAGATGTCGTGATCCCCAAGAATTGGAGTTTACCTTATCTACCGCGGGATGTATTTGGCAAGTATATGAGTTCGTTACGGTCTCATAGTTAGCCCGGCCCGATTATCCCTCGGTAGGTCGGTTTCTCAACACTATATAAACCGAGCCCCTATGGCATGTAGAGGGCACCTGATAATCGAATATCAGCCAAGCATCTTTGTATTCCTGCATACTGCTTACCGAGACCTTTGATCTCGTCGAGTCTCCTCTTGTAATCCTCTTTGATATAAAGAAAGGCTGGACGTAGGGCTATTATCTCTCCCGAGAGGCCTGAACCAGGATAAAAACCCTTGTCTCCCTGTTCGTCGTTGATTGCTGTTCGCTCTGTTCGGCGTGTCTCCTATCTCCCCTTCTCAAGAACCTTAGTTGACTTGAGAAGTGAGATCGATATCTCAACCGTCAACAACCACAACAGCCAAAAACCGATCACCTCACCAAAAACAACGAGGTCGCAACCTACACTTACAACCAACAACCATCGGTTACTTCTGCCAACACAACATCACCTACAACCACCAGCAAACTCTGATCACACAACGGTGTACCAACATTTAACAACATCGAAGCGGCATCTAAAAAGAAGGCAGTCTGAAAGGCCACCTTCCGTTAGCGTGGATTTGACCCTGACAACCCTTCAACAAGAAAGCGACGGTGGGAAATCGGTGTTGTCGATTTGACCGTGCAACCTGGATTTTCACTCAACAACGGGACAGAGGCATCCACAATGGTGCCTCTAAGGAGGGAACAACGCCGAACAATGTCATCACCGCTAGGCCAAAAAAAAAGGGTAAGGCTTTTCGCCCGATGCATCCTCCCCAAACGCCAAATTGAAGGAAGGCCGTAGTAAAAGTGGCCTCATTAATGACCTTAGCTGCAACTTGCCACTGCTGTAGCATCTCCAACGAGACATCTTTTGGCCACTGCACATAGGGTAGGCCCTATGTTGCCTAGATCTATGAAGAGGTATGGAGGAACTAGATGCATAGGAGACAGACCATAGATGGTCGGCAGCACAAACGGTGGACCTCCAGGTGAGCCACGGCGTAGGGCTGATGCCATCGAGGAGCTAGCAACCAGTCGCCAACCTGCCGTTAGTAGATCATAGGGGGGCCCTAAAGGCTATACCTGCCTACACATCAGACCACCACCACACCAACAAGCTGACGAAGCCGCATCGCCTGACTTCTATGGAGACCGGTTGGCCTCACACCAGCACATCGTCCCAAAGCCAGCAAAGCTGCCAGCCGGCTGACCTCCAATACCCTAGAACCAAAGAGCCCGATCTGGGAGCGCACCACCGGATATGGTGGACCCTCCAAACGGTCGTCGGGCAAACGGTGCCACTGCAAAGGGATTTAAGCAGACAGCCACCGCCGTTGCCATTGACAAGGGTGCAACATCGAAGCTGGTCAAACCACCAGCCGCCTCCACCACACCACCGCCTGGACAGCAACACCTATCACCGTTGTCGACGTTGACACCATCCACCATACTCGCCCCAAGAGGAACCGCGTGGCTGCCGTTGTTTACCAACCACTACGACTCCAGATCTACCGGCGAGGTCGGACGGTAAGGGCGTGCAACTACAGTCGTGAAAGCCATGGCAACCCTCATGACCAACGTGCCCCGTTGGACACGACCAATTGCTTCTCGCTGTTCTGTTGCGCCATTGCTGCTTAGATCTGACGGAGGAGGTCGATCGGCATGGATGCGGGGTGGCCAGACGTCGGGATCCTGAGCTGTAGCCGTGAAACCGTGGCCTCGCTGCTGACGCACAGCATATCTGAGAGCATCCCGTGGAGAACTCGCCGCCGTCGCCGCTGCTCGCTGACAGGGAAGTAGAGGGGGATGGGGGTTGTCATTGCTGAAGAGGCGGGCAACTAGGGTTTGGATTGAGGAGGCTAATGGATAGGGTGGTCGACCCCATGTTGCTCAGGAGACGACGTGAGGGTCCCCTCTCACTGCTCAAATCAACAGTGTAGAATATCTCACATCGATTTTTTTATTCTTTTTATTCGACGATTTTTCTACAAGTATTTGGACCGGGGGGAAGGCCTTCGTGCTAAAAGGAGAAGAGAAAGCAATCCCTAATTATAGTTTAGGCCCAACTGGCACTAATAATATGATACGAGATGGGGAAAACACAGAACCATCTGACAAAAAACGTGTGGGCTAAATACCACACCAGTCAATTAATCATCATCCTGTGCTGAAGAACAGTCTAACCCATCGGTCCCCTGCATTCCGCATTCAGTGTACCAAACAAAAGCACACCTCATCATCCGAACACACATCCTCATTTATAAATGCGTGAGGGCTGATCAAACACTGATCACTGGGTCATCAACGACGGAGGCATCTGGTACGACATAATATGTATCACTAACAAGCTAATCAGACTCGTCTGGAAGGCGGCAACCCTACCAAGCTCAAACTCGTGCGGATTAAGGCGTTTCCTGAAGTAGGAAAGTAACTTATGTGTTCCAAAATAAGATCTTGTTCTTTTCAGTTTAAATTAAAATTAAAGGATAGTGCTAAAAATTTACATAGTGTTTGGAGTGGCGAAGCTGAATGAATAATGGTTGAGCTGAAATGATTTGTTTGTTGGACTGAATAGATAAACTAACCGAAACTATTTTGAACATGCTGTTCAATTTTTTTTACAAGTCAAAAAATATAGCGCTTTGCAATTTTTTGTGATGCTCTAAATAGTTTTCTTATAGAATTTCTAAAATAATTTTTTAAATAACTTTTGTGACTCGCCGAGACCTCTCGGAGTGGTCATAGTTTTTGGATTAAAAAATTTTCAACTTCTTTCGTATGCTGTCCGGTTTAAAAAATCAGCTCGATTTGATGGAGGTTGCTGCACCGCCCAGTATTCCATCATCCGTTCATCGGTCCCGGGAATTCTTTGGTTCTGATCCAATTACCACAACCTTGATCGCCGAATTCGAACTTTAATTGGTAGAGCAGCTTGATGGCGAAAGCGGAGCTGAGTGCATGCACCAAGTGGCAGAGGGGGTGACTGGGTGGTGTGGCTGGCTGCGTCGCCTGAGAGCAACAGGTGAGGCGAGGAGGGGGCAGGAGGTGGCCACTGGCCAGCGTGGGGCACGGCGCGCCGCGGCCGCCGCCGGGATGGGAGCGGCGCGCGCGATCCATGCTATTGCTGCGGTCCAGCCTGGCCGGACACAGCGCCGAAGGCCCCTTATTCTTTTCCGGTTTAAATTAAATTAAATTTTAGTTTATCTTTTTTACAAGCCAAACAATATGATTTTTATAGCTATTTTTATAGTATTTTAAATGACTTTTCTTAGAGTTCCTAAAATATTACTTTTATAATTTTAAATTTCTAAAGCTGACCATAAATTTTTTTATATTAAAATTTTCAACTACTTCCGCGCTAAAAAAAAGACCTTCGTCCCGAGGACACGAAGAGGCGAGCGAGTCAGGGCACTGAAATCAATGGCTTGCGATTTCAGCCCTCACCCTCGCAGCTCTAAGACTCATGTCAGGAGTTAGGACTAGGATTCACAAAGCCGTCCAGGGACTTCGAGCTGTCTGTTGCGCGGAGCTGCATAACCGTGGTTAACAGGTGATTCCGTACGGTTTTGGCCCTACAAGGTTTAATGAAATTTGGTGCCGGTTGGTGCTGCTAGTTGACCGTTTTGCGCGGTTAGCCGCGGTTTCTGAAAAAAATCGGTCCAAATCAGTGAAAATTGATAAACTTCTTTCAAATATACATTAGGAATTTAAATTTTAAAATTTTATTCAAGACAAAATGTTTCAGAATGGTTAATAGTATTTTTAGAAATTTTATGTATATTTCTACGTTTAAAATTTGTTTGAACAAATTTTGACAAAAAACCTAAACTCTATACCGCTTGCTTATCAAACCGGCCCGCGGAGCCGTGGTTAACCATCGGTCTTAGTAACCCAGACTCAGGATCGGGAACGCGTACGGTAGCAAGGCTATATCAATGTTATATTACAAAGCGCCTAAATAGCCGGCTGCTGGTTAGGCCACGTCTCTGCCTCCAAATCGCGACATGTCATCGTTCTTTCGTGTAGGCCACATCACCAGAAAAACGCAGGCTGTCTGATCTTCTCGCGAAATAAGATCAGACCGTTCATATTAAAATAACGTTCAAAAGGAAAAGTTCCTCCCATTGCAATACAATGCGGGAGGTTTGTCCAGTTGGCTAGCTCAGCTGGGTCTCTGCCGCAGGCCATGGTTCGAATCCTACTTCCGCCTCCGCTGCGTATGTTTTTTGTTTTTTCCATAGCGACCGCAATTATCGAGTACTCCCTCCGTTCCAAATTATAGGTCGTTTGACTTTTTTGACATGTACTTTGACCACTCGTCTTATTCAAATAATTAGTGAAAATATGAAAAAACTCAAGTCATTATTAAAGTACCTTTCATGATAGACTAAATTATAACAAAAATAAATTATAATTATAAAACTTTTTGAATAAGACGAATGGTCAAAGTACATGTTAAAAAAGTCAAACGACCTATAATTTGGAACGAAGGGAGTACCTCTTGTGTGTTAATTGTATTAGGGAGAAGCATGTGCACTTGTTCAAACGTGGGGTCGAACCATACCAGCACGCGCCAACCTTTTTGTTTTTCCTTTTCTATCTCTACACGCGGCCAACCTTTTTTCCCCTTTTCTGTCTCTTTTTTTAGGTGACAAGAGATTCGAAAAAATTGAAAGTTTGAAAAAAAAAAAACCATCTAAAGTTTCATAACCATGTCTGCAAAAGAACATACAAAATTAGAAATTTTAAAAATTAAATGTTTTCATAATGCAACGTTCGAACTAAAGATTTTATTTTCCGTAGGTCATAAAAACATAAAATTTAAAGGTTTCAAAAAAATTAAACTACATCAAAAATTTAGTATTGTTCAAAAAAATTTGGAGTCTACATTTACAGATATTTGTCCCTTTCTTATTAATTTATATTTCTTTTCGATTTTCCACTTTTTAATTTAACTTATGATAGGTCACCAAAAAATATAAATTTAAAACTTTCAAAACCATGACTGCAAAAGAATATCGGGAAAAAATTTCTCAAAAATTGAAAGTTTTCATAATGCAAGATTCAAACTATGTTTTTTAAAGGTCAAAAAATCATAAAAATGGAAAGTTTCTAAACAATAAACCATGCCTGCACAAAGAACATGCATAAAAAAGTTTTATGTTATTCCAAATTTTTTGAAGCCCAAATTTACAAATAGTTTGATCTTTCTTATTAAGGGCTCATTTCTACTTGATTTTGCACTTCTCAATTTTATTTATGGTGCATCGAAAAAAGATATAAATTAAAAGTTTTTCAACCATGTCAACAAAAGAACATCCAAAATTAAATTTTTTCAATAAATTGGTTTCGTAATGTAGACTTCAGACTAAGTATTTTATTTTTGTTAGATCAGAAAACATTCATGAAAATTGAAAGTTTCCAAAAATTAAACCATAGCAACACAAATAACACCGATAAAAAAGTTTGATACTATTCAAAAAAATTTAAAGTATAAATTTTTAAATAGTTTGATCTTTCTTATGAATAACATATTTTTTCCTTAATTTTCCACTTTTCAATTTTATGTATGGTAGGTCCAAAAAAATTAAAAAGTGAAAGTTTTCGTACCATGTCTGAAAAAAGAACATCAAAAATTAAAAGATTTCAAAGATTAAGGTTCTCATAATGCAGACTTCAAACTAAGGATTTCTTTGTTAGCTCACAAAAAATTAAAAAAAGAAAATTTACATAAATTATAAAGAACATACATTAAAAAGTTTGATGTTGTTCAAAAAATTTTGAAGTTCAAGTTTACAAATAGTTTGCTCTTTTTTATCAGAGGCATATTTCTTATCGATTTTCTATTTTTCAGTTTTATTTATGGTAAGTCACACAACATTCATAAAAACTAAAAGGTTTAAGAAATTAAATATGGTGACGATCCATAAATGCAAAAAAAAAAACATGGTGAGGGTCGATAAATATATTTGATCATTGCAAATGTTGACTTATATAAAATGGACTAAAAAATAGAAAATTTGAAGAAATAAAACCAAATGTATTTGTGCCTTACGAAACTAATGCCACATGCCACGGATGCGTAGCCATCGCTGGTATTTATACACCGGCACTGTGAGAGATCCGAGCCGAGCCGAAGCTTTGCCTTGGATGAATCATTTGTCAATGGTTGGGACATTGGGCTGCGGCCTGCCTGTGCCGCCACGTATTGATCGGCGGGGACATGTCGCCGGGCGGATGCGACGGCGTGGGGTCAAGCCTGTGGCGGGCGAAGCCGGCGGCGCCGCGAAGGAAAGCGGCGGGAAGGTGAGGGCGGTGGACGCGCGCGCATCATCAACTTGCTTGCATAGTTGCATGGAGATGGAGCGGGGCCAGCGTTATCCCGTGAGCCGCAATCGCCGTGTCTATCACGAGAGCGCACCTGGATTCCCCTGACCTGACCGCGATACGACAGGCACCAACCAGCTTGCCAAAGCCTCGCAACTTGCAAGGCTAGTAGTGCATCATCTGCTAGAACGAGTGAAGTGCAAAGCAGGACACAAACGAGGATATCCTCTTGTTGCGCTGGTCCTGCGTGGCTCGCCGCGCTGCAGCAACCTTCTCAAATGTTAGAAAAACAGAGGCACAAAATGGGAGAAATGGGATTTTACGGAGAAACCGTTACGGAAATGGAAACACGAGCACATACACACAAAAAGACAATATATATAAAAATCAGACGTTTTTAGCAAATCTGACCGTATAAATCGTTAATGTATCGTAAAAGAGCCCTTTTTAATACGCTAGGGGCCATGAGTCCTTCGAGAATAAAAATCAAAGATAACATCAGTTATGATATTAATGAGTTCAACATTAAAATGTATTCTAACAAGCATGATTTCCGGTGCTTTTCCGCGGCTAGATTTGTTTCAAGTCTTTAACTTGGTATGAGCTTTTATTCGTATTATTTTTTATTCTGTTATGATCTGAATTTCTATTTTTTATTCTGATTTTTTTTAGTTTATATGAAATCTTTTTAATCTACTTTGTTGTGATCTGAGCCCACAATAATTAACAGTGTCGATCGTTTCTTTTATTTTCTAGAAATGTGATAATTTTTAGATTTTTTGGATTAATGTGGCTCTGTTCACCCTGTTTTAGTTATATAATGAGCAAGGTGTCACATTTACGCGACTAGATCACGTGTTTTTTGATATGAACTTTTTTTTAATAATCTTGTATTTAATTTGCACTCCTTTTCTAATTTTGTATTTTATTTGGACTTTTTTAATTGCTTTTATTTTATTATGTTATTGGATGCAGATTATTGTTTTAATCTAAACCATTATAATTTGGGTCTACAATAATTGACGATGTAGATCTTTTTTCTCTCTGATTAATGTGAGATTTTGTAGAATTTTAGGATTAATGTGCTGGCTCTACTGGATCCTGTTTTAGTTATATCATAGATAGATATATTGGGATCAAACTCCAACATCGAAGCATGAATTTCTTGCTTGTTTAAAGATTTTCTTAAATATGCCTGAGAATACTCAAGATTTGTTGGCCAAGTATGGGTACTTCTTTTGTGTGTATGTGTGTGTGTTTTGGCGTCCATCAATCAAAAGAGTAACGTATATTTCGACGAGAGGGCTTCTACACGTAATATAAAACACTTTTTAACTCTTTCCAGTTGCCTCAGTTGGACGTGGATTCCACTTGGTGTGGGTACGATCCATGTGACCATGCAGATGGGTGATCGATCGATGGAGACGAGCTGCACGAGAAAGTTTTATCTAGACTTCTCATTTGCATGTTGAAAACATGAAATAGCTCAGGTTGCCACTGGTAGTATTCCAGTACAGCATTACCGGTGTCACGAATTGGCGAGTTGATGCATCGCATCTGCAAGTTGCATCCACCAGTGGCTCGTGACAACTGACAAGCGAACACCACATCTCCACCAGCATGTGGAGTACACGATGGGCTGATGGCATCTGCGGATCTAGGCATGTTAATCGGGGGTGGGTATCTTTAAGTATAATTCTGTCTAACCGGAGCCCAAAATCCCCCAAATTTAAAATTTTTCGGACACAAACACGCATGTATATCTGAAACCGATGGGTACCCAAAACCCAACATGCAGAGCCGAAGGCAGAAGAGCAAGCTGACGTGGTGGAGGTGGAGGGACGGGGCGGGCGGGGGCCGGCGTGGTGGAAGCGGAGGGGCGGGGGCGCGAGGTTGGGTGGATGACGGCTGGGTTGTGGGTGGGGGAGACTAAGAAAGATCTAGGGTCTTTATGTATGTATGTATGAAGAAAGATGGACCACACGTGTCAGTTAATGAATTCAGGTAACCCAAGGTATGAAATTAAGCCTAGATCCGAACCAATAATTTCAGATAACCAAACCCAATTATCAATGGATACAATTTATGACCTACTTCTATATCTGTATCCATGGTACCTGATCCGATGGTTTTCCCGTCCCTCCGCAGACCAGCCCGGCAAATTGTACATGGGTGCGACGATGAACTTCCAAGATCGCTTCACGGGCTCTATTCGGCTATTCTTATGTGGGCTAGAACGGACGACCTTCTGGGCCACGGAATGCTAGATAGTTAGGGCCAGCGTGAGAGCCGTGCCAGGGCGACATGGGCTGCTAGTGCGTGAGGCAAGCAGGGGCAGAGAAGAGACAAAGCAACATAGAATCCTTCCCTCCACCACGTTCTTTTTTAAAAAATTTTCTACTATTACAAGTGGCATTTGGATGATCGGATAACATGTATAGATACAAATTACCCTCTCCAATTACAGAAGGATGTTAGACAGACGCGGTCGTAATAAAACAAAAAAAAACATAGTTCATGTAACAGCTGCATGGGAAAATCTCATCCAAAGAAATGGTTGACCCACAAATTGTCTTCTACTTTACCCGAAATTAGAATCTAATCTTTACATCAGAAATAGCACTTACACGCTGGACGCCTGTGCTCGTGCACCAACTCTCTAGAGCCTGACATCCACTTAATGCCAAATAGGAGACATTATCAGGTAACACCATGTCGCTGGTGTTTAGTACCAGATTATGCATGTCACGAATTTCGAGGTATATAAGGGAACCCAGATCACCCAATCCGGTTGGGAGAGCTTCAAGTTGAGTACAGTGACGAACCCTGAGTTCTTTGAGTCCTTGCAAATCCCTAACAGAGAATTTTAGGAGTTTTGGGCAAGATGATATCTCGAGGTGCTCAAGGGATGAGAGCTCATTGATGCTGCTATCACCAGCTAGAGTCAGATGCTGCTATCACCAGCTAGGGTCAAAAGCTGTTTAAAATCTCCAATCTCTTCAATGCACCTAACTGTTGTTACCAATCGTGGATCCTCGGTTTCCGAAAAATGCATCAGGGTTAGTGAGGTCAGCGATTTGAGCTTGCTGATCCATCTCATGAGTTCATCATTGCCTCTTTTAATGACTAGACTGTGAAGGTTGCAAAGGGCAGGAAGAGAGCAAAGTTTGTTGCAGCTATCTATCTGTCGACAGGTGACTAACTGGGGGGTCACCGCCGGCAATGAATTTGTACGAGGGGACGCTAATCAAGAACTAGGTTAGATGGTAGCACAAGAACAGGTTTATACAGGTTCAGGCTCTCAACGGAGGTAATACCCTACTTCCTGTGCTCTGGGATTATGATTGATCAAGATGCAGGGTGCAAGATGATCAGGATGTTTACAGCGTATGCTATATGAGATGAATTCTATGCCTATGGCCTCCATCCCCTCGCTTTATATAGTGTAGGGGGAGATAGAATTATACGGTAGCACGTGATTCACGGTACCTAATGTTGTTATGCCGTTACATGTCATGCGTGTGATGATCTCCTAATTACGTGGAGATAGATTATATCCTCAAGAGCTTCCTTGCGGCTCAAGGCGCGTGTAACCCGAGTGGTCTCTATCCTTTAATCAGCTGACTTGGATTGCCCCTATCTGCTTCCTTATGGGCCTTCTAGAGGATATCCGGGGCCCATGCAGTTCACAGTAGCCCCCGAGTGCTTTACGATCGAGTCAGATGTCCAGCCGACTGATTTCACCAATATCTTCTGTAATATGAAAAGAGATTGTAAAGAACTCAAGAAATGTTAAGTTTTTGTGTTGAAACAACGTCTGGACTGGCAATACCAAATTCCAGCTTACTCGGCCCAGTGGGCGCATCGCCTCAACAGATGGATTCGGCTACTTGGCACCTACTCCTGCAATGCAAAAGCAGCAATTGGCCCATCATAGAGAATGCCTTAAACCACACCATTACAACTTCTGTCTTACAGCATGCTTTAATTTAAGCGTTTCAAGTTGTACCAGCATCAGGCGCCTGGCCTTAACATGTAAGAACCAGCTCTCGGCCCAACATGGGACATACCATTCAGCCGGGTGGTACCTGTCCCAACCAAAGAAGGGATCAGCATAGGCCCCTAGGGGCGTACCGATTGGATGCAGTTTGGCCGAAAGGCATTTGTATACGGGGAGCGGTATACAACTGGCGACCTTAGAAAAGGCATACCTCCGAAACTGTAACCAAATTTCACCAACACCTAACCTCGAGCATGCGAAGTTGGCTAGTGACCCAACATGGGGTATGCCGTGAAATATTTTTAATTTTGGCGCTTCTGGTCATATGCCCTCCAGGGTGTACCGAGGCCGAATTAGGCTCGATTTTAACACATTGCCACCGTTAGCGGCGTGTTAAGAAAACCTGTTAAGGGGATTGCCCTTTGCAGTTTTAGCCCAAGCCTAATTAGAGGGAGGCGAAGCGTTTTCACGCCCTTTTCTCGCATAGCCGGAACGACACGCGCTTCCGCCGAAAACCGTATTCGTGCGCACTTCCGTCCCATCGCTATGATGGTTTTACTGTGTTTGAAACGGATTACAAGGCGCGTCCTTTGAACTTCCTCTGTGTATAAAAGAAATCCCAGGGGCAGAATATTACTTCACCACCAGCTTTCGAGTCTTCATCTTCCCGACGACACCTAGAAACCTTTACCTTCTCCTTCCTTCAAAACGATGGCGAACATCATGGAGCTGATAGAGAAGTGGGTCGCTGAGGCCCGCGCGAAGGCGGAGGAGGAGGCCGCCGCCAAAGCCCCCGAAGACGAGCTCTGGCGGGATTTCGCCCTAATGAAGGCGGAGATCCGCGCGGAAGAATCCATTAAGGTTCTGATCTGCAGATTCCCGCAACTCCACAAGGTGCGCTTCCCCCTGAAGGACGCACTGGTTGCAGCCCTCCTCGCCGACGGGGGATACTGAAGTCCTCCCGCCCGGGGGGAGGCTTCTTCTTTTGCTCCTCCGCGAGCCAACGACGAGCGTTAGCTCGATGTGCTGTGCCGCGGAGAAACGTAACTGGGCCTAAGTGCCTATTAATGAAGATCTTTTGGAAATCTTGATGTCTTTTTCTTCGCTTTAATCTTGAATCTACGACGCTGCTTCTTCTTGTTTTGACTTTGATTCCGTAACATTGCCTCATCCGTGTAGTTAGGACCGCCCGCTCCAAAACCGGCACTCGGCGCTTAACGCGTACTTCTCGGAGGGAATCACTCGGCCAACCGAGTGGTTGATCAAGCCCTTCCTGAAAAAGGCCACATCCAGCGCTAGACTAAGGCTCGGCCCAGAATGCGAATGCTGCCCGTTGCGATAAGTTAGGAACAGGGGAACAAAATTGGTTCACCTCGCTCACTTTTCGCGCCAGTCAGTTAATCTCTCCTAGCGAACTCCGCCGCTAGGGTTCTTCTCCGTCGCAACCTTCGCCGCCACCGTCTCCGATCCGCAATGGCTCCACCATCTCCCGCCACCCCAAAGGCTGCCAAAGCGGGAAGGAGTGGATGAAGTCCATCATGACCGAACGGAGGCTACAGAAGCTGGTCTCCATCGGCGTGTTCCCCTCCGAAGAATTTCTGTCATGGCGGCCTGCCGCCGGGGAATCCTGCCCCACCCCTCGCTCCGACGAGGTAGCGGTCTTCGAATCCTTCTTCCTCCGCGGCTTTGGCCTTACTTGCTCTCCCTTCTTCCGAGGTTTGCTGCATTTTTATGGGATCGAGGTTTCGTACATAAACCCCAATTCTATTTTCCAAATCGTCATCTTTATCCATATCTGTGAGGCCTATTTGGGGATCGCTCCTCATTTCGACCTTTTCAGATATCTTTACCTCCTCAAGCCCTTCCCCAATAAGAACTTTCCCAAGGCCGGCGGCGGCGCGAGATTTCAATTGCGGGAAGGGGCCCGGAAATATTATTTGGATCTTCCCTTGAGAACGTCCAATAAAGGCTGGCACTCGGAATGGTCTACTACGCCAACTCTCCTCCGGCCCTCCCTTCCTTCTCCGGCGAGTGCCCCACAGTCCATCCCTCCTGGTCTTCTCCTCTCGCCGACGACGAAGGAGGCCAAGTAAAGGAACTTCTTGTTCTTCTCCACAGAGCTAAATCTACTGGGTTGACCAGCATTGGGGTGGTTTGAAACTACACCCAGCGCCGTGTCCAGCCCATAAAGGAGAGGATGCATCTTGCCTTCGAGTACTCGGGGACCCAAGACTCCACTCGGGAATCTAGTGAAAATCTTTCGCAGAAGGAAATCATCGGCCGAGTGGCCGAGCTCTTTGCTCTAGGCTCGGAAATAGTTCGCACCGACTGCCCGGCTGCGTACCATCTGACGTATTTACCACTAGCGGTAAGGAAAAGATCCTTCTCGACTCAACCGCGGTTTTTTAGGATGATACCGGAATTAATGTGATCTGATATGTTCACAGGGACGCAAGACCTTTTTCTCTACCCACCCGGTCCCAGAAGCTCCACATCACAAGGAGGCACCGCGCAAACGTCCTGCTGAGGGCTCGACTAGTGCACCTCCAGCCAAGAAAGGCAAGGGGGTCGCTTCAGGGGACTCGGATGAGGATGACGACGATGACAACGTCCCGCTCCTGCGCCGTCGCCGCCCCGCAACGAGGTCACCCTCAGCCCAGGCGAGGCAGCCACAAGGCTCTCCGCCTCCCCAGTCCGCTGACCCATCGGCCGCGTCGGGGGCAGAGAAGCCTCCTAGCTCGGGCCCGAGTGATTAGGGCATCCGATTTGGGTTTAAGTCTTTTATGTCTTCACGGAGGTATTCCCTCACACTATTTTTCCTTCATAATCTGCAGGGAATGTGTGTCTCGAATATTCTTCAAATGCTTTCAGAAAACCAGTTGACGACGACGAGCCGCCAAGCTCATGTGGCAGCCAGGGACCAGCCTCGGCCCCAGAAACGGAGGACCCGGCTCGGCACGCCGCACCTCGCTGATCCTCGCCGGCGAAGGGGAAAATCCCAGCTCCGACCCCAGGGGGCGCAGAACCAGAAATCGAGGAGATTCCTCGTCCTTCCGCCAAAGCTCACATTCCACCTTTCCAACTGAAATGGAGGAAGGAGATGGAGGGCTACAAGGTCGACGACGGGCAGGAGGCCGAAGAATGGGAAGTATTGGACAACATGGCTGCGGTTCAAGCTGTGATATACAAGGTAAAATCTTTCCATGCCTTGAATCCTCGCTTTGCATAAGGGAATCCCGCTAATCTCCCTCCCATCTCCATGCAGCGCATGAAAGAGAGGTCGAGGCAGGAGTCCATATGCATGGAGAAAACAGTTGGCGAGCTGAAGACCCGCGACGAATATGACAACGCGTTGTATGCCGTTAAGTCGCAATATCGCGGCTGGATCGAAGAGTTCCAATAAGAAGTCACTGAACTCCGGTTCCGCCACGTAGAAGAGTCTAACACCATCCGAGGTATAGATCCCGAATAGTCCTAAACCATCACCAAAATAATGCTCCTTGGATGATTATCCTTGAGACTTGCTTTCAAATGTAGCACTGGAGGCGAGGCAGAAGGCCCTGGAGGATGAAGTCTTAGCGGCCAAAGTCCTAGCGGCCAAAGAGGTAGAAGGTAACTCTCCACCACTGACTCTCCCTGGCTCAGCCTCGTGCAGTCCGATTGGTTCGTCTCATCCGATTGGTTATGCAGAGTATCGGCAGAAGACCAGGGCGCAATTCCAGGTTCTCGACGAAGAGGTGAGGACCGCCCATGAGCTCCGCCGCCGTGCTTTAATAGGAATAGTCCCAACGCTCCAAAGCCTTTACCCTGAAGAAGAGCTGCCGACTGATTCTGACCTCCTTGTGGCCCACCTTGGTGATGTTCCCGAGCGGAACAAGGTCTTCATGCCAGAAGCAGCCATAACATGCACCAGCCAAGGCCTCGCAATCACAAAGTCCAACTTCCCCCGCCTAGACATTGAGGCTGTGAAGGAAGGATTTGCGTGCACCGAGGAGAAGGCCTTTGCTTTACTGGAAGAAGTCCGCCCGACTGCTACCCATATTGTAGATCATTTGGACTTGTAGATGTATCTGTAACTGAAACGCTTGATCGATCCTCAATACTGGTGATCTGATTTATCCGAATAGTACGCTTTATCCTTTTTCGTGAAACGCATCCGCCGACTGGTCCAGCCCCCGAGTGCCAGGAATTAGCACTTGGCTTTCTCCCCATGCAACTACGGAGTAGCTAAACGTTGTCATTGGGATAAATACGCACTATTACTTAAGAATTTTCATAATACCCGAATTTGATCAACACATGTAAAGAGAAAATAACTTTTATTGATATGATAGGATGCGGTTGACTCCGCACACTATTTAATGTAGCCCCCGACTTACTGCTTAGTCGTTTACGGCTGAGTAGCAAGTCAAAAAGGAGACTAATTACACAATGTTTGAATACAAGACTTTAAAAGTAAAAACGACGTAGCTGCTCGATGTTCCAGGTATTTGGCACTTCAGATCCGTCCTCGCGTTGTAGCCGGTAAGCCCCCGAGCGGGTCACCTCAGCGATCAAATAGGGGCCTTCCCACAGTGGGGAGAGTTTATGCTCATGCTTCTGATTCCTTCGGAGTACCAGATCTCCCTGGGAGAACGCACGGCCCCGCACATTGCGCTGATGGTAGCGACGCAGGCCCTGTTGGTACTTTGCCGACTGGATCAATGCTGCTTTTTTGGCTTTCTCGAGCCGATCGAGGTCTTCGTGTCTTGTTTCATCCGACTGATTATCATCGAAGCCGGCAACACTAGGGGACCGGAACTTCAATTCAGTCGGGTGGACCACCTCTGAGTCATAGACTAGGAAAAAGAGTGCCTGCCCGGTCGCTCGACTTGGGGTCGTTCTGAGCCCCCAGAGCACCGAAGGCAACTCCTTAACCCAGCGCGTAGTGTACGGCTTTAGGCGATCGAAAATTCGGGCTTTTAGCCCTTGTAACACCAACCAGTTGGCACGCTCAATCTGCCCGTTGCTCCTTGGGTGGGCCACCGAAGCATAACAGATCTTGATGCCCAATTCCTCGCCCCAATCTTGAAATTCGCTGCTTTTGAACTGAACACCATTGTCGGTGATGATGCAATTAGGTACGCCAAAATGCACAACGATGTCCCGAAAGAACTCGCGTGCTTTGGCCGTCGTGATTGTGGCAACCGGTTTGGTTTCAATCCACTTAGTAAACTTGTCGATGGCGACGAAGAGATAGGGGCCCACCATGTCGAGATTCCAAACGGCGAAGGGCCAAGAGATTAGAATCGTTTGTAGATCCTAGGCGGCATATGAATTTGCCGTGCAAAGAACTGACACCCATCACATCTGCGTACTATGTCCTCCGCATCTGTGACTGCGGTTGGCCAGAAGAATCCTTACCGATAGGCTTTGCCCACCAAGGTGCTGGCTGCTGCGTGGTGTCCGCATTCTCCCGAGTGGATTTTATTGAGTAGATCTCTGCCTTCTTGCTCAGATATGCAACGCCTTAGTACCCCGGAACTACTTTTTCTGAAAAGCTCATCCCCGACTACCTTGCAGCTTTTGCTTCGGCGTGTAATGCATTCGGCTAGGCTTCGATCCTCAGGCAGCTCATCACGAAGAAGATAACCTAAGTAAGGCTGAGTCCATCCGGGATTGATTGATAATACCTCTGCTTCAGGTTCTGGCTGCTTCTTTTGATCTTCTTTCGGTGCGGACGGCAATTTGATAGATGGCGCGCGCAGCTCTTGGACGAAAACACCAGTCGGGACTTGCGCCCGAGTAGATCCCATCAACGCTAGCTCGTCTGCTGCTTCGTTGTCACGGCGGAGCACGTGCGTGAGCTCCAGTCCGTCGAACTTGTCTTCTAATTTCTGCACCTCCTGACAGTAAGCAGCCATGCTGTCGCCAATACAAGACCACTCCTTTTGAACTTGGATGATCACGAGTTGGGAATCCTCACGCACCATTAACCGCCTGACGCCAAGCGATATGGCGACGCGTAGCCCGTGGATGAGTGCCTCGTACTCGGCGGCGTTGTTGCTAACGGGAAACAATATCTGGAGGACGTAGCGTAGCTTCTTTCCAGTCGGCGATATGAGCAAAATCCTAGCCCCCGCGCCGCTGAGCATGAGGGAACCATCAATGTACATCGTCCAGTCGAGATTCTTCTTTGCTGCTGGGGTTTGGGCCTCTGTCCACTCCGCAACGAAATCGGCTAATGCTTGAGATTTGATAGCTAATTGAGGCCTGAACTTTATTTCAAAGGCTCCAAGCTCGACTGCCCATTTTGCAATCCTCCCAGTGGCTTGCCGGTTATGAAGTATGTCTCCAAGCGGGAAAGAAGTGACCACCGAAATTTCATACTCTTAAAAATAATGCTTAAACTTCCGAGATGTGAGTAACACGTACAGCATACAGAAGCTTTTAAACTTGTGGGTACCTTGTTTTATATTCGTCCAATACCTCGCTTACGAAGTAGACCGGACGCTGTACCTTCTGGAGGGAGCCCTCCTCATCTCGCTCAACCACCAAAGCGCTGCTGATGACGTGAGTCGTGGCGCCGATGTAGAGTAAGAGGGACTCCTGGGGCATGGGAGGGTCCAACACCGGAGGTGTAGTGAGGAAGCTCTTTAGATCTTCGAAGGCTTCCTGCGCTTCCGCTGTCTACTGAAAATCGTCTTGTCGGCGTAAGAGCTTAAAGAAAGGCATGCCTTGCTCCCCGAGCCGGGAAACGAATCGGCTGAGTGCCACGATGCATCCAGTGAGCTTCTGCATATCCTTCTGATTGGTCGGGGGCTTCATCTTGATGATGGCGTTCACCTTCTTTGGATTGGCCTCAATCCCCCGATGAGAGGTGATGAATCCGAGTAGTTTATCAGACGGAACCCAAAAAACGCACTTATCGGGATTTAGTTTCATCCGAAATGCCCTTAGGCTCTCGAACGTCTCGGTCAGATCTGTTACGAGATCCTATCTGGATTTTGTTTTTACGACGACGTCATCGACATATGCCTCCACGTTGCGTCCGAGCTGAGTGTGAAAACACCGCTGAATGGTGCGCTGATAAGTTGCGCCAGCGTTTTTCAACCCGAATGGCATTGTGATATAGCAAAAAGCACCAAAAGACGTAATAACGATTGCGATTGCGAGTAGCCCGGTTCCGATTGCGAGTAGAACGACTGCGAGTCGATGCAGTCGGAGCGACCGGAGCGGGAATTGCCTCGTTCTGCTGAATGGCAGCCATCTCCACCATGTCCGTCGCGCGAGCAAGGGTCTGGGCGAACGGGCTGCCTTCTGGAAGCTGTGGGGCGATGGTCTCAAGAAGTGTCTTCGAGGCGATGACGTTTGCCTGGGGAGTCGTGTAGACCTCCTGGTCCCTTAGTCTCACCGCACGAAGCTTGTCCTGGATGTCGCGGCCACGGGCGCGAAGTTGACGTATGCGATCTTGGTCCTCCCCTCGGCGTGGATCCGGGTTCGCTATGTCGGTGGCAGTCTCCTCGTACGCGACGATCGGAGAGGAAGAGTGGTGATCCCCCGCGCCTAGGACAAAAACTTCCCGGTAATTACGGACCTCTGCGTCCTTGTCAGACTCAGAGTATGAAACGGATAGGCTAACTTGTTCACTCTGTCCAATGGGTTGGCCAGCATTGATGACACCCATGAACATGGCTAGATCTGATCCGAGTGGATCTGGTGTGCTTGCCGACTGGTTATCTCCAATCCAAATCTTAGATGAGATCCGTGCGGAAGCCGCAGTGAAACTCTCGAGTCCGGAGGAAAATCCAGTCGAAGGCACTGAATTGTTAATGGGCGGAATAGAATCAACGCCCATGCGATCGAGCCCGCCGAGTTCTTTTTCATCTTCCTCAGGAAGAGGTGCGAAGGCGAACAGCGAGGGGGTCAATCCACTAAACACACTTGGTGAATTCTCCAAGGCAAAGGGCAATGGGTCACATTGATTGCACGCGCCTCCTTACGAAGAGATCTCTCCAGAGGGAGAGAGGTGAAGATTGCCAACGCCGTCTGCGATGAAGTCCAAGGTGCCTAAGCGGAGAGTCTGCCCCAGCTTCATGGTGACGTGCGGCGATCTCCAAGGGGCCATCTAACTTGAGAGACGATCTTGACGCTGCCCCCTACCTGGCGCGCCAACTGTCGACAGATGACTAACTGGGGGGTCACCGCCGGCAATGAATTTGTACGAGGGGACGCTAATCAAGAACTAGGCTAGATGGTAGCGCAAGAATAGGTTTATACAGGTTCAGGCCCTCAACGGAGGTAATACCCTACTTCCTGTGCTCTGAGATTATGATTGATTAAGATGCGGGGTGCAAGATGATCAGGATGTTTACAGCATATGCTACATGAGATGAATTCTATGCCTATGGCCTCCATCCCCTCCCTTTATATAGTGTAGGGGAGATAGAATTACACGGTAGCACGTGATTCACGGTATCTAATGCTGTTATGCCGTTACATGTCATGCGTGTGATGATCTCCTAATTACGTGGAGATAGATTATATCCTCAAGAACTTCCTTGCGGCTCAAGGCGGGATAACATGTATAGATATACAAATTACCCTCTCCAATTACAGAAGGATGTTAGACAGACGCGGTCGTAATAAAAAGGAAAAAAATATAGTTCATGCAACAGCTGCACGGGAAAATCTCATCCAAAGAAATGGTTGACCCACAAATTGGCTTCTACTTTACCCGAAATTAGAATCCAATCTTTACATCAGAAATAGCACTTACACGCTGGGCGCCTGTGCTCGTGCACCAACTCTCTAGAGCCTGACATCCACTTAATGCCAAATAGGAGACATTATCAGGTAATACCATGTCGCTGGTGTTTAGTACCAGATTATGCATGTCACGGATTTCGAGGTATCTAAGAGAACCCAGATCACCCAATCCGGTTGGGAGAGCTTCAAGTTGATTATAGTGACGAACCCTGAGTTCTTTGAGTGCTTGCAAATCCCTAACAGAGAATTTTAGTAGTTTTGGGCAAGATGATATCTCGAGGTGCTGAAGGGATGAGAGCTCATTGATGCTGCTATCACCAGCCAGAGTCAAAAGCTGTTTAAAATCTCCAATCTCTTCAATGCATCTAACTGTTGTACCAATCGTGGATCCTCTGTTTCCGAAAAATGCATCAGGGTTAGTGAGGTCAGCGATTTGAGCTTGCTGATCCATCTCATGAGTTCATCATTGCCTCTTTTAATGACTAGACTGTGAAGGTTTCAAAGGGCAGGAAGACAGCAAAGTTTGTTGCAGCTATCTCCAATTTAGCAAGGTCATGGGAAAGATTTGTCATGCTTTGCAATTTGGGACAATGGGAAATATACAGCTCCTGGAGTTCCCAGGCTTCCTCTGAATCACACCATGCCTGAAGATTAGGCATGTCCCATAAAGTTAAAACCTCAAGAGATGGAAAACCCAACAGTGTTCCCAGGCTCTTCATATTGTGCATTCCTTCAATATGCAAAATTTTGTGGTTTGGCAGCTTGCCAAGGGGCGAAAGAAGCTAAGGCTTTCTGTAGTATGAGATCCTCAAATTTTCGAGATAGGCAAAAAAAATCTTCACCCAACCAATCAGGAAGTTCTATTCCAGGGTAGTTATCAATCCGTAGACACGTCAGCCTGCCATGAGGACGGAGTGATTCTATAATCACCAAGGTTTCATTTACCATTTCACTATTGTTGTAGGCGCCATCACTCCACTGCAGCATCAGAATTTCAATATATTGTTTTCCACTCAAATTAGCCTCCACGACATCATTGTGGGTGGAGTATTCTAGTTTTAAGAGGCAAAGCTCCCCACGTATGTTGATGTTCTTTAATTCCTTCATGTTGCAATAGGCCTTAACAGCAGCAGCAGCAGTTACAGTAAATCTGGAAAGTGTTAAAAGAGAAGTTAGCTTGTCTATCCCTCTTGGCATTGGTACAGCCGTACAGGTATCATTCTGTCCCACTCAAGGTGCAAGCAAAGGTGCCGCAAGTTAACTAAGCGGCTCATCCATTAGGAAGCTCAATCAGGCGGTAGCACTCTGTGCGATCTATTGTCTGCAGATTGAATAAGCTGCTAACTGATTCAGGGAGCCTCTTAATCAGTGTCTTGCGAAGGCCACGGTATCTAAGTTGTGTCAAGCATCGAACCGAATTTGGCAACTCCTCAAACTCACTGTGACTCATGTCCAGTGTCCGCAAACAACTTAACTTGAGGAAAAGCTCTAAGGGAATGGATTTTAGAGGAACCCTTTCTTCAGCACAGTCTCAGGATCCTCATATTTTCGTAGCAGCGGATCGTGTTTAATTCAGGGTGTTTATCCTTTTGGCACAGGATAGATCCATATCGTACCAGTTTGGCGCTTTTTTCATACGGTAGGTTATCATGATCAATACTCAGAAATTCACATTTGGAAACAAGCACAGTAAGCTCATGCATAAGATTTGGCACTCTGTATGTCTGATTTGGGAAATACCCTGAGGTTTCAATGAATGATCTCCACAGGAGCTCGTCAAAAAATCTTGCTGCTTCTGCCTCCAAACGCCTCCTACTATTGCATTGGATCGTGCCTTCTGCAATCCACAATCTGATCATCTCATCCTTCTGAAATTCATGCCCAAAAGGAAACACACAACAAAGAGCAAACAAATACTTCAGATGATAAGGCAAGTGATGATAACTTATTTGCAGACTTGGCAAGATCTTATTATGGTCATCTTTAAGGATCCACATTTGACTTAATATATTAAGCCATTTTCTTCATTTCCATTAGTATCAGACAAAAGCATGCCAAGTGACTTGGCAGCTAATGGGGAACCTTGACAGCTCTCTGCAATGCGCCTCCCAATACACATCAGATCATTCTTCTCCATGCATTGCCCTTGCTGGAATGCGTACTTTCGCTTTTGAAGGAGGACCCAGCAGTCTTCAACTTCCAAACCCTTTAAATGTACTTAAATATGTATGGGAAGGATCGTGTGCATCCTCCTCCAAACTCTCTCTTTCATTCCGAGTTGTGATCAAAACCTTACTTCCTTTCTCGCCTGCAAGCAATGGGCACCTCAGAAACTCCCAAAACCCATAATCCTCAGTGTTAAACTGATCTTTCAATGACTAGAAGGAGGAGTACAGGGTACAATATATAGCCTGATAGGAGGGACAGGCTAGACGTAGATTTGGCAGGCCATTAATGGCATTAATGCACGCGTAATCAGGGGATTACGCGTGGCATATTCTACGGTATATTCTAACACTCAGACCACAGATTATCAATCACTAGTATGAACTTCATTGTACTCAGGTGCTCACGGAGTTGCTGCTGCAATATGTCCAGGCTCAACACATCACATTTTGCTTCGGTGACAGCTTCCATGATCATCTTTGTAGCCTTTCTCACTTCACATTTGTCAGATAAGCAAACCCAAATTTTAGTAGCAAAGTACCTCGTTACATCTGCATCATTATACATCATGCCCACCAGTGTCGTCTTCCCAATGCCCGCTACACCATAGATGGAGATCACAGGAAGGGGAATGGAATGATCGGATAATAGTGCTTGCACAATTTTCTCCTCCTCTTTGGCACGTCCATAGATCTGAGAGCTGTCATCATGGCGCGCTTCCGCTTGGGCTTGGCTGCTTGGGCTTCGATCTAGAGCTTGCTCATCGGGCCAGGACCGGGTCCGAAGAAAACATGAAATAGCACTGGGTCAGACTGGGTTTTGGGTTGGGCTGGGCTTCGGGCCCGAGACTGGGAAAAGAAGTCAGATCGGACCGGGGTCGGCCTAATTCCACGGAACCGGCTTTTTTAAGCACAGCCCAAAACCCGGTAGGTTTTTGGACAGATCAACTTTATCGAAAAGCACCAAATTTTACATGTGGGCCCCATCTATTCTGTTTGCTATGCGAATATACACAAAGTTGTGTTTGTATGTATAGAATCATGGCAAAAAATCAATGATTTTTTATAGTGTGAACGTGAGTTTTAAGGCAAAAAATTAAGGTGTTTTTCTTTATGAAATTTAATCTTCATATAAATTTGGGTTGAGAAATGAATTCAAATGTGTTGAGAAATAGGGTTGAACTCATTCATATAAGAGGTGTGGGTTAGATTGGTTTGGGTTTATATAGGAAATGGGATAGGGTGAGGTGTGTTCAAAAAAATGGGGTGGGGTGGGGTGGGGGTGGGTAGAAAAAAATAGTTTTATTAAAATGGAGTAGGATAAAATAGTTTTATTTAAAATGGAGTGCGGTGAATATGGGCTGGATTTAAACCCATTGGCAGCCCGCACAAGGCCTCGTCGCGCTCCTCTCAGATCTGGACCAGCCGCACCGCAGGCCCATATCTCAGAACGCCGCGCTACCCACAAAGCGACAAGAGGAGTGCCCAACACCGCCGTGGAAGTGCGTGCGTGGGTTCGGAAAGCGGCGCCAACCTCCCCCACACCACACCCCACCCCACCCCACGCCGCACCCGAACCGAAGTCGACCGTTTCCTTCCTCCAACTCCCACTCCCAGATCCGACCGCCTCGATCGGCCCCGGGAACCCCACCCGCTCGAGCGGAGCAACCCACGTCCCCTCTTCAGGCTCAGATCCGCGCACAGATCCGACCCATGGCCGCGCCCCGCGCCCACCTCCGCCGCCCGCATTGCCGCCGCCTCCGGTGCTAGCCCCCCATGGCCGCCGCCGCCTCCGCTTCCTGCCGGAGCCCGCTCGTCTGGTTCTTCTCCCTCGCCGCCGCGCTCTTCTTCGCCTCCTGGTACCTGCTACTCGACTCCGCCGCCGCGCCGCCGGCGCTCGCCGCCCGCCGCCGCCAGGGGCCTCGCTCCGGCTCCCCCGGGAGGAAATGCGACCCGGCCGCCGCGCTGCTGCGGGTGTACATGTACGACCTGCCCCCCGAGTTCCACTTCGGGCTGCTCGACTGGAGGCCCCCCGCGCGTGGCGGT